>JACSYO010000779.1:0-330000 GCA_016806645.1 Ophiodon elongatus | reverse complement strand
AATCATTTAGGCTATAAAATGTAATCTTAATATTGTTTTGCACCAAATCCAGCACAAACTACAAAATATAGTTTCAGAAACGGCCCAACCAATCGACAGCTCTCTGACAGTAAACCAAAACTGAAGAGCACGCATGTACACAATCTCCACCATATTGTGTTTCAACTGCCATATATACTGAAACTCAACCTTGAAATTCAGTTATTGATTAACAAAGTTGGGTGAACTCTTTTATGCACCAGTCCTGCTAATATGGTAGCCTACAGTTTATCTGTGTGGACAAAGTGTGCAAGAATAAATGTCAATGAAGGGGAGTAAATCTGTATATTTTAAATAAAATACACAGGCAGTTCGAGTGGCTGAAAATTGTTTCTCATTAAAAGGTAGAACATTAGGGCGACTAGCTGCTGCTACAAATAGGGCCAAACTACACCACCAGTAATTTACATGGGCCAATTTTGTCATTTCATTTTTCTTATCAATTAGATATCTCTTCGCTGAACACACTCAACATTCATCCTTCCCATATTTTGTTCTCAAAGCCACCTAAACCTGTGCTGATAAAATAGCTGAAAATCCCCAATGGGTCATGCTGAACAGCTTTTCTCTGAAGAGAAGGATAGCTTAGTGGAACAGGAGGATAAGGAAAAAAGTGCTTCCGCATCTACGCAGGCCACACAAATCTTACTACATCATTGCAGCAAGTCATCGCTACATTAAGAGAGGGAACGCAGTATATAAAGGAAACTGACCTGCACAAAGTGCTCTCTGTGGAGGATGAGCAAGGTTTTTCAGTCTGCTGACAGCGTATATCATAAATATACAGAACTGGCTAAGTGCAGAGCATATTTTAACAATAATTTAAATATAAAGATAAGGTCCTTAACAGTTCTGCATTTTGTTAAATCAGGTGAAAAAAGTTACTTTTGTCAGTTGGTCCAAGGTGTTTTTTTTGTCAAAGTCGCAGCCTTAAAATGGCTCCATTTTAAGCAGGCTATTTTGTAAAATGACTGATTTAGTCATTAATTGTCTTGTAGCTGTGAATTTTAGCTTTCATTCAGTGTGAGAAATCCTGGTTTCCCCGGATAAAGAATAATACATTTCCCTGTTACACTTACAGCGAACCACAATAAAACATTCAACCCTGAGTAGACTACAAAGATGATGTCAGGGGAAGACAGACGAGGTGTGATTTGTAAAGCGGTTTCACCTCGTTCTTGGGGAGCTGCAGTAAAAATGTGTACAAGACTGAAACGGTGATATGAGCGTAGATATATTTTTTATATATCTAGAGACATCAGGTAAGCCAACACAATACAACATAAGAGCCTCTCTCACAGAATCCGTTGCAGTACTTCCCACGAGGGACTTAAAGTAGTGTTGCCGGGGTTTCTGCAGAAACTATTTTACTGTGCCGATTGTTCCAAAACAAGGACACAGAACTTAGTCATCTCAAAAGGCGTGACTTTACCGTGTACCCTCTACTCCTTCAAAAAGCTGTGCATGAGATGGGTGTGTGTGTTCGTGACAACTAAACAACCTTGTGTGATGAGTCTGCTGGAAGACAGCAACGTCTAAGACTTTTCTGACTCTACAGGGCATGAGTTTGACTGAGCTCCAGCGTCGTGAGTAGCTTCTGTGGAGCCACTGCTCTAGTTGAGCCTCATGTTAATATATGTCAATTTATGAAAACGAAGAACCCGATCAAGAAGATCCACATGTGCCGAGCCAACACTTCTAGTAAATATGCTAGGACACCTTGATTTATTTTCCAGAGCACTTGTGCCTTATATCCACATTTAATTACTACTACCAAAGTATCTAAAACGTAAAACACAATAGGATTTTTTTGTTGGCCGTTCGTCTCATTGAAAACTGTAGAAAACTTTTTATAAAACTGTACAGACCGCTCTGACTCTTCCACCCATCATCTTTATCTCTATGATGTAATTACTCTCATGGAAACTTACTTGTCCACCAGTGTCCTGATGACAGCCAATGTGTCCAGCACCAGGCCGTCCACATTCTGCTTCTTCCGTCTCGGCTCATGGGGCCCTCGGCCTCGGCGCGGCGGCCTGACCGGGTCCCTGGGTCTACTGCTCCGCGCCTCTCCGGCCTCAACGCCTACGCCCGGAACGTGGTCCACCCGCCTAGCTTGTCCCCGGGTTGCCCTCGACGACCCGTGGTGATGATCTTCCAAGTCACTATCCTCCCGGCACACACAGCTGTTACCCATGGTTCCAGTGCCGGAGACCACACTGGCAAGGGTCTCCCAGAATGGAGAGAGGGAGTTTGAGGAGGAAAGGAAGAGCAGAACCCTTGCAAGGCTCCTACAAGCACAAAAAGTGATCCAGGTGGCTACTATCATATCATTTGGCGAGCTTGGTTTTGGGGTATTCTTGTCCCAGTGGGCTGGGTGGGGTCAACGTGAATGATCATACTGTTGCCAAGCAGAGATGTGGGGTTGGTTTGGGAGTAATAACGGTAAGTCAAATAGACCAGGAGGGGTCAGGTGATGCAACGAAAAAAAGCTTTGAGCATCATAGACAGCCCAAGGCTCCGGTCCAGTTCTCATCCAGGGATCGCGTGGCTGTGGAAGCAAAACAAAACAGAACTCAAAAGAGTGAAATCCTAAGTTACGTCTGTGAGATCAGTGTATATAATGGTTTAGCAGCTGGTTGTGCTCTGCCAGCACCCCCGTGGGATGAATGTGAAGCCTGGAAGAAATAAAATAGTGAAAACCAAAATAAAATAAAAATATATCAACATTGGCCATTTAGAAGTGCATCTCTCAAGCAGAGCAGCTACTATATTACGTCTAACATGAGCAGTATGTAGTTGTAATGTGTGCTGAGCCACTGAGACATCTTAGTATTGTTGATAAACAAGCTATTTTCATTTAGCCGGCTAGCAAGCTAGCCACCCACCAGTCATTGTATCATTAGCGGTTCCCTTTGAAGACCCAGGTCTCACAAACTCATCACGTGGTCAGTGAACTAAAAGGGTCCAAAGTGAACCCGAACGCATACTTACACCTGAGAAACAGCAGCACTCAAACTCGGCCGGTCCACGGAGTTAATACAGCGGAGCGCTAACTAGCAGCTAACGCTAACCAGCTATCGGCTGTTAGCCCGGGTTCCTCCGCTCCGACTGTCAAACTACACGAGCGAGCTCACGCGAGGCGCGGCGGTCTGCGCGTGGAGCTCTCACGCGGATTCTGTCCAGCGGCTCGTTCACATGACACGTCTGGTTTCCCGAACGCGGCGCGTTTATGTGACGACCAGCTAGCAGCTCACACACACACTTTTAACGAGGAGGGTTAGCTGTCTGCTAAGTTCCGTAGCGTTTGCGGCTAAAAGGTTGTCCATCATCAGCTGTGGCTGCGGAGGCGCGGCTGGAGGAGGAGCAGGAGGAGGAGGAGGAGGGGGGTTTCTGGGAAGACGACGTCAACAGAACAGGGTTTACACCTTTTATTTGTATCTTCCTTCCTCTCTTCCTCTCATCGTCCGAGGAGTGCTGCTTCAGACATCACTGTATTTTTGTTTTGCGTATTTTATTTCTGTTCCAATGTCACATGTTTTACGACAGAGATAGAAAGATGGCGAGAGGCGAGAATAAATGCAACAAGTTATTCCAATAAAATATGACATCAGAGGGAAATGCGCAGAGTAAAGTTGCGCAAAGTGACGTTTACATTAGAGAATAGCGCCAAACAAGTCCGCTCCTACAACTGTTTTTAATGTAGGAAAATAAACCAGCAAGAACATAAATTGTGTGAAGGCACGTGAATGCCAGAAGGAGACTTTCCCAGAGGACATGAAGGCTCAGCAGAAGTCCCAAGTTCAAGAAAAACTAAAAAAACAAACAAACAATGAAGCACAAGGCAAGTAGACTATTTCCATTTTAAAGGGCACCTATATGGTGTCTTAACTTAATATTTGAGTCTATATTGGATAAGAATAATGAAATCACATTGACATGCTGGAACAATACAATACAGAATAAATGTGACAGTATCTTGCAGTGGTGATTGATTCTGCTAACTTTACAGGTAGAGGAAATTGAATGAGAGAACTAAGGGTCAAGAGGTTCAATTTCCCAGGTCTATCTAAATTGTAAATGTAAAAATAAAAATGATTAACAGTTGTATACAGTATTGTAGGTCAGGGAATAAGGAGAATATGACAGAGGAACTGTAGATTGTCTGGATGACTCCATATAGCATGATGAAAGTCCATGTTGCAGGCTGCGGTCCATTTTAGTATAAATCTAAATGTTCTTCTCCATGTAATCTGACAAGGAGAAGCAGTTACTGGATGGAACTCTCAGAATGTTTGATGTCTCAGAACTTGGGCATATTGTTATTATTTAAAAACAGAAATGGGTAAATAAAAGCATCCACAATATGTCAAATATGACAGACCAGAACAAAATAAAATCTGGTTTTGCTCTTTACAGCCGGGGGCTAAACACTGAATTCACTGATATCCGTTTAAGAAGTAGCTGATGTCTGAAATTAATAATTTATCGATGACAATGAATAATGAATAACCTCATATAGGCTCTGACCCGATAACCTAATCTAATGCTGTAATAAAAGGGGGTATTGTTATCACAAAGACGGTGGTTTTGCACGCATTGAGCCATTGTGTTTCCACTGATTCACTTAGTGCTCCATCTATTCTAAACTAAAACCTCTCATGAATTAAAAAACACCACTTCAATAAGCCAATCATGCCTTTATATGGTGTGCTGTAAATGGGGACAGTCGTACACCCGGCTTCGGTCAAGGGCAGTATTGAAGGAGTTGTCCCGATACATCCCGCTCTTAATCAGGTCTTTGGAGAATCTGTTGGACTTCGGGTGGAAAGTACCCGGTGAGCTTTCAAAGGTTGGAGGGCGAAGTCCATAATCACTGGAGGTGGTCCTGTACAACAGATGTACATTTCTGGCTGCTGTGGTCATCATGCAGGAGAAAACTGGGTTTCCAGGGTTGACACATGTTTTTCTATTTTCTACTTGATGTTCTTGGGAGGCTGACATCGTTGCAGTGCCTACAAAAAGAAACTGACATCAGAATCCACAAACCACAGCTTTAACGTTAGTACCAGATTGTATAAAACCAAGCTAATCTTGGATAGATGTGCTGTGAAACTGAATGTGGTGAAGGTTTCCTCTCATCAACATCAAGCGTATTAATGCACGTGTTTGATGGGAATGACAATATTTAACGTTAGTTACAGAAGAATGTGATGAGTCTTTAATATTGTACAAGTAATTAACGGAGAGACAAGAGCACAGAGCGTTGATGTTAAAAGACGTCTTTGGATAAAGTATTCAAGTTTCCCAAAAGAAGACGTTGTCACGCCCAAACTTTATAGCAGGTTCATACTGAACTAACGTTATCGCTGGCTCACTTTCAACAGTAGCATCAACACCAAATGCACTAGCTTTACTCCCTGAATGAAACGCTGCATTCTGTTATGGTTAATATAGTTAGTTACCTTCAAATGCTGGAAAACAACACAACGATGCGACGTCTTTATCACAGCTCCGAGAGGAGACGTCTGGTTACCTTGGAAACCACAAAACATGACCCGAGACGGCCGTTTATTTTCGGTTATATTCATTAATTAAACTGTAGTCTGACTAAGTTAAACAATCTTATAATAATCTAATCTTTAGTAGAGCTAGGTCTTAAAACCCGCATAATTTTACTTTCATATAGAATACAGAATACATTTTACTCGTATTATTATTATAATAATTATGAATGTAATCTTGTTCAATATCAGATATAATTACTACTTACGTTAATATTATTATTATTATTAGCATATGTTATTATTAATTGACTGTAACTGAATCGGTGATTTAACACAGAACGTAAAAAGATAATCGTCATTTTTCCGCTGCACGTGAAGGCATCACTGTCGACGTCATCACCAAGCGTCGCCTGTTTCGTACAATTACCGTGTACGCTTCTTGCAAACTGAACCATCTTCAACCCCAATTATTCACAGACGTTGCTAAATTGTGTGTTACTTGTTTGTGTTTCTTGTCGGCTCACTTTTAAATGTGTGCGGCTCTCAGTGGACTCTGACTGGCTTCCTTCAACTCCTACCAGTTTGAGAAGTGCTGCTGTCTGCTTGCGGCTAACTCGGCCAGGAGCGCTGCTCAGAGGCTCAGAGGATGGACAGTGAGATCCAACGAGACGGGAGAGTCCTGGACCTCACTGATGACGCCTGGAGGGAAGACCGCCTGCCGTATGAAGATGTCACCATCCCTCTGGTAAGTCTCGTGTCGGCAGCAGCCGCTTTTTAGAGTTTGGTCACAGTCTCATCGACATTTAGGAGGACATGTTACTCAAACACGAACGTTACTGTCAATTCAGCTGATTGTATTAATGACAGACAGTGTGGTCCCCCAGTGGAGGTCATGACAGGGCACTCCCTAGCGTTTCATCCTTTGAGGCTACCAGTCTTAAAACAGGGCACAGTACAGTATTTTAGGCAAATGACGAATCTAAGGAAGCAGCCTGAAGTTAATGTTTGCTTAAATTGGGTGACACTTAACCCTCAGGTGAAATCCAGTCAATTTGATCTGCTCTCAGAACTGTTTTGCAAGGCTCACAAACTTTCAAAACTGAGAGCAAGCAGCTTTGAGGACGGTAAGAGTAGAAAGCTCCTCTTTCCTGCTCAAAGTGACAGTCGTCCTCTTGTAATCACGCATGTGACACTTGCAAATCAGGCCGTGCATACTTTCATAAGTCATGCTGAGCTTACAAATGTGCCGCATGAATGCTTTCAAAGGCTGACGTACTAGATCCTAATCAGATTTGTTTTGTACATGCATAGTAGTTGTATCAATAAAGCTTCGGCCCCATCTAAATATCTGACAGAACGTTTGTTCGTTTCATTTGAATTTAGGTTCATCTTTTGCTTTCCTCAAATATTTAGTCCATGTCTTGATGCCATCATACTGTTGATATGAAGTAGAGTGAAGTGCTTCTCTTTTTCATGGCATCTCTTCCCTCCTGTTCTGTCAGACTGAATTGCCTGAGGCCGAGCAGGACAACGGAGGCTCCACAGAGTCTGTGAAGGAGCAAGAGATGAAGTGGACAGACCTCGCCCTGCAGAGCCTGCACGAAAACACACCGAGCACTGGAAGCTGAAAGACTAATCGGGAATCTGACGGAAAAAGAAAGTGGACACTTGATTCAGAGTAGCATGTGATGTCTTTTTGCATTGTATTGTGTGTTTTGAATGATTTTAATGATGTTCCAACTAAGCTGAAATGATTAGTTATTGGGTTTGTATTGTAGTCTGATAAATATGAATGTAAAATAACAACTTCATAATAACATAATTGGGAAAAGAGTTACATTCAATGTGCTTCAAGTTTTTCTTATTTTCTGCTGAATTCAGAAAGTGAGGGCAACCACTGACATTCATTCATATTTGCTCATACTGTCTGTGCTCTGTGTTTTTAAAAAAAAAAAAAAAGTCTGTCAGATTTTCATCACTCCTATCATAGAAACATTTGGCCTCATTTCATGAATTGGTGATCATAAATCAGAGCATCAAGTTGGCAGTTGGATGGATACACTTTTGGATGTACATATGACAAGTATTCCCACAAGTCAGATCAAAGTCTTTGAAAAGTTCAACTATTTTCTCAAAGTTAGACTCACACAAAGTTCTATAATCTACTTTTGAGCTCAAGTCGTGAAGGAATAGCACCTAATATGTATATTTACATTTTTTTTCAACCCGGTAATGAATCATACTTCCTTAAAGGTTAAACTGTTATATTGAGGGGTTATTCTAACTTTAATAGTCATTTTTGGAGGCTTGATTGTTTATATGGGTCACTTAAACCTCAAATTAGCTGTTTTGTATTCACTAAGGTACGGCCTTATTTACATTTATTTTTTATTTATCAGCTTCCGTTTGGAAAATCTCTGTTCAGAGTTGCTGGGGGCTGGTTTTGCATCTAACAGCACTGTCTCTCTCATCGTGACCCAGGCTGAGGAATCTCTGTGGGAACCTCCCTGGGGAAGTTTAAACCAGTAAAGAACATCCTGACTGCAGCTCCGTCATCACTGTGTGTGTGCAGCCTCCGCTATGAGCTTGCGAACGTGGTCATGTGGCCCCTTCCCCGACAGGGCTGACGGGTGCCGGTAGGAGCCCCCCAGACGATCCCAGAGCGTGAAGTATTGTCCGTAGTTGTAGTTGAAGAAAAGATGATGGTCTACGTGGTGCGCAGCACCGTTGATCAGACATATCAGGGGGCCGGGGACGCGGTAGTCTCCATCGTGTATGGAAATGGTCCAGATGTTGACAAAGACAAAGAGTGAGAGGTAGACCGCCTGTAATGTAAAGATACAAATGTCATTTAAAACCACTGTTAAGTTTACATCGTGTTAATATACTTTTTGGAATTCATTGTTGTTGTTTTTTCATCAAATGTCATCAAAATGTTTCCTCATGCAGCTGGACCTGAAATAATATATGTCAAGTTTTAACATCGTGAAATATGCAGTGAAGCTTGTGTAGTCCTAATTTGCAAGCGTGCACAGTAACTATCAGACCTAATGTCAAAATGTGTAGCATCGCGTGTCAAGCAGACCACCACCTTGTGGAGGGGAAAGATGAAGGGGTAGACGTGATAGGGTAAGCTCTGCAGGAAGCCGTCCAGTGGGTGGAAGGCATGGCTGGCAAAAGGCGTAGGGATCTTGAATATATGGTGCTGCTTATGTAAGTACTGAGGGATGGGAACACAAATGGCGTTGTCTGAATATTAGGACTGTTTTTAGTGAGAGAAAAAAATACACCAGGCAAACAAGGTACAAAACGATCTACAGTGAATTAGAGCCAGAATCAGGAAGTATGATGAAAAACAGTCTTCAGATGGAAAAGATGCTGCCTATACTTTTATTAATTCAAATAAAACTAAGTGACCCATCTAACAAGCAATGGTGGTACAGTTACTCATTTCAATATATTGGGTTGAGCGCTGATTAACCAAAAATAATGATGGTCACATTTTCACCTTCATATCCACCACCAAGTACGTCATATGCAACATTACTTTCTTAACCTTTGACCATTTATTTTTTTGGCCATGTGGGCACACAACATTGATATTATCACTCTATGAAGTGTAACATGTTAGTCATATTTACTGTTGGAGTTATGTTTGTTCCCACCTGAAGAATATTAAATTAACTCTCCTTTTAGCTCTGCTTTGGTCTCCACCAACAACTGAAGGAAACATCTGACTCTTTAGCAGCTGGATGCTCCACTTCTTTTGACCTGTTAGCTGCTAACTTTGCTCTTTCCTCTTCAGCAAGTAGTGTAAAGTGGGTTTATCACAGCGTCTTCGCTGGAAACCGCTGCTGAAAACAAGTTGATGAGAGCAGTGAGACTGAGCCAAAACAGTCCAGTAAAGAATGTGGCTGTAAAAGCAAAACAATGAAGTGAAAGACGCTACAATGATCTGCTGAGCTTCGGGGAACTGCAGAGTTAGGTGATAATTCTCAGTTTTTTTGCGACTGAGTGACCCCTCTCAAATTACACAGTCATTTGGTTCATTGTTTATATGAAAAAATATTGTTTGGGAGCAGCATTAACTAACCATAAACATGGTCATCCTCACCTTGTAGATGTTCTTATGGTGCATGGAGCGGTGTATCCAGTAGATACACATGTCAGTAAAGAACAAGAAACCAGCAATGCTCAGGAACAACCCAAGCCAGCCTGAAACAGAAACAAACCAGGAGGCTCATGGATCTCATTCGGACTGATTGTTTTATAACCTGTTTCAGCAAAAGAAGAAATACTTGATTGGTGGTTATTATCAGCTAGCCTTCAGTCAGTCAATTGTGAGTTGGCCCCTGGGTTTTAATGTTTCAGGTAACTGTTGTCTCACCCAGAGAAGAGTCGCTGATGTTATCATAAAGTTTGCTGTTTTCCTTGATCTCCAGGAAGAAAAGGGCCACAGTGGGGAAGCTCATCCAGAAGATGGAGACCGTTGACAGTTGAATCTCCGTTCTTACCTGGTTCTGACATTGGATCACACACAAAGTTAGGATCTGGGACAAGTTTGCTTTGGAATAATTGTCTGATGTTTTCTTAAATAATAAAAAACAGCCCCAATCACTAATAGTTTACACACCCCAATCAATCCTTTGACCTTCAACTGGTCTACCCATTAAGCAACTTACCTTCATAAACTGTGGATGTGTCATGAGCTTATGGTCAAACACACAGTAGAAGCTAAGAGCACCAAAGCCCAGGTAGAGCAGCACTGCTCCCAGGTTGGTCACCACCCACAGGCTGAGGACCTGACGCAGAGCCCCGTCCTCAGGCCATGAGGCCGGGTAAACATACGGAGTGAAGATGTAACTGTCAGCAATGTTTAGCACATGATCCATGATCTTCACAGTCTGTGAAGAGAGCGAAATGAACTGTATGATCAATCTTGCGCTAACCACCGTGACAGCCTACTGAAGATGCGCGTGTGTTAGATTTTCTGTTTCTTTGTGAGGACTCGGTAAAAGGCTTGCAGATCCCAATCAGAACTGGATGTCTTTGCAATTTAAAAAGAAGCTGCAGATACTGTGTCCATGCTTTGAGCTTATGGTTTATAATTACTACTACTGAGGCCATGCACAACATATAAGGGACACACCAGGATAAAGTTTCAAGAAAATATATTTTTAATTTTAATAACAGATTGGAATGGGAGGGCAGGGTCGACACATGCTCTAGATGTCTTCCTTTGAGACTAACCTGGACAAGACAGGGAGCCTACGTGCACAATCAACATTGCATGAAACAGCAAGGTGGAAAAAAAACAAGCATAGTTTCAAGACAATGAAATTAAACCATCATACCTGTAGAAATGGCCACAGTCCTAATGCAAGCCACTATACCGGTGCCATAATATCTCTAAATGCTCCAATGTCCCCTTCTTTCCCCCCTCTGTTAATACAACTGTACTTGTTTGAGTGGATGCTTGTTAACTGGACTCAGCACCTCTTCCCCCTGGCTGCTGCTGATTAGACCAAAGTCCTGAGCTGGTTTCTGATGTGCTCTGTTTAACATAATTAATGAACTTCTCTCCGACCCAATCAGACCACTCAACAGTGATTACCCCGCACCTCTGTTGTGGAATGACCATATGATCACTGTGGAAACAGGGAAGCTGCAAAAAAAACAGAGTTAGTAGTTAAGCAGCCACATACATGTGAAGTCCATGCAATGAGTAGAAAGTGCAGGAGCCCCATGCAGGATAGAGCATCTCTCTCTCTCTCTCTCTCTCTCTCTCTCTCTCTCTCTCTGCAAAATAGTTGCCCAAGTGATGTAGTTCTCGAAATTTCTCAGCTTGACCTTTTTTTTAAATTCTTTGTAGGTATTAATATATTATATATTAACGGTTTATGACTCTTCATCTCATATGTATGCTTCAAATAAAGGACAACTTAGTTTTGTTTAACCCAAATGGATGCATCAGAAATAATCACCATTAGCATGCACTGCAAAACAAAGCTTACTGGTTTCTGCCTTCACTCGAAACCAAATACACTCACTGGCCACTTTATTAGGCACACCTGTTACAGAGACTGGTCCAAAAAAGAGAAAATATCCAGTGAGCGGCAGTCGTTTTGACGAAAAAGTCTTGTTGATGTCAGAGGTCAGAGGAGAATGGGCAGAGTGGTTGGAGATGATATAACAGTAACTTAAATAACTACTCGTTACAACCAAGGTATGCAGAGTACCATCTCGGAACGCACAACACGTGGAACCTTGAAGCAGATGGGCTCCAGCAGCAGAAGACCACACCGGGGGCCACTACTGTCAGCTAAGAACAGGAAACTGAGGCTACAATTCGCACAGGCTCACCAACATTGGACAATAGAAGATTGGAAAAACGTTGCCTGGTCTGATGAGCCTCGATTTCAGCTGCGACATTCAGATGGTCGGGTCAGAATTTGGCGTAAACAACATGAAAGCATGGATCCATCCCACCTTGTATCAACGGTTCAGGCAGCTAGTGGTGGTGGTGTGATGGTGTCGGGGATATTTTCTTGCCACACTTTGGGCCCCTCACTACCAATTGAGCATGGTTTAAACGCCACAGCCTACCTGAGTATTGTTGCTAACCATGTCCATCCCTTTATGACCACAGTGTACCATCTCCTGATGGCTACATCCAGCAGGATAATGCATCATGTCACAAAGCTCAAATCATCTCAAACTGGTTTCTTGAATATGACAATGAGTTCAATGTACTCTGATGGCCTCCACAGTCACCAGATCTCCATCCAATAGAGCTCCTTGGGGATGTGATGGAACGAGAGATTCGCATCATGGATGTGCAGCCGACAAATCTGCAGCAACTGCGTGATGCCGTCATGTCAATATGGACCAAAATCTCTGAGGAATGTTTCCAACACCTTGTTGAATTCATCCTACGAAGAATTAAGGCAGTTCTGAAGGCAAAAGGGGATCCGACCCCAGTACTAGCAAGGTATACCTAATAAAGTGGCCGGTGAGTGTATATCACACACTCTAAAAGTATTTTCACCTTGTTGGCAGCTTTATACAACTAAAAATACTTGTTAATCTCTATGGCCACTCTAAGAAATCTCAAAAAGATGTTCCATGCTTTTCAAGGATTACTTTTTCAGGACTTTCCCAAGAGCTCGCTGCACGGTGAATTGGTTACCACTGCTGAACTGACCTGATTCAGGACATCAGAAGTGTGTGAGCCTTCCTGCAATTAGATCCTCCTTCCTTCACGCATGTGTGCGTGTCCAGCAGCATTTGATTTGCAACAGAAAGCATGTGGCTTAATGAAGCAAATTGTTTACTGAAGAATGAACCACGCCCTGCTGATATGAAATCACCATGAATTCCAAGAAGAACAATTTTTCTCAGAAGCTGGAAGAGATTCAGAGGGAAACAGAAATAAGCGTTGGTCCCGGTGAAACCAGACCCACGACATGCTCAGCAAATAACAAGGAGCTCAGTGACAGCAAGACTCGATCTTCCAGTCCGATCTGCTCTTCTCGGAGTCTGGTCGACATCATCTTTTTTAAATAGTTCATGTGATTCCAAGTAAAGGAATGTGCTTCATCATACTATGATATATTAGATTATATATATGAAACAAGTCAAATTAACTGATGTCTTTATTAGATGCATTGATATTCACATCCATAAATCATCAGAAATGGTAGTACAGGAATTAAACCTTGCATTGCCTATTTTGAACCACCCTACATCTGCTTTAATGGAAAAATAAAATCCCTGGTGAGTATATGTAATCTTTGCAGTGCATGTTCCCTGCCCCATACTGGGTTTAGGGATCCAATTCCCCCTGAACCCTCACCTGAACTCTGCCCTTTACACACACACACACACACTCACATACACCATATATACATCCCACACGCAGCATGCACACAGCAAAAGTAAGAAGTGTGAGTTTGATCAGGAGGAAAACTAATATTTATTTACCTGTCTTGTGGCTGGTCTGTGTGTCAACACTTCCAACCTGTCCCACACAGACATGTCACTCTCATTGAGAAAGAAACACAAGTGGACGATGTGATCTCGACGCTTGCACAGAGCATCTGATAAAGATGGTGAATGATCTCATGCAAGGAGCTCCTCTTTCCACTCCATGCTTTCTTTAGTTGATGTTATTTTTTTGTCTTTTGACATTTATATTACTGAACGAATATCCACACATGTATCTGTTATATAGTTTGATGAGAGGTGACAATATACAGTGATCATGTTTTGGTTATGTGCTCCTTCAGCGTGAAAGTACAACGTGGACTACATGCCATAAGTGTGTGTCATCCTTCACTTTCCCATTCAATAACTTCTAAATATTACAGTAAATTTAAAGGTTGTAATGTATGCATGTACACTGATTGATACACTTCACATGGCTGAGCTGATTGATGAGTAAAACAAATTATTCTGCAGCCAAATTAAATGCAGCCAAAAAAAATTTAATGTGCACCTGAAATACAAATGGCATAAATACCTAATGAGGGAATTTAGTTCTTAACTTTCCCACAAGGGGGAAGAAAACCTTCTCTCTGAATATAAATGTGTCGATGTCTCCCTCTAGAGCTCTCCGAAGCAAACAGCACCTCTCTGTGCAGCGTGCAGTGTCTTCATGTCTTTCCAACCGGTGACATGGGATTCATGAACAAAGTTTGAATGACACAATAATACCTTTGTGTTTAAGTTACTACAGCAGAATCCAAACTGAGTCTTAACAGGCAAAATGAAGAATCAAGGCTCACTGCGCTTAATTAACTCCATTAATCACCTACTCCAACGTCCTGTTCAGTCACTGTGACAATTTTGGATTTGTCTCGATTATGCTGATTGTGCAATCAGAAATGACCGAAACTGAGTTTCACAATAAAGTCCAGGCTGTTGCAAACGATAACTGTAACTGTCACATTAATGTTCCTAAATGTACACCTTTCCCATAAATCATTCTGAACGTTACAAAAGATCTTTCATCACAGCATCACAGCTTCTATATTTCCATTGAAATTCCACTCACTTTCACTTAAATTGAGTGAAATATTCTTACCCAAGTGTATTTTTTAATTTTTGTTTATTTGCAGAATGTGGGATCTCATTTTTAAACATGTCCCTCCCAAGAGGCACGTTTCTCGTAACGTCATGTAGACTGTAATTAATGTTTTGTGGTTATTTTCTATTCATTGATATTATAGTTGTTGTTTGTTTGTTTTAAGTTGCACTCAGCTCTAAATCTTTTCTTTTGTGAAGTGATTCACATTGGTCACATCATCCCAAAATGCTCATTATGCACTCAGTGGAAAAACACAGTAGCCGGACGAGCGCAAAAAAGGGGCGATGTTGCCTTCAGGATCCCGCTCAGAGCTCCGACATCCGAGAGCATTGGAGGTAAACAGTCACCAACCTGTGTTAAAGTCTGACCGCTAAACGTAGCAAACGAATATTAAACATAGAGCCAGCCACATGATAGGAGCCTACAGTAGTGTTATTTTCTGAAGTGAGTACGCTTATGATCTCTTTAGGATTCAAAACAACAATATTTAGTAGCATAGACCCTAATAGTCTATGCTACTAACTTCAGTTTTATTATGAAATTGTGATGATGGTTATTGACAGAAACCTCGCTGATCTTTTTGTAGTGCCTATAATTTCATATGGCCTCTGCAGTAGCCCATCAAACGCAAAAGACTCGTGAATAAGATATTTCCTGCAGCTCGCCGTACGTAAAGGCAGCATATTACAATAGACTATTTACTTTGGTTTGCTCACGAGCGCTAGGTGAAACGGCCGGGTGCAGAGCAGCGCGAGGGGGAGCAGAAACCACAACATTTGGCTGTTTATTTGCACCGTGTGCACAGGTTTACTAAGAAACAATAGGGAACAAGTGATGGGAGCCGCATGAATGGGATAATTAAACTGATCCTGATATCTTGAATTGTTGAACGTCACGATGACATTGACGTTTCCATGACTGCCCCTATACATGTTGTACAGGCTACCTGAAAACGAAACCCTATTGTGTATGTTCTGCTGCCGTAACCTTGGTGTGAGGGGTCTTACGTAATGTTCAGACACAACAACAACTCGTCCTCGCCTGGGAGTCTCATGCGCTCCTGGGTCGGTAAACCAAGAAGTCGTGTGCACAAACCTCTTTGTAATCATCGACTACGTGCCCGCGCGCTCAGTCTGCACCCGGCCCTGTGGTCTCGAGGACGCTATAAAATCGCCGCCCATGCACTCATTCCCACAACACTCGTCTGAGACTCTTGACACAGCATCTCCACGCGAAGACACGAGACAGACACTGAAACATGGACCCTTGCGATTGCTCCAAGAGTAAGTGTCCTTTGGGTTTAGGTTTGGTCTTAATGCTTCTCATGTTAGTTGTATATTTTGTTTGACTATTTGTTATCAGCAGACGATATGAAGCCGATCTGTGCTTGATTTTATTTATTTATTTTTTCAGCTGGAACCTGCAGCTGCGGAGGATCCTGCACTTGCAAAAACTGCTCCTGCACCACCTGCAAGAAGAGTAAGTAAAATTACCTCCTTGCATCAATTACGTGACGAGTAATTTATTGGTGATTACATTTTCATCCCTTCAGAGTGACAGTTGGACGCAGTCTGTCTCCTCTTTAATCCGAATCCACTGAATTGACTGTACGATTTTATATTTAAGCCTACGAATGACATGTAATACAAAATTCGTCACTTGGGAATTGTTTCGTGTGACTCTAAAATTGCCTCTTTAAATTAAATGGTGGCAACTGCCAGGTGGCTCTAATTGGCTCAATGAAGTTTAACATAAAGGTGTAAATTTATAATCACTCAGTTGAGCAGTTTTTGCCCAAATATTTTTTTTTTCTGCCACTGATTTATCGGAACTCTGATCTCAAAAGGACTTGCTTGATTGACGGTTTATACATCTAATTTCTTCTTTCAGGCTGCTGCCCATGCTGCCCGTCCGGCTGCCCCAAATGCGCCTCTGGCTGCGTGTGCAAAGGGAAGACATGCGACACCAGCTGCTGTCAGTGAGGAGCCTGTAACATCAGCCCTCTTCTGCCCTCTGGATGGAGCCATGTGACCAACTATGAATTGTTAATTGCAAATGTCTACGGAGAAATTTGTGTTTTGTACTTGTCTGCAATGTTGAAATAAACTTGTTTCACCTCATGTGGCTGTGCTGTCTTGGTTTAGCTTAAAGGAGTCAAAGCAGTGTCTATTTGTTCAAGCCTCAGTATAACATGAACTGAGGTGCTGTGATTCAGATGTGCTGCTGCAGTGTAAAGTCATATGATCAAGGTCAGGCACTCAGAGGCAGGTAAAGAGCCTGAAGTTTAGTTCAGTCCTGTTTTTTGTTTTAAGTATCAAAGGGGAACTTCCCTCACCGGGTCCAGGTTGGTCCTGATACTCCCTGTATAGGACCATGTTGCGGCTTTGTGGTTTTAATACCCCTACTCATTTCACATCAACCTAAATAAGGCTGTCATTTGCAGGGCTTTCTAACTGAAACACTTATTTCCCTGAACCAATAACTTGCATTAAACACCCCCCTTGTGTCATTTGTTAGATCAGCTACATGAATTCCATGTGGTAGAAACCAAGTTTTGGTTGTGCTTGCAGTCCAAGTCAAATGTTTGTTCAGAAAGTAAAGGCAAATACGCCTACGTCAACCCTAAACTGATTTTACTGAACTTGTAGGATTTTCACAAGCCTGAATAATTTAATCAACTGTCAAACAAACCTGTCAATTTGTCATACATGTAATAAATATAATCTTAGTGAGCCACTATCAAGTGAGTGACAGCAACCAGAGGGGTTCATCTGACCTGCGGCTCCGCGGAACGTAATCACGCGGAACAAATAAGAAGCGCATTTTGTTCAGAGTCGGAACGGTAATAGTGACGGACACCGGAAGTCTCGCTTCGTTTCAGATCAGGAAAACATTTCAACCAGTGTTGTCGTCGTCATGGCGTTTCAACAATAGGACTGAATTCTGCGGTGTTACTGATATTAGAACAGCTTTAAGTGACTAAAGATGCCGAAGGTCGTGTCTAGAAGTGTCGTTTGCTCGGACACCAGAGACCGAGAGGAGTACGACGACGGAGAAAAGCCCCTCCACGTCTACTACTGCCTGTGCGGTCAGATGGTGTTGGTGTTGGACTGCCAGCTGGAGAAGCTGCCCATGAGGCCCCGGGACCGGGCCAGGGTGATCGACGCGGCCAAACACGCCCACAAGTTCTGCAACGTGGAGCAGGACGAGAGCGCGTACCTCAAGCGGGCCGAGGGCATCGAGCGGCAGCACCGCAAGAAGTGCGGCAAGTGCGGCCTGCTGCTCTTCTACCAGCACCTGGCCAAGAACAGCCCGGCCACCTTTGTCGTGGATGGAGGCGTGGTCAAGTTCGGCCTGGGCTTCGGCAACACCAGCGTCTACAGTCAGAAGCAGCCGGAGGCTCCCAAGAAAGTCCGGGTGATGATGACCAAGCGCACCAAGGACATGGGCAAGTTCAGCTCCGTCACGGTGTCCACCATCGACGAGGAGGAGGAGGAGATCGAGGCCAGGGAGGTGGCGGACTCGTACGCCCAGAACGCCAAGGTGATCGAGAAGCAGCTGGAGAGGAAGGGCATGAGCAAGAGGAGGCTGCAGGAGCTGGCCGAGCTAGAGGCCAAGAAGGCCAAGATGAAGGGCACCCTCATTGACAATCAGTTCAAGTAGAGGAGACTCAATGGAGGGGATGGAGTTATCCTCTGGAGACCATCATCCACAGTGGATATTATCTGTCATGTACTGGCTGGTAGTTTGTTTCTACAGTGCTCCAGTACATGCAGAGGACAATATTTGGACTTATCAATGCGGGATTGATGATGTATGTAGGTGCTGCATATTAAGATGATGGTGAGGTTGTAGACCTTTTTTAATTCAGTTAACCATTTTTATTTTGTACAAAAATTAAAAGGCCAGATGAACCTGTTTTTTTGTGTTTTCTTGAAGCATGTGTCCTGCGTGTCATGTTCTCAGTGGGGTCTGTAAGTCCCGCCCAAGTCTTCAGGTTTCGTAACTCGTCAGTCCAGAGTGGCTGAGCTGTGAAAACTGTCATGTGTGCTGGTGCACACGGCTTGAAATGTCTGAAATAGGACTCTCTGAATGATGACTCTCTAAATAATATCAGATTTTCTACACATCTTTCTTAACAACAAATACAACTTCACATCAAGTATAATTGGAAATCATTATTTAGAGAATATAAACTTTGAAAACATCAATGATTATTGTGTGCCTTCACAATAACCAAATGGTAACATTTTGGAAAAATCCGTCAAGTAATTTATCAAGAAATATTGCCAAATGTTCTAAATTGAATATATATTTGTGTTTTGGATCATTAGGACAAAAAGTTATTGCAAGACTTCTGCTAAAGCTTTTCTTATGAACAAGGTCTACCGTTTCTGTTATAGACTAAATGATTAATAGAAAAACAGTATTTGCTAGAATTAATCAGTATTCAAAATAATTCTGTTGCAGCCTTTTAAACAAGCCTTTACTTACATAAGACATTTTGACATCTCACAGTAGTAAAAGCTCAGGTGTAACTATTGAAATATTTGATGGCTGAATTCCATTTAGCTGCTTCTGTTTCCTGAGTCACACTGTCATGGATTTCAGGGTATAGCCATCTTTAATGATATTACATTAACAGTAGCAGCTGACTATTATTTGTAAATGCTGATGCTCTTGAAGGTTTAACATCAATTATTTCGTAAAAAGATATATTCTTTCAGAAGTAAATCCCCCAAATTCAGATTTTTCAACAAGTCAAACTGTAAAATATGTGTGAATATACTACATCAAATTTGTACTTTTAACAATAATACAAAAACATTTTAAGCACATTACACGTTTTCTTTATTTGATCTTAAAATATGATTTTTTTTTTAATATTTAGAATGATATACACAGTATATCATACACACAGACTGTGTCAGACAATGATTCATGATCAGAGAAATGTTGGCCAATATCTGACTGACTTTTCGATATGGGTACAAAGTACGCCTATTGGACAAGGAGAGCAATGTGTTTTATAACCTACAACTTGGCCACAGCGGATGTAAAAGTATTTAAGGCTATATACTTTTCTTTCTCTTGGCAAGGAGCAGAGGTCTCATTTAATAAAACAGTGGTAGGATCCACACTAAATGATTGCGTACCTGCAAAAGAGGAAATGCACGTAACGCCATAAAATATTCAGATTCATAAAACAATTATTAGAAATTTCCTTTTCTAAATCCCAGATCAACCTGTGAATGTTTGCAGCTGGTTCAGCCTCACATCTCGCCCTCTACACGGCCTCATGAAGGAGCTGCTGATCAGTGGGTCTTTACGGTGAATCACTACCGAGAGGAAGAACACTCCTTCACTCCTATTTATTCTGTTGACTCAGTCCTAACAGCGCAGAGCATCTATTGTGCAACAAAACACATCACGAGTCTCACCAGACTGACTGATTCCAAAATGATCGGTGGAATCCACAATTTATGTTTTTACACAAACACAAATAACACTGCTGGTTTGACTGTTTATGATAAAAAGAATATATAAGTGCAAAGTAACGTGTGGTATGACGTTATTATACCTGTAATGATGCCTCTCACATTTTATTTCTACAATACAGCTTCAATTCACCGCCATTCACCATCCCCGTGTCTCCAAAATGATTTTCCGTCCAGATGCGCACATTATATCAAGTTTGTTTTTATATATCACGTTTGTGTGGAAAGTGGCGTGCGTCTCTTTCAGACCCCGTTTAGTGGGTTATAAATGAGACCGCTGAACTTTGTGAGTGAGTTGACAGTGAATTGATTGATCTGCATACCAAACATTCAAAGGGGGTCTTACGTAATGTTCAGACACAACAACAACTCGTCCTCGCCTGGGAGTCTCATGCGCTCATGGGTCGGTAAACCAAGAAGTCGTGTGCACAAACCTCTTTGTAATCATCGACTACGTGCCCGCGCGCTGAGTCTGCACCCGGCCCTGTGGTCTCGAGGACGCTATAAAATCGCCGCCCATGCACTTATTCCCACAACACTCGTCTGAGACTCTTGACACAGCATCTCCACGCGAAGACACGAGACAGACACTGAAACATGGACCCTTGCGATTGCTCCAAGAGTAAGTGTCCTTTGGGTTTAGGTTTGGTCTTAATGCTTCTCATAATGTTAGTTGTATATTTTGTTTGACTATTTGTTATCAGCAGACGAAATGAAGCCAACCTGTGCTTGATTTGTGTTTTCCAGGTGGAACCTGCAACTGCGGAGGATCCTGCACTTGCACCAACTGCTCCTGCACCACCTGCAAGAAGAGTAAGTCAAATGACCTCCTTACGTCGATCACGTGACGAGTCATTTGTTGGGGTTTAATGTTCTCCCTTTCAAAGATTATTGGATCCGATATGTCTCTAAAATCCTATCCCTCAAATAATTTTAATGGATTATGCGATTTCGAGTTCCTCAGCACTCTGTGATTAAGCCTGCTAGTGACTTATAGTTCATAATTAAATTGTACCCTACAGGTGATGTACATTTTCTTGAAAGTAGTTTGTCTGTAGGCCTATCTGAAATCTACTCTAGCAGTGTATTTTGAGGCTTGATTCTTTTTACTTTTAGTACCTACTGCAGATGCCCTAATGAAGTATTTACTGTTGCATGCACTATGCTTTCAATTGGGACATACTACTTTGCCATAACATCATCCCTTGAACTTTGACCCTCTAGCTCATATATCTGCTGCGCAAAAGATTGAGTCAGAATGGCCTATACTGTAAAATGTGACCAGATGCTGTAGGACATCCTGGTATTTTTGGCATACTGCATTGTATTAAAACATGCTAGACTTTTTCTGGTATACTTAATAGCGTGGTAGTCTGGTTATTGGACCGCACAGGTGATCTCAAAGGGATTTGACTGAAGGTTTATACATCTAATTTCTTCTTTCAGGCTGCTGCCCATGCTGCCCGTCCGGCTGCCCCAAATGTGCCTCTGGCTGCGTGTGCAAAGGGAAGACATGCGACACCAGCTGCTGTCAGTGAGGAGCCTGTAACATCGGCCCTCTTCTGCCCTCTGGATGGAGCCATGTGACCAACTTTGAATTGTGAATTGCAAATGTCTATGGAGAAATAAGTGTTTTTGCACTTCTCTGCAATGTTGAAATAAACTTGTTTCACCTCACGTGGCTGTGCTGTCTTGGTTTAGCTTAAAGGAGTCAAAGCAGTGTATTTGTTCAAGCCTCAGTATAACATGAACTGAGGTGCTGTGATTCAGATGTGCTGCTGCAGTGTAAAGTCATATGATCAAGGTCACGCACTCAGAGGCAGGTAAAGAGCCTTAAGTTCTTCTGCTCAGTCCTGATTTTTAAGTATCAAAAGGGAACTTCCCTCACCAGTTTGGTCCTAAGAGCCTCACTGTAGTAACATATTGATTAGTGTGGCGCAATAGTGCCAAAAAGGGGGCTCTTAGTATACCTACTCACATTTCATATCGGCCTAAATAAGGCTGTTTGTGCACATTCGAAAAGGTTACTTGTAGGGCTTTCTATCAAGAATTCAAACACTTATTTCCCTAAACTTACAACAAAGTGGGTTTCTTGCCTAAACCAAAGGGGACGTGTGGCGTAAAGTTATTTTGTTCAGTCCTGATTTCATTATCAAAAGGAAGATTCCTTCACTAGGTGGAAAGTCATGTTAAGACCCTCACTTGAGGAACATGTTGCTGAGTATTGTGGAACTAAAAGTGTTTTTCTTGAATATACCGACCATTTCGCAGTGACATTTAGAGCAGCAACATGATTGTGCTACATGTGGTAGTTCAAGCTTTGGTTGGGCTTTTGGTTCAAGCTTGTTCAGAACATAAAAGCAAAAGTACATCAACCAAATGTACTTGTACAGGCTGTAGGTCTCTTCTGTCTGGCTCTTGGCGAAAAACAAAACTCTGTTAAACATGTTTAGTTATATACAGTAAATGCAACTACAAAATGTAATGTTTACATTAATGTTACTGTACATGGCAGCGAAACACTCACATAAGGTGATGTTCCAAAATATACAAAATATAAACGAATTCAGCAGTATAATCAGTAAATATTAAATACTTTTTTTAACGTGAAAAAAAGCCGGTTGTAATTTGCTGATGGTGCGGGGCTTTCCAAGGCCACAAGGTTAACTGATGACCCGGTCACTTTATGTCAAAGATCTCTATGTTCTGTAAACAGTTTAACAAGGAAGGCTGTGATACTCTTTATCTTTCCGTTTTCGGTGTTGTTTAACAAAGAAAACAGTTGCATATGTTGCATTATATAATGAAGTAACTCTGGGGGTTTGACCCCACATGACTATCTGTCCAAACTAAGCACCAGACTGTAGACTGGAAGCAGTCATTCATCAATCACCTGGGCTTTGGGGTTCAAGTTATAGCCAGCAAAGGGTTAAAGTAAATTAGCAGCGACTCTGCATGTGGGGACCAACCAGACAATTTTTCCGTACTGTCACGCACAGTCACTGTGACTGTGATTTTCAGGATTGATGTGGAAGGCAGTATTAGGTGTGTTTGATAAAGAGTCACAAGTCTTAGCATTTGGGCTGGATGGAAGAGTTAATTGTGAAATGCTACTAAGTAAAAGTCAAAATGTAGAGTGGACAAGTTTAGTTATTCAAGTTTGGTAAAAATTATATATTTCAAATGAAATACGCATACATATATAAAAACATAATAATCTCTTTACTCATCAAAGAAATCACTGACAGACTATATAGGATCAACATGCACAACATTTTATATTATGAAAAGTGAATGTGTTAGATGGCTGGACATTCATATAGATAATAAAATATTATCCGTTTATTTTTCAAGAATTTAATTGAAAAAAAAATTATGTGAAAGCAGAAACAAAAATCTTTATGACCAGAGAACAAATATATAGTTGTATAATTTAGTATGCTATATTAAAGGAAATTGGAATAATTAACAACTGGAATATATAAGAGATAGTTGCCAGAATACAGACTTCACTTAACGTTTTACGTACACAACATTTTTCCGAGCTGTGTTGATGTCAATCTTTAACTGTTTGCCTACTATACAAAAAACAAGAGGAGGTGGATTGGGACACGATCATTTTAATCTTCATATGTCACTGTTTACAAGCAGACACTCAGAGTTCAATGGCGATAAAGTCAGTCTACTCATTTACTAACTTACATTGCAGTAAACTCTCTTGATATCAGTAAATTTGGTGCTTTAGCCGTCACTCTATAAACCTGTTATTTCACATGACCTCAAATGAGTGGTGCTTAACATGCTGGCCCTGAACATTTAAAGTGTAAAAAGGGTTCAACAATTTTGTGTAGCTGTGATATGTTGGATCCATAAAGAAACAGACGAAACAGTTATCAATAAAAGATAGAACTTTTACAATGGTTATGAAATTCACAACATGAGTGATTCTCCTGCAAAAACAATGCCCATTACCAACCTACAAGCACATGTTGTAATAATAAAAAAAATCAATGACAGTTGTCATGGGCCTCTTTCTGTTGACTGGCGCGGTTTCACGTTTGAAATCGTTCAGGTGCGCGCGCAGTTTGCTGTTTGGACCGTTTGTCAAAGTCCTCCCGTCCAAATGGCGGAGCCGTGCGGCTCGTCACATCATGAAAGAGGCGAGCAAGAGCGACTTCCGGTCCGGTACGCGTCTCGTCCAATCAGCGTCGACTCCAGAAGTGCCGGGCCAACTGATGTACTCTCATGCATGTTGTCCGTTACCACTGCTGAGCAACATTGAACCAATTGTGAGCACATTCACCCTAGGGAGACGGGCCGGACCATACGTACGTCAGTCCCACACAACAGGTATGAAGTCCATCTGTCCGTAACGGTGTGAAACCAAAAGTTAAGGGTTTTAAGATGACGCAACGGTGAGCACGCGAGAGAAGCGTTAGCCATTTAGCCTGCGAGCTAACTCTGTAGCGCCATTCATTATGACGCGAAGCTAACTGGTGGCGCAAACTCAGCGGGGCCGGGAAGGAAAACTGAGGTCGTCATAGTTGTAACTTTGCTCGCTAAATTGCTCTTCACAACAATTGCATGTGTTGCCTCTGTTGTCATGCGTAAGGAGAGTTTCTGAACCAGCTAGCCGAGGTGTTAGCATTGTGCCTAAAACCACTGGGCGCACGCTGCAGTGGTCATGTTGTTAGTGTCAGCTGTCAACACATGTTCTGGTGTCGGTCTGTATCTAGACTACACGTAGTTTATTCCCAACTTGCTCTATACGAGATGGTTTTCATGTGATTGTTCATGGCAGTGGTCAAGTCTGTATATGAAGATGTTACATATCGGATCACGACAAGAAACCTTCATAATAAAAGAATCAAGTAGAGCGCAAAGGCCATACAAACTGAATTATGTGCATCTTAATATACAGTCTATGTGTCAAGTGGTGAAATGAAACACAGAAGATACCCTATGAGGGATGGAGGTCCAATATTTAGAGCAGCAACAACTAACATGTATGTGTGATAATGTGATCCTAGGTTGATCAGTTCTGTTTCTGATGTGTCCATGTACATTTATACATTTATATTTCTGTAATCTCAATTTATACAATGTCCCTATTTACACAGTGACATGTATTTTTGGTTGTCTTTGCTCTGTACTCCAGCATGTTGGATTTGAATTGCAGCTATGACCATGTTTAAAGTGCTACCTTTTTTAGTTTGAATAGTAAGTTGTTTGTTTTTTTACTATTAGTAACTCCTTCCTGCTGAATTATTCAGTACTCCCTGGTGATGCTCTGCCTGGCCTGTGCAGCAGCCGTCTTTGGTTATGTCTTGTTTTGGGTTCTTTTTTTTTTTTTTTGCCTTTTAAGCCTGGTCTTCAGCAAGTGACATACACCATCTGTTGAATTGAGGGCAGATGAACTGGTCACTAACATTTCACTTATAATTTCCCTGAATGTTAGTGGTCCTTCTGTTGTTGCATCTATCTAAGCAGAAAAAAATGTGTTTGTATAATTCTGTATTCATCCAAATAATTCACGTTTGTTGGTGTATCCATGAAACGCTGTTCACCCAGTATTTATTTGAATGCTTAAATTGAAACGGAAAGTATATCATATATGTCATTTTGAGCTCATAGTCATTGTTTCATGCCAAATCAAATGTGACGGAGCACAGAAGTTAAACAAGAAAGAAAAGCGGAATCACTGTCCAACTGTTTACAAGTCTAATTTTGTTCAGCATACTATATCTGCCAGCTATATTTAGAATAATATAACATAATATAGTATCTTTGTCTTTACTCACACTGTCTCTCTCTCTCTCTCTCTCTCTCTCTCTCTCTCTCTCTCTCTCTCTCTCTCTCTCCCCCCCTTTAGAGGTATGGATGCAGAGGGTTTCGGGGAGCTGCTGCAGCAGGCAGAGCAGCTAGCAGCAGAGACAGAAGCCGTGTCAGAGCTGCCGCATGTTGAGAGGAACCTCCAGGAGATCCAGCAGGCGGGAGAGAGGCTCCGATCTCGCACCCTGACCCGCACCTCGCAAGATGCTGCCGACGTCAAAGCGTAAGGAATATGTCCCATGCACATAGTCATGTCGCACAGTCAGAAAATCTTTGTTGTTCCTGTATAGCATAGGTGTCAAACTCAAGCGAGAGCTCGAAAGGAATAAGATTGTCTTAAAATTAAAGTCTATGCTGCTTTACAGTGTACAGTGACCATAAACTACATCTCCCACAATGCATGTCAGTTTTGTGACCCGCGAATGAATGGAATCCTGCCGCTAGAAAGAAGTGTTTCCATACCAGCGTTTAACTAACCTAAATCAATTTTAGTTGAAAAAGATCAACAAATAATCCCCAAATGTCCAAGAAGAGAACAATTGATGCAGAGGGAAGGCAAATACATGTTTGTGCTTCAAGGAGAAAAACTGGTATGTCTTCTGTGTTATGAGGCAGTGTCGGTGATGAAGGAATACAATTTATGTTGGCATTTTGACACCTAACAAGGAGCCAAGTATGCTAAATTTAGCCTCCAAGAAAAACTGAGAAAAAATTGTCCAAGAATTAACATGCAGACTACAGTCGCAGCAGAATATATTTACAAAAGCTACAGCCAAAAATGCTGCTCCTGTGAAAGCTAGTTTCAATGTGGCGAAAGAAATCCCCCGTGCTTCCAAGTGTTTTTCAGAGGGGGCATTTTTGAAGCAGTGCATGCTAAAGGTATGTGAGCGGGTGTTCCCCAGACCACATCTGTCACAGATGTTCTTAGCAGCTCACAATTATTTGTTGTACCGGAGTTATGTCCCTTTCAACTGTGACAAAAAAAGCTTTGAACAAAGTTAATTTAATAATGTGTGTTTGATGATATTTGTCTTTGTTATTTTCTTTAAAAATGTGATCTTTGATAGAGTAATGTGGGTTTCTTAACCCTAAATTAAAAGGATTTATGTTATAATAACAAATACATTTGCTTACATACATTTTTAAATGTATATAAATGCATGTAATATATTTTTACACTTGAATAAACAAATCAAATGCAGAGAAAGTTATACATAACCTAATATATACAGAACCTATAAAGGTTGTAATAAAATCCATCTGCTTCTGTAAGATAAACAGTTGTTTATCACTTTAAATTACTGCTCACTCATTAAATAGTACTTAGTACAATTAACTGCCAAATTGGTGATGAAATTTTAAATGCAAAAGCACATTTCAGTTTTTTGTTTTTACTGATCCCCTGTGACACATCTGCGCAATACAGGTTTCTTGTTTTAAGAAATGTGAGTTGATGTGTCATTGAGTCATGTTTAACAGATTCAGTCTTTTAAAAATACCATATATTTTATAATTTTGTTTTATTGTCCTTTATAAATGTCCAAACCCAAACC
The DNA here is from genome assembly GCA_016806645.1 of Ophiodon elongatus. Taxonomy (NCBI): domain Eukaryota; kingdom Metazoa; phylum Chordata; class Actinopteri; order Perciformes; family Hexagrammidae; genus Ophiodon; species Ophiodon elongatus. The sequence goes on along the minus strand of JACSYO010000779.1, from coordinate 302,483 downwards.
CTGTGTAATTGGTTTGGAGCTGCCATGCACTTTAGCCAATGGGTAGGACTGCAATAATAGTAGCAAAGCCTCTTGTGACCTCTAGTGGTTGTCAAGCAAAACTACAGTTCATTGTCAGTCTTGCTCTCAGTTTAATCCTTCCATTACATTGATTAATTCTTACCACCTCTCTGTCTTTCTCTCAGGTCAATCCTCCTGGGTTCCAGAGGTTTAGACATCTTCCACATCTCTCAGAGGTTGGAAAGTCTTAGTGCAGCCACCACTTTTGAGCCCCTGGAGCCAGTCAAAGACACTGACATACAGGTATGAATGACCTAACAGGCCACGAGTCCAACTGGGTGCTAGCTTTGTTGTCCCATGACACCTTCATAGATTGCTTCATCAAAGAAAGACTCACCAACATGGAGTGTTTTTTTTTTGTGAAACACTTGTTTCAGATATCAAAGCAGTAGAGAGAATAATTGCTCTAAGGAACCATCTTTGGCTGAGCATACATTGTTTAAACATCGGCTTGCGGGGAGATTGCGTTAGCCAGATAACCGGGAAATACAGTGTTTTTAAGCCACGGTAGTAACAATAATTAGCTATAGATGATAAGATCTGCCCTCAAAGTCTGTTAGTTTAGGTCTGAAAAAAAATGTCTGGTTTGAAATTTGTCACTAGGGGCTGGCAGGGGTGGATGTTTCTGTGATAACAGATGAACAATACACGCAGGAACCTAAATTAGTTTATTGTTCCCACGGAGAAATAGGCTTCCGGCCTGACAGGCTTTTTTTTTTTTTTGCAAACGGTAGAGAAAGATTATTCTGGTCATGGAAGATGTTCTGATGAGCCTTTCCTTTCCATACACATGGTCCTGAAAGCTACACTGTGATTGTGTCGATCCACACCTGAACTGTCAGAATAAACTCACATTTCTTAGTCGATATGTAGTTTGTACTTTCTCATGGTAAGTCAGGCGAAAGAAGGGAATAGTACAATGGTACAATGGTTAGCTGGTGGTCAGCTTCAACTGTGAAGCAGGTGGAAGTGTTACATTAGCATTAACAGAAGCTTAACTGTCCAGAAGCAGTGTCTCAAGTGATGTCACTCCGGTGGCGGTTGGGGCTGAAGACTACATGTTTGATATGAATAAGTCTGGGGGTGTGGAGTTACAAAGAAGTGACCGGACCTCTGCTCGCTTCTCATCTCCGCTTGAGGCCACATTATTCGCTACCAGCATAAAATACCCGAATCATCAAACAAACTGTCAGCGGTCGAGTTGTATTATGGGTAATGTTGTTGCCAGGTTAAAAAAAATGAAAGTAGCTCCGCTGTATTGATATTGATGCTTTAAAAACACTAAACAATACTATAGAAGTGCATTCCCAAATTGGTGCAGTTAACCGTGGATTATTGAAATAATTTAAACATTTGTTAATTTGTGATGTTCATTTTATTAACAGTGCATAATGCATAATCCCTGACAATGCTCCACTTTGTAACGATTCAACAAGGATATTTCCCTCTTCAACCTTTTTATTCCACTTGATACGGCTTTCCTTTTTACCTCTCTTCAGCACAGCTTACCCCCTCTCTCTGCATTTCCCTGAGCTCCATCTGTTTCTCCATTCTTTTTTTACCCTGCTTAATCCTCTGCCTATATCTGTTCTTTCATCTCTCTCCAGCCCTTCTATTCTCTCTGACCTCTTCAGCCATAGATGTGACACCATTTTGTCTCACTCTTTCTTGCTCTCTCTATAGAGCACTTTCTGCCATTCATTCTGTTACATTTACTAATTTTTCATTCCTCTTGGTCAGCCGGATGTATGCTAGCCTGGGCTGGTTTGACAGATTGACTGGAAGAGCACTTAGCTTCTGGCAACGTGGACACACACACACACACACTCACACTCACACTCACACACAGCCACTCCCTCTCTACTCTTGATCTTTTCCCCTTATTGGTTTATAAGAAGACTGTACATTACAAAGTTTTATTTCAGGAGAAATGTGTAATATCTCATTCAGTAGAATAATTACTCTGCTGTGTTGCAGAAAAAAACACAGCTCCATTTAAACAACCAAATCCCAGGACGGTGGTGATAAATAATAATAAAAAAGGCAAGTCAATTGATTAGTTGCATTGTATTAGAAATTAATCTCCTTCAGGTCCATATATTCAGTAATATTTTATGTGAATGATTATTAAAATAAATAGCATTGCAGACCATGGTCAGTGAACACGGTAACAACTACCACGATATAGTTATGATTAAACCAGGGTCAGAGACTAAATGCCTAATGGGGCTTTAACGAAGCCTCAACATCTCCATCACATCTTCTTTCCAGTGGTGAAATGAGCCGTTTCTCCTGACAATATCTTTAACCTTGGTTTAAGTCAGAATATTGTGATGCCATACTTTGTACTGGACTGAACTATACCGATAAGTATTTAAAATATTTGATGTACCTCATGTACATATATGGATGAGCCAAAAATGGCACTGTCTAAAAAAAAATATTCTAATCACAGAAAAAGTATTTATAACATATTGCATTACAGAGTATGGTATTTCTACTTTTCTGGTCACTCAACATCTCTGACCAGCTGGCCAAAACAGAGGCGATTTATAAATCTAAAAAGCTGGCTGCTGGTACTTTGGGAATTTGTTTTTCTAATTAAGATCATGAGATGATGCACAAACAGTTGACTCTAATTGTAACTAATTTTGACTCTAATCTCACTGAGTGTATTTGGCTCGATGACAAGGAAACCCAAAAATTAATCGTACTCAAGAGGCCCGTTCAGCAAGAAAGAACAAAACGACACGGAAAGCTTGTGGGGAATTCTGTTCTGATCAACACCAAGCAGCAAGGCAGCCCACTGTAGTCCCTCCTTCAGATCTCCATTTTACATCCTTCTGGGAGAGTTTCACTCACTTTACTTCGGCAAATACACGGAGGAGAAAGAGGTTAATTGGAGCTGAGAAATTACAAGTCGGCAACTCGGCACAGGATTGACATTCAACGTGTTCGATAAAGGACAAAAGGCAACAGCAACGCTTTCAGAAAATTGCTACAGTATTCTTTACACACACAATTTTACACATTGCAAGATTGATTACACTGTAGCGGCTTTGGTCCCGTAGTTAAATGTGAGCTATCAAAGGAAATTCACATACTGCATCATACTGATCAATGCCAGTTGGAAGTAGGCAACTAGATAACAAATCATTTCCCAGGCATCTTGAGAGAAATCCTTTGTATGTCAAAGATGCAACATTACAGATGTGCGTGCGTGTTTGGCATGAGAGAGCTGATGCATGCCTCTGCAGTTCCTGTGTGGAGCGTGCACACGCACACACACTCTCTCTCTCACACACACACACACACACACACACACACACACACACACTCTCTCTCTCTCTCTCTCTCTCTCTCTCTCTCTCTCTCTCTCTCTCTCTCTCTCTCTCTCTCTCTCTCTCTCTCTCTCTCTCTCTCTCTCTCTCTCTCTGAGGGAATTGATGTGTCTGTATGTATTGCTGGACACAAATTAGGGAGGATCTTACTATATGACTTAGTATAAATATATACAGACAGAGTCCTACATTCAGGGCTTCATGGATGTGGGAGTGGCTAATTATGTGCAGGCCATGTTTGTAGACTATATGCAGTTTGTTAGTTCAGGTTTTCATTCTGTTTCTCTCAGTGTATAGTTAAAACGTTGATACATTTATGCCTCGCCCCATTCAGATTTTTTTCTGCTCAAATGTAGAGGAAGCAGATACTCCACAATACTGACACAATTCTTTCAGTGAACACTATAGAAAATGTAAATCATCATTTTGTGTCCCAAGAACTGTGATAACATTGTATATTTGTATTAATTAAAATTACAATGTAGTCCAAATGGATGTACATCCGTTAATGGTTATCAGGCTGTTTTCCCTTAATGTCCGAGTGACTAGTATTTGCACAGCCAACATATAGAGTTTGGTATCATTTGGATTTGATTGATTTTACTGATAGATTTGTGGTTCTTATCTACAGTACGCATGGCTGCATGCGTAAACAGGGAGTTAGATGGAAGCACACTAGGTGCCAACAGCTGTCATCACCACATAGTAGACGTTTTTACATCCTTCCTAAATCCTTGTTCTGTGCTCTGCCAGGTTGGCCTGTGCATTGTATGTCCTCCGTGTTGGTAGTTTCCATGGCTGAATCGCTTTGAGGTTGGGGTGTTTGGCAAGTCTGGGTTCTTTTGTGTTCTGTCTCATAAAATATTATGTACAATGGTAAACAAAGGAGGATGACGAATATATAGAGAGACTGAAACCAAGAGAAAAGAGGAAGTAAAAAGCAGCTGAAGACAAATCAAATGGAAAAACATGGACAGAAAAAATTAAACTGTATAAGTGGAAGGCTGAGAGCAGTGCTGGTAGAAAAAATGGCGACCGGCTGCAATTTTTTTCTATCTCTGTGTCCTCATCTCACTTTTCACTGTTCCATCTTTCTCTGCCAGGGCTCTCTCTCTCTCTTGCTCGCTCGCTCTCGTTTTTCCTCACCTCTCTCTCTTTCAGCTGGTGCCTCTCCTTACTCTCCTTTTCTCTTTTACTTTTGCTTCTCTCCTCTATGGCTTTTCCTCCCTCTCCCATTTACATCCTATCTCTCCCTCTCTTTCTCTTCTCCTGCCCTCCCAACGCCACACACACACACACACACACACACACATACATCCCTCAGCAGTGATGGCATGCGTTCAGTGGATGCAGTTGGCTAAGCCCAGAGCATCTGCTGAGATAGACGAACACTACCGACATAGCTTTACAGGATGTGTGTGTGTCGTGCGCAGGCTCCTTGTGCTGTGTTTGCGTGCCTGTTTCTGTGTCAGTCGCGATCGATTGCTGGCATAAACTGTCTCCCTGTGTGTGTGTGTGTGTGTGTGTGTGTGTGTGTGTGTGTGTGTGTGTGTGTGTGTGTGTGTGTGTGTGTGTGTGTGTGTGTGTGTGTGTGTGTGGCGAAGATCTGGCTGCACGTGGGCACATTCGTTCTCCTCTTGCCTGTGCTGGCCTGCACATATGAAGGCGGCTGTATGGCGTGCGTGTGTGTGTCATGTGTACAAGTCTACACAAGTGTGTATTAACATGCTTGCTTTGTGTGTTAGCTCTGATAGTAGGCCTACATATAGGAATGCCCACCCCACCCCACCCCCCTGCTTCCCACATGTGCCTCCCAAACCCTTCATTAACAAAACATGACCCTTAAGAGCATGATTAGCCTCATTTCAAGACAGGATGTCGGAAGCCATCAACCGAGGGGGAAAAAATCCATTACTATAATTGCATTGAGCTGAGGGAGGGAGGGAAAAAAGGAAGGATGCATAGATGGATAAAAAAAAGGAAGAAAATGAGTGGGATTGAGGGAGGGAGGGAGGGAGGGAGGAGGCGGAGGGCCATAAGAGATGCTGGGATGAAGTGAAGGAAGGATGGAGAGAGAAAGGATGGGGAACGAGGGAAGGGAGGGATGCCAGCGGATGGTAGGAACTGATGTTCTATATGAATCCATAGTTCCTTCTCATGGATCCCCCCTGTGTCTGAGCGCTCAGTTGGTACGGCCCTCCGACAATAAAACCACCACCAGTGAGTCTTGATGTGGCACTTTCACTCGGTACTCCGGCTCACGCACAAGAGTCACCGGCCTGCCTTTCCAAACGGGGGAAGGCTGCAAGCGAAGCGCCATGCCGGCTCGACGGGGCAAAGGGAACACGCCCCAGCATGGCGTCCACTGCTGCTGTCCTGGCACGGCAACAGGGAGGGATGAAGAGACAGAGGGGCGAAGCAGGTCTCCCAGGCTGTCTGTGCCCAGATACCTGGGCACAGACAAAGAAACGAAAAAACTCTTCTTTTTTTTCTTTCTTTTTTTTTACTCTTTGCTTGCCTCATCCTGTCTTCTCATCTGTCAGTCTGTCTGCCAGGCAGGCAGTGGCTCAGCATGAGTGAGTATTGCCTATACACATAGATATGCACACCCACTCACAGACAGACATGTGTTTTGCCTGTCACACTTTTTTTTCACTCACCTGTCTGTCTCTTCCCTGGTTATGCTACGTTGTCTGTGGCCACAGACGATGGCGATGATTGTTTAAAAAAAAAAAGGCATGTTTATAATTGGAGGCAAACATTACAGTTTCTATCTATATCTATATCTATATCTATATCTATATCTATATATATATATATATATATATATATATATATATATACACATACATACATACATACATAATATATATATATATATATATATATATATATATATATATATATATATATATATATATATATATATATATATATATATATATATACACATACACATACACATACATATACATACATACATACACACACACATACACACACACAAATAAATGTGTATATATGCTGTAGTACTTAACATATATGTTTTATATTACACAGAAAGTGAAGGGTGTGGTTTCTCTCTCACGCACACGCACGTACGCACACACACTCAGGGACTGGTCGGCTCATTGTGTCACGGCAAATGAGGACAGAAAGCCTCCCACTCGTACTTTCACGATGACTGGCACAGAGAGCAAGGATCCCTGTCTCCATTCCCCCTTTAACTGCTCTTTGACTGTGTCCTTATGTAGCCTTTCGATTCCTTGAGACCATTTGTCTCTCCACCATATTTCATAGTGTGTAATGAGCCAGATCGAAAGGGTGAAAAATCAGACTTGCTGATTTCCCCGAACATACTGTGAGATTGCAGTCAGACGCAGACAGTGTGACTATCTTGACCGAAGGCTAATGGAAGGAGGGCCCGTGTGTGCCGGCACAGAGAATGCGCACATGCATGCATGTGAACATGCGTATTCAAAGACGCACACTCGCATGAATTACATACATTTTAATGGAATGATTTGCCTACAGATCTTCATTATAGATTATAGCAAAAAGAAAAAGATTAGATTTTCCATTAGTTGTATTTTCAAATAAAGGCAGATTAGCCCTCTATTCTACCTTCTTTACCCAGTTCAGCTTTTATTGACACTGATCTGCCATTTGTAATTAACAGCAATGATTTATCACTCCTTATTATATATTTTGTGTGGCTGTGTTCCTGTAAAATCTGGGCTGTCTGGCCAGCAGGCTGTGGGTGTTCAGTGGGCTGCAGATCTGAGGATACACAATACAGGGGTGGGGCAACTGGAAACGTACATCTTTAGATACACCTATTGCCCAGCCCTGAATTGATAAGCATGCCGTTATCTTCTGCTTACATGTATGGTTTTTTTTCAGGGTTCTTCGATGCTTATTTTTCCCAATCGGGAACGAATAAAATGAGGAATTGAAGCATCAGCAGTGTTAAGTCTGAGTCAGAGTTCTGGGTACAGTTTTTGTCACACTAAATAACATGCCAATGTCTTTCAGCTGTTCAGTGCAAATCAAAATTACACACGCAGCAGTTGTGACGTTGACGACAATGTTCTTGTGCCTTTTTGTGATAAATCCTCTCTGAATTTAATAAAACTGAACACAATCCTCACAGGGCAACAAACAAAGTTTGTAACAGTAAAAAAAAAAAAAAATTTGATCCATTTCTTTGTTTAGTAATATCTGATCATTTTGACATTTCTTGTTCCTAAAGAGTTCTCTCTTCATTTTTGTAAGAAATAATAATATTTCTGGGCAAAAAGAATATTTCTTGTGAAAGTGAAGAGCATTTGCATTTCTGACAAATGGGAATGTTGGCCACAGCTCTTTGCTAAGTTATTAATTTACATTTGGCACAAAAAAAATGTTGCCTAGGCAAAGCTGTTGGCAGTGCGAGTGCAGCTGGCAACGGGCAACTGAATGACAGCGATGAAGCAAAAATGCTGAGGCCATTGCCCGGCAGAGTCATTCAGTGTTGCCCAATGGGCCATCAATGCTTTAAGCCCCTCCCGCACGTTTTTGGAGAAGATGACCATCTCATTTTACCTCCAGTTTACTGGAATAACGGTCAGTCATCACCAATGAGTAATGCAATCTCATGTTCTCTTGTAGTACATGTATCCCATAAGCCTTTGTTACAACTAGTCTATTTAACTCAACTCCTTTTTCCATGCAGCTCTCCAGTGAGCGTTGACCTGAGCGCTCCTCTGGTTGGAATGGCTAAATATAGACCTATTCTCAGCATCTCCTGGGGGAAAAAAGATAGATTGAGAAAGAGAGGGTATAAGTGATTGGACCAGAGGGGTAAATGCGCAGGTTGATGAGAGAGAAACTTAGTTTCCTCCTTGGTTGATATAATTGATCAAATATACAAATAGTATGAAGCATTTTACCAAGTAAGACCTTTTAGCTTTAGCCATTGTAATGGTAGATAATGCCGCGCAACTGTAAAACTAAAAGTAAAAAATGGCCTCACAAACTTGAAGTCACCTCTGATTTCTGCGTATTTAATGTTGCGAGAGGACACCAGTAGAATTGTCCCACGACATTAAAAACTTCTTTGAGAGTCTTTGGCAATAAAGATGTAAAGAAGCTTGACTGGTCGTCTTATCTTTCTCTGTTGGTGCTTCTTTGTGACCTGACTGATTGCTTTTTCTTTCATTTTTAAGGACACTTTACTGACCCATTTAAAGTTGTAGCAGACCGCGGGCACTGAACAAGATGGGGTTCAAAGTTTTCCACCCGTGTATTGTGGGTTCCTTCTTGTCTCGTCAGATGATGGCACTTCATTGTCTCCTTCTAATTGCACATTGATAGAATAAAACATTATGGGCAGGTTATTTGGCCCAGCCAGATCATACATTCGCATCACACTTTTCTAGCATTGATGAGCTTTCAATGCAGTAATTATCGGTTCCTTTGGTATTGACATTGTTTCAAGAAGTTATTCATTCTCACAGTGAACCCTTTCTGATTCCAATTTGCTCTCATTTGTCAGAACCGAGGGATGAGAGTGAAAGAGGAGGAGATGAACGCAATGACAGACAGAGGTGAAGGCTGAGAGCTTGGAAAGGAAAGGAAAGGAAAGGAGACTCAAGTAGGCAGAGCAACGAGCAGGTGGGGGAGGGGGGAGGAGAGCAGAACAAGCTAAAAGGATCCTACGTACTTAATACACAAAGACAATATGGTGCTACAAATGTCATCATTGAATTTAAATGCTATTATCTGACTGAGGGAACAGCTATTTCCACCAACTTAAGAGGTTATTATGTCGGATGGTTATATAAACTAAGAGTGCAACCTATCGCAGGACTTTCTTGCATATTAAGGAGCAGCAGTATTTATTTTTAATTTCCACGCTCGTTCAAGCAACAGCAAGGCATCATAGACGGGGAAATTCCTTCTTTGTGTTCAGTTTGTGTCCTCAATTTAGCAAGTATTGTTCTTACTTTATCAAAGTAATTGTATGTGTCCTTTATGCCAAAGAAGAGTACTTCTGCAGTACTGTTATATGTAACTGTTATCGAGGTGCTAAATAACTCAAAATGCTGATGTAAAAGATAATCATGCGGTTTGTTTTTGGTGTTATTTTTTTTAGATCTTGTGGTCTTGATGATCTATTGAAGAAGTAAAAAACTAATAGATTAGTTCATCTGTTTGTTAAAGTGAAACATATTTCTGTGAAATGTTGCCCAGGCTCATGTTTTTGCTCCCACTTTTATTGTAAAGTATTTTCTTTCTCAAAGCAATAACATATATAAAATGTTTGACCTGATCTTACCTGGTTATTCATGTAAAATTCTGTCTCCTCTTGGTATCACACCGGCTGTAGCTATAAATATAGACCCAAAAGCATTCCCCTGTCATCAGCTTGATGACAGGAAAGGCTCCTTTGTCGATATCTCTGAATAAAGAGATGATGCGACGTTTTTTCCCCGTGGCTGTGCCTCTGACTCACTCGCAGCCAAGGAGCGGTCGTTGTTCCTCCGTTAAAATGCTGCACGTGTCATGGTATTCTGCACGGGAAAGAAGAGATTTCTTACTCCAACCTGTATTTTTTGACTCTGTAAGGCTGCCAGTGACCCACTTTTGTGTTTGCCGGTAAAGAATTGCATTACAGCGCAGCCACCATTTTGGTGCTTTCTCAAGATGTCTGCCTGTTTATGCACGTCAGCGCTCACCGACTTTCCCTCCGAAGAGTGCTGCCGCGTTCTCTCCCGCGTACTCCAGTTGTTCCAGAAGTACCACTTACTCACTTGACGGCTCAGGTCGTGTGTATAAGATAAGTCGTTTTATTATCGGTTGAGTTCGGATGTAAATCAATACGATTATCATAGGAAGGACCGGAGGAAGGGAGTGTATGTATGCAGGGGCAGCCATCTTGAGATGACTTCAAAATGGAGGCCGACTGCTGACAGCAAAATTGTGTGTGTGTGTGTGTGTGTGTGTGTGTGTGTGTGTGGGGGGGTGTGTGTGGGTGTGGGTGGCATGGATGCTTGCCTTTCCGTGTGTGTGTGTGTGTGTGTGTGTGTGTGTGTGCGTATAGCGACCAAACATTTGCTTAATCCTGACGTGAGACTGCACATGTCTAGGAACGGCAGATAAAAACAGGATGGGGAAATAGAGGCGCAGCTTCTGTGTCCCGCTGAGCAAATGATGGTGCACCTCCTAAATCTGTCCCCCCAGAACTCTGCATACAGTTTATCTCTGCTTCATTTTGTCTATAATTTTGGAGCTAATATCTCCTGCTTTCTCTCTCTCTCTCTCTCTCTCTCTCTCTCTCTCTCTCTCTCTCTCTCTCTCTCTCTCTCTCTCTCTCTCTCTCTCTCTGTTTGTCTCATTCTGTGTGTTTGTCACGCGTCTCTGCATCTCTGTGTCTGTACCTCGTCCACAGGGCTTCTTGAAGAACGAGAGGGACAACGCCCTCCTGTCAGCCATCGAGGAGTCTCGCCGCAGGGTCAGTATCTGCCTCGTGTCTGATTGCTTCGTGGGTGGAAATAGAGCTACAGATGGGTGACCGAATCTAAATCCCAGTGTGGGAAAGCAGAAACCCGCATCTCAGGATTTTAATAATAATAATTTTTTACAGGTGAAATTGTTTAAATTTTCAAGGACAAGATGCAGTAATTAGACTCTATAGTCCCAAACAGTAGTGGTTCTTTCTTTGCCTCATATTTAGTTTTACAAAATCAGATGAGTTTTCAGCACGGCAGTGCGTCTGAACATTAACACGTCACAATTTAAAAACACTTAAAAACACCAATGTTTAGTCATTTCTGCTCGCTGCGGTCCAAAAGTCCTTCTGGTGTGAACCTTCGGGGAATGCTTTTGAAATGGCTTCCCTGATGTGCAGAGCTAATAGGCCCCGCGTTTAATTAGCTGCCGTTCCCATTATCTCTCTTCTCCCTGAGAGACGACAAAGGGACTTGTGTGCCGGGGTGGAAAACTCCCAACGCACTGATTAAGAAGAAAGCGGATGTTAAAGACGTTCTTGCAGATTTCTATCTTGACTTCTGTACCTTTCATGTCACATGAAATGTGTGCTGTCGGCCTGCTGAAGGACACATTTAGTGGAGTTGTCCGGTCTGTTAGCAGCCACTTGACATGAATATGATCTCATTTAAATTTAAAGCCTTTGGCATTGGACTTTTAAAGCAGATACCGATATAAATATTTGAGAAATGCAAAAGTCAGATAACAATAAATCGGTCGATTTGACTCAGGGCTTCAAAAACACGTTTTTTTTTTATAAGAATCTTTTAAGTTCGATTGTTAAGCAGTTGGTCGTTATATATATATATATATATATATATTTACTTATTTACTGACTGGGACGTTTTACAGTTAAAACATAGTTCAGTTCGTTTTGGTCCACAAATAATACATGTAAAGAATAGATTTTTTAATGACCTCTAATGTATCTTGTCCTTTCTGCACTGAAATTTCTTAGTTTTTGACGGACTGCAGTTTGGCAACTCAGAAATGTTAAAAGTAAACGCTTTGACATTCAGGCAGTGACCAAGTTAACCAAGTAAATGTCGGCTCTAGTCTACATTTGTGTCTCCCTGAGCTGGAGATTGGAAAGATTCAATTATCTCACGTTCCCATTATCTCACTGTGAGTCTCTGTGGAGAATTAAAATAGACGGCCCTGTGTCCTGATGGAGTAGTACAATCATGACAGGGGTCTCTGCTAAATCTGGTGTGAGTGTCGTACGTATTCTTTATTTAATCAGGTAAAAGTCCAATTGAAATTTAAAATCTCTTTTTGTGACAAACAGATGGGTATTTAGCAGCAGCATACAGGGTACCGAGGTGTAAAAAAAAAAAAAACTAAAGTACAATGGTATAAAGTATCCAACATTTTTAGGTACTAATTAGATACATTCATAGAGAGCAAATTACTGTAATCCAATGAAGGTAAAGGGAGAGATGTATAAAAGTAAATGTATCCTTGCCTGGAAGGGAAACAGGATTTATTTCTATAAAAGAAACCTAATTTATTTTTTAACTTGGTTTCAGATCGGAAACAAGGTTTTCGATGTGTGATCAGTAATAATGAAGGTAACCAGGGACATTTAGCACATCTTAAATCATTGGTAAATGGGTGCATAAATGAATCTCATGGTATTTAGCGCCTAGCATTTGAGTCGAGGCATAATGTTTTTAATAATGTGCTTTAATGAACGTGAGCGTTTGTTTACTGCAACAACTGCAAAACTGTCTCGTTCTCTCATCTGCTTACGTTCTGCAGCTTGCAGAGTCAAACCTGCTATTTCAAAATGATCTCTGTCATCAATACGCAGCAGTTAAAGTATAATTCATAGTCTGTTGTGATTTATTTACATGCTATATGCAAACGCGTAAAATGCAAGCGCTGACGTGTGTGCCGTGACACGTTGAGTATAATTGGGTTCATGTTTCCTACTCTGCTGTGTTTCAGACGTTCCTGTTGGCTGAAGAGTACCACCGTGAGTCCATGCTGGTCCAGTGGGAGCAGGTGAAGCAGAGAGTGTTGCACACGCTACTCGGAGCAGGAGAGGACGCACTGGACTTCAGTCAAGATGTGGAGGTACGAGACATTTCTTTTAAATCTTTCTTCACCACAAAGAGAGACAGACTGTCAGTTTGCTTAGATATCACAGTTTTACCTCACGGGGAAGCTGGATTTGCAGAACACTTGCTGCTGGGACTGTTGAGGTACATTTCTTGCTAAAAGTACAAATTATTTATGTTGATGAGAGTATGTTATATCGGTAAATCAGCTAATTTTAGGTTTCCCCATGGACCCAGCTCTGCACAGGCCCTCCGCCGTTCGACTAGATCTGTCAGAAATAATTAATAAGTTTCCTAAAACAAGATGCAGGTCCATCACTGTTTCTTTTTTAATATCAAAGGACTCCAGAGGAAATGTCTATTTTTGTAATTTCTCCGTGTTTGGTGTTTTGAGATTACAGATTTTACTTCCAGAGCGCGGCTGTTTTCTACTTTCTCGTGTTTACATTTAAAGAGCTCCATTCTGAGTTATTTTAATCCCGTCTGTTTGTTTCTCAGTTTGTCTACAACAAAGTGGTCTTATCAAAAATAGATGACCTCATTTTAGTGACTGAAGTTGTGGACTGTAAAATATTGCTATATTAATATAACATTGTACATACATTCTGTTCAAAAAAACATTTACTTTCCAATTAATGTAGTCCCATACACAAATCTTTATATTATAATATATTTATTATCCTGGGCTAAATATGTCTCTCACTGTCCACCCACTCATCTAAACTAACCAGAATAACTTGTTTCATCTGATTCTCATAGATACTATTTTTATCTTTCTCCTGAATAAAGTAAAATACTTTCATCCTGTGTGTCATCCTGCTGAAACCAATCCCAGCATGCATTGGGCAACTGGCAGTGAAACCTTCTATCTGGGCTGAAAAGACTCAAAATACAGAATATTCGGCATGAAAAAGAGGATTTATTTAAAATGCTAATTGATTTGTCACATTAGATCAAATTAAAAGTTTCATTGGTACATGATTGGCGTTTCTATTTTCTAGCATTATTTAACTTCCTTATTCACAGTGCTTCTCACTGTGTGCAGCATATTTATGAAGTCATCTGCTGCCTCTGTTTATTGTAGCCAAGCTTTGTGAGTGAAGTGACGGCTCCAGGACGGAGTGCGTTGGACAGCGTGGAGGTGGCCTATGGACGACAGGTGAGTCGATGTCAGACTGATCATTTTGTTGTACATGGAACAAACTTTGGATAACGATTAATGTGCAGAAAACTCCAAGCTCAGACGTGTTTCGGCATCAAGCCTTCGTCAAGGAGTGCAAATGTATACTTGATGCAAAATAACTTCTATCCCCTTTATCTCGGTGCCGTCGGGTCTTTTTTTTCTTTTTTACTCTACCAATGGTGAGCATCAGAGTCAGAAAATCTGAAAACTATATATTTGCAGATATTCATTATTTTTAACATGAAAAGACAGTTTCTGACATAAATGCTGAAACTGTATATATCTATAATACTAGCCCTTTATTTACCAGTCTGTTACAAACATAAGCAGTTTTTTATAATTTTGTTTAAAGTGAACACTTGTGTTAAAATGTGGAAATTTAGAAAACATTTTCACAGTTTATATATTAAGAGATTGTATTTCTGACCGTGATACCATCGGTCTCATCTTTTAAATAAATTTGCTGTAGAACAGAGAAATGTTCATACCAACATAAGTGTGTTAAAACTCAAATCTAAGCAAACTCCACCTCTTTAATTGACGTTAGTTAAAGTGAGTTGAACACAGACGTGTAAATGAGTTTGTTTGTGATGCCCTCTTTCTGATTTGTACAGTTAAAATGGGGTCACAGCGAGACAGGAAGTGGGAGATCAAACATATTGATTGATTGGGCGGTAAAGGGGGCCTCTGGGTAATTCTCTCTCCCACTCAGTGTCTCTCTACTGTCCCTCCTCCCTCATCATCCTGTCTGACCTTCTCTTTCTCTCTGTTTGCCTCTGCTACATGACGCAGTACTTTAAATGTGTCTTTTCCTCTGACCATGTGTCGACACATTGCATGCGGCGTCATTTGTCTAGTTTTTTTTATCCTCTTTGATGACCTTTTAAACATTTTGATCCTTTTTTTCTTGTTTTTCGTCGTGAACCATTTCACTCGATGGTCGTAGTGTTGCCTTTTACTTCTGAAGCTGAGGATGGATTGTAGGCGGAGTTTATTTCATTTGCAACATTCATTTGAAATTGAACCTGTAAATTTAGCCTTTGACGATTTAGGGAGCTTATAGCTAATAAAACCTTTTTTTCTCTCTCTCTCTCTCTTTTTCTCTCTCCGTTTTATCACAACGTCGTCTTCCTACAGATTTACATTTTCAATGAGAAGATCGTGAATGGTCACATTCAGCCTAATCTGGGAGACTTATGTGCTTCTGTCGCAGAAAGCCTGGATGACAAGGTAAGAACATCTGCTATCACCATGAAATTGTTGTTTTCAGATTTAATTATTTTGTCTTCTGCAAAGATATCGCTTAGTTTTACTCTGACAGCTAATATGTATTCAGTCTTTTCCGACGCATGTTTTTAAGTAACTGACTGTATCCCTCTCTTCCCTCCAGAATGTATCGGACATGTGGCTGATGGTGAAGCAGATGACAGATGTGTTGCTGGTTCCCGCCAAAGACACCCTCAAAAGTCGCACCTCTGTTGGAATGCAAATGGCCTTCGTACGCCAGGCGCTCAGCTTCCTGGAGAACAGGTAACTTTGTTTGTTTTTCCAAAGTGCAGGGGTCGGTCTTGTGTTTTGAAGAGTTCAAGCTTTTCGGATTTTCAAGTTAGCAGTGGGCATAGAGTAGTTAGAATTTAAGCCGAACTGCACCATGTCGATGAACTCATTGTATGTGTGTGTCCCCTCTCCCCCAGTTATAAAAACTACACCATGGTGACTGTGTTTGGGAACCTTCATCAGGCCCAACTAGGTGGAGTGCCAGGAACGTACCAACTAGTCCGCAGCTTCCTCAACATTAAACTACCAGGGCCTTTGCCTGGCATGCAGGTAACACACGCAGTTTCTCAATGTTTTTTTTTGTTTTTTTTAATCTGATAATAATATAACTGCTAAATATACAGAATGTCATAATTTTTTTTACATTTGGTAAACCTTCCAATCGTATCGCACCAACAGTTTCATTGTGAACATATCTTGACTTTTTTAGAACAAGCTTAATTAATGTGCAGGTCAAAAACCAATATGGGGACAGAATCTTTATTTGAAATGAGTCAATGTAATATTGTCACCACTGCATTAAAGTCTTTGTGTGTTTTTAGGATGGTGAGATAGAGGGCCATCCAGTGTGGGCTGTGATCTACTACTGTCTGCGTTGTGGAGATCTAAATGCAGCCATGCAGGTTGTGAACAGAGTGCAACATCAGCTGGGAGACTTTAAGACCTGGTTTCAGGAGTACATGAACAGCCCCGACAGACGGTGAGAACCCCGACGCTCCTTGTCTTGTCTGTATATGTTGAGATGCACACAGCGGTCAAAGAAGGTCAAACTGTATCATCATTTATGCCTCTTGATCTTTTCCCTTCAGCCTTTCTCCGACGTTGGAGAACAAGCTCCGTCTCCACTACCGCAGAGTGCTGAGGAACAGCGCTGACCCTTACAAGAGAGCCGTCTACTGCCTGATCGGGAAATGTGACATCAGTGATAACCATGGAGATGTGGCAGACAAGACCGAAGACTACCTCTGGCTTAAGGTACAGTAGACTTCATTTAGCTCTTTTTCATTTTGGTTCATTTAAACACAAAGCATTAGCACACTGGCAAGAGGAGATGCTGGCCCAGATAATGATCATCATTAAAAGTTCCAAGACTTGTTTAACAAAGTGTGTACCGTGTTTTTTTGTCGCTGCAGTTGAACCAGGTGTGTTTTGATGATGACGGCAGCAGCTCTCCTCAGGACAGACTGACCCTGCCACAGCTGCAGAAACAGCTGCTGGAGGACTACGGTATGCAACTGTGTTTCTGTTTCAGCTCTATAAATGACCACAAATCTTTAAACTTTAGTTTCTCGACATTGTGATGCATCACTTTTGCCTCCCCGCCTACCTCCATTCCATCATGTTTTCCTCAGGGGTACTTGAGAAGCAGAGGGGGCACACATGTGTGCATGAATACTGCTCCCTGTGGACCACACTTTCCTTTGGTTGTTCCTTCGTCTCGTTGTCGAGATGCACATATTGCAATTTAATTGGCTGATTCCAATTTCGCATTTATTTTTTTTACAGCCTGAACGGCCGATTCTAATTTTCTTTCTAAGAACTATAATTGACAGCAGTGCTCCAGACTATTGTTTTTCTTTACCACCGTCCCAGAAAATAATTCAGTCAGTGTAAACTGTCAAAAAGTCTAAATGTTATCCTCTTTCTGTTTTTATTGTCGTCTGTTGTGGTTATTTGCAAAAAAAGCATACAATTTAAATGATTAGGAAATAAATGACAAATATATAATATGATGATAAAAAAAACATCTTGGCAATAGTGGTTTTAATGATGTATTATAAGCTGCTTAGAGCCAGTGTTAGGAAGTTTAACAGGTCATAATTTCCTCGCTAATATCTATTTTATATTGCTGTGAAAACATCTCCTTCGAACAGCTGTTTTTATTCAAGTTCTTTCACCAAAAACTATATTTTACAAGATTACATTTGAACACATTATGATAATGTTGTACGGGTACATCCTTTTGCATCCTGCTTTCTGACATTTCTTTTGTCCGTTCTGAACTGTACTCTCATTAATTGCTGCCGTCTTAGTGCTGGTTTTCTTTGTCTTTTTTTAACCTTAATCTTGAAGGAGGCTGCAGACAAAAGATTTATGTATGCATGAACACAAAAACCTCAATTTAGAGATGCTAATAAGCCGCCTTAGAAAAATATAAATAAACTGAAGTTTGTATATCAAAATGAGCAACTTAGCAGGATCTGGAAGTAAATGGATGATTTAGCAATACTAAAGTAAACAGCGATATATATATTTCAGCTTAGTTTGTTTCTTCAGTTTGGTCTGTCGAACAGCTTCAAACACTACAGTACCCATGAGCCTCAGTAACTGTATCTATGGACAACAAACCTGCCTAAAGTATGACTCAGAGCAGTAGCAAATTCTGAACCCTTTGTCAAAGTAGGCAGGAACAAAAGTTCATTAGTTTGCGGGGAAATGTGCCAGAATCTGTTTTGTGAATTGATTTTCAAAATGCCAAATGTAGAAATAGTAACACAGTTTCTCATCTTTTGTACTTATGATTCAGCCTGGGGAGTTTCTTGCTTGAAAGCGCTACAGCTGCCAGTCACCTGCTGCCTGTGCAGAGAACTAGATTACGCCTCCCGTCTCTCTCTGGGCCTTATCAAATGCCTTTAGTCAAGTTAAAAGAAACCGCTGCAGCTTAAACTCCCATCCAACCATTCTTCCTCCTGACTGCTCTTCAAGAATTCTGTGCCGTTGCTGTTTCAACACAATGAATATTACAAGAGGCACACTTTTGGATAGTCGCCCCTCAAAGGCATTAATGGTCTGACACATGGAAAATGACAGAAGTAGTTTATAGCGCAAGCTGAGAAAGTTTTTACGTTTTTTATTTGTCACATGCTCAACATTGTCTCTACATTGTGCCGTGAAATGCTTGTTTGTCTTCTCCTGTGCTTGAAATTTAAATCTAAAAATACAATACAATTTGTAATTATACGAGCCCATGCGATGGGATCACACCAGCTGCAGATCGTGCCAGGGGCGTAAATGGTCCCTTAAATTACTTTTAATTTAATTTTACTTTAATTTGATTTTACTTTAATACCTGTAAAGTTTCATGACTGCATGACGCAAAGGACGTGGGGCCCTTTTCTGTTCTGAGTTGAAGTTTTTCAACTGGGGGAGTTGGAGAAGAGCGTAAAAACGTGAAGGCACTCAGCAAGCAGCGAGCAAAAAGCTTCACTCTCATTGAACATTTATCAAAAGCTGCCCCGGGCTGCTGGAATGCACTCTGCCACATGCCCCCGATACACACAGAAGAAAAAAAAGGGAGCATAAGGTTATTAGGCCTTTTCTCCCACAGATTGAGAAAGCAGTTTTCTCCCCTGGGTGTTGCCTTCTCCACGGGCCGATCCTGCTCCGTTCAGATAAGACTGCTTTTCCTCTCTCGGTAGCCCTCTCCCTCTCCCTCTCCCTCTCCCTCTCCCTCTCCCTCTCCCTCTCCATCTCCCTCTTCCCCTCTCGAACTCTCTCTTCTCATTGGGAAGTACAGCCCGAAGCCACATTCTGTTTTCTGTCATGCTGCTCTGCTCCTTCGGTTGTCTGGCTCGGTGTTCCTTGTTGTGCTCCATCTTGCTTCCCAGCGGGACGTAAAGCCCAAAGCCCCGTCTGTTCCTCTCTCCTTCGTTCATTGCTTCTCTTTTCCTCTCCTTTTATCCTTTATCCCCGTTCCTCCTTACACCTGCACCTCCTTTCCTCCCACTGATTTCCGTCCCCTTTTCCCATCTTCTCTCCTTGCATGTTCGTGTGTTCTTTTCTCATTTCTTGTTTGTACAATCTGCTGCAGCCCCCCCACCATGCTCTTATCTTGCCTCCTTCGTCCTTTTCCTCCTCTTCATCGCTCTCTCCCTCTCTTCGTCTCTCGTGCGCTTTCCCTTTTTGAACTAAAGTGCTGTAAGTCTGCGATAAGGCTATAAAATGGCTGACATGGTCCACCCTGTTCTACTCCTCAGCCAGCAAAAGGATTAAGGATTATAATTAAAAAGTAAACTTGATGACTAAGTACCTGCACTTTACAGCACATTTTCAAATTCGTACATGTTAGTTGCCATGGCAACTGTCAAAAGTTAACGTGGCATGTATAGACCCAGAGTTAAACTGGTGTCTTAAATGGCAATTATAGTTTAATGCATTTAAGTACATTCAATAATGGCAGTCGAAGGGTTTCTATAGTAACTGTCAGATAAACGCTGAAAACCCCACAGGTGATTTCAATTATTTTCCTTGATTAAACCTTGATCTTTACAGACTTAATTTACAGGTCCCTCCTTAATGTTTGCACTCGGTAGTCTTATGCCTCATTTCCACTGCACGGTGACTTGATTCGACTACCTTTTGGTACCGGGTCCTTTTCCTTTCTTCGTTTCCTACGACAGATAGTATCAGTCTCAGTGTCGGCAGGACTCTCAGCTGAACATCACAGCGAAGCCGCATGAAACTGCCATGACAACGTCTTCAACGCGACTCTCGCTGAATCCTTTCATTGGCAACCTAACAGTCTGCACTTTTGCATCATTTTGTCATTTTCCGTGCTGTCATTTATTTTTTTTTAAGTGGGTCATTTGAATAAAAACGAAATAGCTTGGGCCTCAACAGGGTTGGTACCATAATAAAAGTGCTAGGTGCAAACTAAAACGTTTGCTAATGGAACGCCGAAAAAAGAGCGAGTCATGCCATACCATGCAGTGAAAAGGATAGTAAAAAATTAAATATGTCTGAACACATCTGATATTAAAGGTGTGACCTCTTTTCCTCCTGAAACTATATGCTGGTTTAATTAATGCAGAAATACTTCAACACTTCTAAACTAACTCCCTCTCCCTCTCTCTCATCGTGTGTCCAACAGGAGAGTCCCATTTCTCTGCGAGCCAGCAGCCCTTCCTGTATTTCCAGGTGTTGTTCCTGACGGCTCAGTTTGAAGCGGCGGTGGCTTTCCTGTTTCGTGTGGAGAGACTTCGGAGTCATGCCGTGCACGTGGCGTTGGTCCTGTTCGAGCTGCGGCTGTTGCTGAAGTCGTCCGGCCAAAGCGCCCAGCTGTGTGAGTGTAGTCGGCCTTCACTTTGTGGAGAGACGCAGACACTCGTGAAAGAAGCTTTAGTGAACCAAAATGTGTTGACCTGTTCTCCGTAGTGAGCCAAGAGCCCGGTGACCCTCACATGGTGCGCCGCCTCAACTTTATCCGTCTGCTCATGCTGTACACACGCAAGTTTGAGTCTACTGATCCGCGGGAAGCCCTGCAGTACTTCTACTTCTTACGGTGTGTAGTCGTACACTCTCGCAGTCAGATGAACATCCTGTATTGTGATTTTATGACCCTGTACCATACTGACAGTTGGTAAAGAGAGAGTATGTGTGACGAATATTATTAATTGAATTCAGCGATTTGCTTTTGTCTCGTCATCCCTCTGTTTCTAATTCCTTGTGTGTGTGTGTGTGTGTGTGTGTGTGTGTGTGTGTGTGTGTGTGTGTGTGTGTGTCTTCCGCAGTAATGAGAAAGACAGCCAGGGAGAAAACATGTTCATGCGTTGTGTCAGTGAACTTGTTATTGAGAGTCGTGAGGTGAGTTACAGTTCAGTTGTTTAATGCCTTTTAACCTTGTTAATGTAGCCTCAACTAATACCAAGTGTCCACTAGTCGTGTTTCTTAAAGAGATACAGAGCAAATTTAGCTAATGAATACATGTGTTATGTTTTTTTGAAGGGAAAACATCCAGAAAAAACTAGTTAAGTTTGGGCAACAATAATTAGAATTTATTAAAAATCTTTGTTTTCAATCTTTGTAACTTTAAGTGGACAAAATATAGGTTTGAAAAGACCTTTCATATTTTAGTATTCATCTCAGGGCTGTTGTACATAACTGTGTACCTATTTCTCTGCTTTTACAGTGTATACTATTTTTTTATATGGTATTTTTGTCTTTGTCTATTTTACAGTTTGACATGCTGTTGGGGAGATTAGAGAAGGACGGCAGCAGGAAGGTAGGAAGATTGTGTCTTTGATCTCTCCCTCTCATCTATTCCGTGGTTGTGTTTCTATTAATGCTTTGACTTTCTCTTCTCACTCTGCTTCACATTTCTCGTGTGTCACTCTTTCTCCGACTCTCTTTGACGCTCCCTGTTTAGCAGCACTTTGTTCCTCTGTCTCCTAAAAGCTCTTCACAATGCTTCTTAGAAGCCTTTGCTTCCAAATGTTCTTGACATATCTCACCGTGCCTGCAGCACTCTGCAAAATGTGATGTCGGAGGGTATTTTATTCCCCTCAAGTCCTGCCGATCAATCAGGGCTATCTTTACTAACTGAGCTAATTAAATACTAAATACATTTTGCAGTAGTGGTTTATAGTCCTCTACATGAATAACTTTTTGGGAGACATTATATTTTACAGTATATGATTGATAGATTGCCATTTGCTGGATTTGAGTATTATTAAGGCATCTTTAATTTTGTGCATTTAATAGAAGGAATATATTGGACATGAGACCTTTTCCATATGTTTATGCTTTAGACCAGTATGATGGTCATGTGGCGTGTACTTGAAACAGTTAAGACTAGGTACTAGGATCAGCTAACAAATTTAGACAGAATCAGTGTTTAGAAAAAGAAGAACATTGATATTAAAAGTCTCTGAGCTGTGTCACAATAAAAATATGCGTGTAAAAATGCTTTTGCTTATGAATTATATTTTTGAACGTACTGTAGGTTTAATGTTTATAATTGCTTAAATGTCTAGGCTGCACTTTTTAACAGAGCACAATTAGAGAATTACATGAGAAGCGAAATTTGTGAGCAATTTATCCCAACCCTTAAAGATTTTGATTATTAAAGGAATTTAAACAAGCTATTCTGGTGCAGCTATTGGATGTCGGATATAATGAAGCAGTGGTACATGTTTTTTATTAGATATGAAAATGTTGATGGTTGATTGTGGTTCTGTTGGAAGTTATGTAGTATGTAGCTGTTGGTGCCAAAGGATTAGTCAGTCGGTCACCGGGAGCAGATCAGGGCCATGTTTACTGTTTCGGTGATGGTGGTTATGAATATAGTTATGGGCAATTCTCCCCTCAGATAATCTCTTTTCACTCTTTGGAGAAAATATAATCTTCATAGATGTTAATAGATCAGATGTCTGGGTTTTCTAACCTTGCTTATTTGGCTTTTTGCTTTTATTTGATGCTTTAGTTTAGTTTGTTTGCTGGAATCAAACCAACAACTCAAGGCTAGTTGCCATCTGCTCAATCATCAGAGCGGTAGTATCCTCAGTCTCACTCTGATCTTCTCCCCTCCTCCCTCTAGCCTGGAGTCATAGATAAGTTCGCCGGGGACACCCGAGCTATCATCAGTAAAGTGGCTCTGGAGGCCGAGAACAAGGGCTTGTTTGAGGAGGCGGTCAAACTCTACGAGCTGGCCAAGGTGAGCAGATCTCTGCGTCCATAGACTGAACCTGTATTTCTGCAAAGCTGCTGTCATTCACGGCGGTTTGTTTTGTGTCCTCTCACTGTCTCGCTGTCTTTTCCATCGGTCTTTGTCTAGAACCCAGATAAGGTGTTGGAGCTAATGAACAGGCTGCTGAGTCCGGTCACTGCCCAGGTCAGCGCTCCTCAGTCCAACAAGGAGAGGCTAAAAAACACTGCAGTGGCTATTGCCGAGAGGTAGGACACGCCACGCACGCACCATGCACTAGTTTAAATCTAATCAAGAGCAACTGAATCTGAAAAACTTAATAATTTCCTCTTTCCGCTGCAGGTATCGTTCTCAGGGCATCGCAGGAGATAAGTCCGTGGATAGTACCTTCTACCTTCTCTTAGACCTGACGACCTTCTTTGACGAGTACCACGCAGGTCACGTTGACCGAGCCTACGACGTGAGTGCACCACAGCTGTCCCGATACAGAAACCGTTTGTCACACACCTAGTATGTGATAGTATGATGTTATGTATACATACCAGATGATGTTTAAAAACCAATACAAAGACATGCACATCCAGTGTCTATAATGCTATGTTCATTTTATATCCTATCATCCTCTTCATGTACCTTTCAGTACTTTTTATATATCATATATGTGGCCTTGATATACTATCGGTGCATATGTTTGATATAATGTATTCTCTTAATATTTGTTCTTATTGGTGCATTATGTGTATTTAATATGGCGACTCTCTGTACTACTTCTCAGAAGTCAGGGGAAGAGCCTCGAAACGTTACGCAGCAATAAAAGTCCTTCTAGCAGGAGCTCCTTAGGCTGTTTAAATTCTGTTGAATATGCGAAGCGCCTCTGTTAACGTCATTCCTCTTTGTGTTGCTCTGCCAGGTGATGGAGCGTTTAAAGCTCCTTCCTCTCAGTCAGGACAGTGTGGAGGAGAGAGTGGCTGCTTTCAGGAACTTCAGTGATGAGGTGAGATCAAGACCTGAACGCTCAAAGGGGACTTTCCCACAATGCACAGCATTATTCTTTTACTCTTTGTGAACGTGTCCCCTGTGTCTCCAGGTGCGCCACAACCTGTCTGAAGTGCTGTTGGCCACCATGAACATCCTGTTCACTCAGCACAAACGCCTGAAGGGGGCGCAAGCAGGCACACCAGGACGACCACAGAGGACCATAGAGGACAGAGACATGGTGAGAGGACGGGCTGAGATGGAGCGGAGGGGCAAGCTGAGACAGCTGGAAGAGATGGGTCATAAATTAGAGCAAGATGAAAAACGAAACAAACTTTTTATTGAAAAATCTGCTTCTCGTTACTGTCTGGAGGAGAAAATATTTAATGTGTACTACCATGTCTTGTTACCAATATGCTGACATAGTATAGGCCAATATTTGCTCAAACAGTCTGATAAGATGTACAGAAGCAGTCTCTTCTTAGTGTTTTAATCTCTGTGTCTTCTTCTTCTTCTTTTCTTTTTCTTCATCAAACAGCAACTGCGCAGCCAGGCCAGAGCCCTGATCACCTTTGCTGGGATGATTCCCTACAACATGGCCGGAGACACCAACGCAAGACTGGTGCAGATGGAATTACTGATGAACTGAGACAACGTCACACACACACAGAATCATTTTGGCTTTATCAGACTCATTCATATTCACACACACTCACTTTTTTTTTTTTGTATAGAATACTACACTCATCATTGTGTTAACAGATCCATCCTTATATCATCCATCTGAGTTCCCTTAGTTGTCTGTTCATTTTGTTCTGTTTGCTCTTTTTTCAGTTTTGTTGTTTTTATATTTGTATCTTTGATTTGGAATAAATAATAAGTGTGCTTTTCAGTTGTCTTTTTTATTTTGAACCACTTCATGTCCATTGAATTTGCTTCTTTTTTTTTTTTTTTTTTTTTTTTTAAGCCTCACTTTTTAAAACCATCATTTTTTTCACAGTAATTGTTGCATGTGCAGTTTTCAAATGTTCCTTTCCAAAGTAAGACAACAAAACAATTCTGCATCTATCATGAAACGTAAGTCTCATAAATGTTCAGTCAATGTACTTTACTTTCCAGAGTAAAGTGTGGATTGATTGTCAGTTTGAGACATTTCAGCTCCCTGTGGTTTAATAGGAGCATGTTACTGTCTCCAGGTCCTGAGTGCAGCAGCAGACGCCATGTTGCCTCCACAGGCTGTAGTGCAGTATCTGTGACGGGGCCGGTCCCCTGGCAGATGGGTGGTTGGCTTGAAGCCGACTGCAGGACTGGAGGGGTATTTCTGTTTGTCTCAGTATCAGAAGGGTGATTTCTGGGGTAACGAAGGGAGAGACATTTTTTAACACATTCCTCTTGTTCAATCATCAGCTTTCACAATATTTGATAGATGGAAAAGTTGTATCCTCTGACGAAAAGCCTGTTTTAATTAATTTAATGCTGAATTCTTGCCACAGTTTCGGTGCTACATGTTTTTCCTGTTGAAGAAAATGCAAATGGCTTTCTGAAGAATGTTCACACACACACACGCTCTAATTTAAAGTTAACTTCTTGGTTCAAATGGTCATCATTTGGCTCCAAATGTTATTTAATCTTTAAACCGGTCCTGTACTTTCAACAGTGTCAGCTTGAACTGTGGTTTCTCAAAGTATAATGCTTATATGTAACACAGCTTGACTGGTATTACCCAGCTGGCTTTACACTTTAGCAACCACAGGGAGATGCCATAGCAACCATCCAGAACACCATAGTAACTACCTAACAACACTTTGAAAGTATCCAGCAACAGCCCACCAGGACATTGAGCAGAAGAAACTGACTTTGGTTGAGGTTTGCAAGCCACCAACCACAATGCAAATCTTAAAAAAAAAAAACAATCACCCATCATCCTCTCTCTGTTAAATTTGTGGCCCGCACTTTGTCCTTCAGTCTGGCCTGAGAGAACACAGATGGAGGCTCATTCTGTCTTGGCTTCTCCACATATCTGTCCTGAGATGTCGGAATAAAGCTGAGCCAAGTACTATGGGATCCATGCTGTCATACTCCCTCCCAATGCTGGGAGCAGAGACACACCAGTGCCCCGACGACACATAATAATATGCCCGACAACCTGGAAATCACCTGCCATATACATGACATCATAGCTATCCTCAACTAAAATCAGATGCTCACTAGCCCGTCACAGTGGAGTGAGCAGGCTGCTGCAGAGACTCCTGACATGAGTTGTTCTCTTCTTGAGGTTTTTGCACAACCTGCCGTGCGTGTGTGTGTGTGTGTGTGTGTGTTTTCTCTCTTCTCAATACATCCAGCAGTAGAAGACCTGACTCTCAGGTGTGTGTGCCGCAGCTGGTGTTGTGAATCAGGCCGATGACAGACACCTCCAATAACCCGGCTATTTCACAACACCAGGGTGGCACTGCACCACTGCCGACGAGCCGAAGAATGACCACCCGGTGCTGCTGAGGGCTACGATGCAGCGGCTGGGAAACTGTTCAGTGGTAGAACACGCACACACGGCTAAGGCTGCTTTTCAATAAAATTATGAAATTATTTCAGTGCACTGTAAAATGTTGTTTGTTTTGTACACCTGCTGTGCTGACTTTATAGCCTTTCCATCCAATCATAACATGATTTTTATTTTATTTTTTCACACATGATTTGGACTTTTTCACATTCACTCAGATATGAGAACCACTTATACCGAATTAGATATCGTGAAGGTTCTCCAGGTTGAGACGGAACCAAGCTACATTCACAGTTGTAAACCACAATCTTGTGAAATCTTTCTTACCCCTTTTGCTCTGTAAATAAATAACATTACCAATATTTCCCTCTGTAGCTGTGTTCTGTTTCATTTTGGGTACAACTCAAAAACCATAAACTGAAATGTATGATCGGTACAATAAAATGTGCAGGGTCAGAGCAAGGCCAACAATGTGTGTCGTGATGTTTCAGAGGAGCAATGTAAGTGTTTGATATGCTAATTAAAGCCGCTGTCAGGCGGTGGAATCTCGGGGTGTACGAACAGAAACCCTCCTGCAGGATGCTCTTGTTGTGGTTAATGGGACGCTTCTGAAGAGAGAATAGTTTTTTGTCGTTGTTCAAATTAACTATAGCTGCATTTCTCCATCCTTTGTGTAAACGGCCTTTCCCATCTGAATATCTGCGGACCATATTATTACTTTTTTACTTTGAAGGCTCCATCAGAGAAGTAGGACTTGGGAAGGGGGCCATCGTTAAGAGAAAAGAAACGAATACAACAGGTCACATTATCCGAGGCCATCGGATCTGATTTAAACCTGCCTCCTCTATCAGCAACGTATTCTGGCTCTGATCTGTCCAATCAAAGACAGATGGTCTGCAACCACATAGGAGGGAGGCCTGCCTGATGATGTCTGAGAATATGGAGTGTGGCCTGAGGGTGTGTTTGGTTTACACTGTTGGAAATACAGTGACCCACTTAGGGCTTCCCCTTAAGACATGATGGGTCCCTCACTGTTTTCACCCGCTCACACTGAAAAAAACTGATTTCTATTCCTTCCGTCTCTAGTTCCCCCTTTAGTGTTTATATAGTTTGATTAAGTACATGGGGAATCCAAAAGAAGGCATCTTAGAGATTTCCCAATCCAGTTAAGGATTGACATGTAGTTCTATACGCTTTATATATATTTTCTGTGTAATTCAACAGCTATTTTACACACTAGAGGTGGTTATGGGGAGAACTTTCCAAAGCACTGAACCAGTTTGTGCTGACAACAGTGACATCTAGTGGAGGTACTTGGCATTTAGTTTCTATATAAAACTATTGATGAAACAAGGCAAAAATACAGGTTATGAAGTGAGTTTACCACTCGTCACAGTGCAGAGGTTGGGGGTAGATTGATTACTTTCCAAGTCCTTTGAATGTTATTTTCACTATCCTCTGATATGTTATGATAGTATTCATTATTCTGTAACCTCATAATGGAAGTCAGTTCACTCTCATACAACTTATATTTTTCTTCTTGCATGCCCGTTATAGACTTTTAGTCATACATGGCTTTCCTATATATTTATCCTTCACCCAGCAGCTCCTAATAGGACAATGGTTATTGTATAACTAGAAGAATAAGAACAAAAATGCATCATAGGCCTGATTATGATCATCAACATACACCTTATCCAGCTGTTGTTTTTAAGTTCCATCTTTAAAGCCTGTTCGTTTATGTTCTTTCCATTTTAACAGATTAATATTAAAGTCACACGATGGGAGTGACAGTGAGTTTTATTATAGATTTGTTTACGTTTTCGAAATACCTTAAATATACATTTTTAATGCACCCATTAATTCAATTAACTTTTTAATCAATTACAACTAAAACGTATAATCTCCTGTTGGGGTCGGTTTGTATCGCACGAGCTCCCAGAGACAGAACCGACAGGTGTTCGTGATTGAAGAGCAGCACGTGTGAAAACGAGGAAAACGGAGGAGAGCGTCCCGTGTGACTGACAATACCACGTTTAAAAACAGGAGTCATATTAACTAGATTTGTACGCAAAACTGTACAGCAATGATCCCAATCGGCTTAAAGGTGGGTGCAGATCAAATAAATAAATATGATGAGCATTATTGATCCTTCATGTCAGAAAGCTAATGTATTTGTAGCTTAGGGCGGGCTGTTTTTGCATGGACAGGCTAAGCTGATGGCAGACTCCTGCAGCTTCTAGGTAAAATCAATAATTCAAAACTTTACTTTGTTAATTCATCACATCAGCTGAGCGTGGCCCTCGCGCTTCTCTTCGGCCTCGCGCGCCACCGTGTTGCGGGTAAGAGTGTCTACCTGTCTATAAAATGTCCAATGTGTCGCAGCTTGTCCACATACTGAGACTGGTGTCTCTAACGTTGCTGTAGGAATCTGCAGCGTGGAGCACTGCACGAACAGCACGAGGTGTGTTCTGTCTGAAGACCAGAGGCGGTGCAAATGTACCAGCGGATATTATGATGAGCAATGTGACAAAAGTGAGCACATTTCTGTTTCTATTTGTTTTACTTCATGATGTGTTCTCATAATTCACTCTGCATGACAATTATGAATTTGTCACAAAGGGGGCTCTGTGTTACAGACACTGTGGGAAACTGAATATTCTATTCACATTCCAAAGAAAAACAAAAACTCTAATTAATTATTGCACCTAACATGGTTGGACACAGTTTTAAAAAAGATGGGTCAAAATTGACATGCTTTTTAAATCCAGGACTCTCAAAACATCCTACATTTCCCACAATGCTAAGTACCGGCATAATCCCACATCTTTCAAACTCTTTACCCCAGTTGGTAATGTTGACTTTCTGTGACATATATTTTGAGGCACCAACTCTGATAAATAAGCTGAAGACTAACTTTGGTCACATCAGAAGTCACAGGAGACATTACACAACTGTTCACTAGCTGAGAAGTACTGTTTCTACACGGTTAAACAGATGTCTAAGCATGTAGTTAAATTGCCTATAAATGAAGAACATTTGCTTTGTACATACGACATGAACAAATTCATTCAAATTAGTAAAATAAATCAAATAAGTTCTCACAGAGAAAAGTAATCTGATTACATACTTTTTATTTCCAATTCCGTACATCGTTTACGGTGACAGCACATGTCCTCTTGTGAATCTCAAGCAGTAAAATTACTTAAATGTTGGTTTCCTATTTTTATTTTTTATTTTTACAGACGCACACATCAAAGTTCTGTGTGGCAAAGACTTCATGGCGATCAGAGCCAAAGAAGATTACTTCAGCTATCACAACGTGCCACTGGAGTCCCTGCACTTGCCCAACAAATCTTGCCGTCCTCAAAGGATGATGATCGACGGTGTGCCCTACTACATGGCCAAGATCTCTAAAGACGAATATCAAATCTGCGGAGGCAAGCCGCTGACGGTATAACTGGAGCATTATCTGAGTTAAAGGCCAAGCGCGAATCTGTCACTATTGTTCAGAGTAAAAAGTTATTACTTTATCCCCGTCAATGGTGCATTTCTTGTTGTCGTCCCCTTTCTTACAGAAAAAAAATCACATCTCCTATTCCCTGAGTCTACAGTCAGACCCTCAGGTTAGGGGAAACATCATCAGAAATCCAGTCATTAAGATGGACTTCACATGCGTCTATCCATCCATCAGAACTGTCAGCCTGCCTTTCCCAGTCATCCACTTTTCCAGGTAAGTAAGGATGTTGAATTAAAAGGCTTGAACGCCATTTATTTCTGCTCCAATCCATCTTATTTATCCTTTAGCAATGCCTTACATACTTACAGGTGCATTAACCATTTCAGGAAAATTTGTCCCAAACCAGAGACCCCGCTGGAGGCCTCCTGGTTATACTGTGCACTGCAATCTGAAAACATTATTTAGTTATTTCAAAGTCACCAAATCAGCCCTTTTTTTTTTTTTTCTTTTTTCTTTCTGGCCTCTTCTCTGCACACATACAGTGATATGGTGATGCATGTAGATGAACTTGATGCCAAGGTCCAGATGATGCTGTACACAGACCAGTCCTACTCTAAGGCCTACAGTAGTGCCCCCACCATTGAACTCAGAGACAAGGTAGGTAAGCGCTCGTCAACTAACCACACATGAATCCCATTTTGGTGACAGGATTTGTGCCCCGTCTGTGTGTCCAGGTATACGTGGAGGTGTCCGTCACGGAGCCTGCAGATTTCTTCCTGCTCCGAGTGGAGAAGTGCTGGGCCACACAGTCTCCCCAGCCAAACACGACCGAGGGCTTGGTCTACACTCTGCTCCTGAACGGGTCAGGAGACCTCTCCATGTCTCACCTTTTGACCTCTTAAACTCAAAAACTCCAGTCAAACCCATTTCCTACTCATTTCCATCTCTTGTATGCAGGTGTGTGAGTGACGAAACTGTAACCTTTCTTAACGTGAGCGCCGGACAGTCGGGCCACAACGGAGCAAGTTCCACCATTCGATACAGCTTTGACATGTTTCGCTTCACAACGCCACCTCACGACCTCTATCTGCACTGCACTGTTGAGCTGTGCGTGCCAGAAGACCACATGTCCTGCGCACCCGTGAGCTCGCTCATATTACCTACTTTGTACTCCTATTTGGTGATCTTAAGAGGCCTCATTTTCTAACCCTCAAAGAAAAGGCTGTAAAAAGGATCACAAAATGCCTTAAGGATCTGTATCGTAGTATTATTGTCTTATGTGTTCTTTTTCACTTTAGAATCTCTCACGTCGCTTGTTTTTTTTATTTTTTTTTATTTCCCCACAGAACTGTCATTCAATCAGTAAGAGGGAAGCAGTGCGAGCAGACCCCTCTCTGGGCCTCCTATCGTATGGACCCATCAGGATTGAAATGCCAGAGAGACTTGAATCCAGTAAACTCCTGTTTCTCCATCACTATATTCTTCTGTCCCTGTGTGATGCCACATACTGTGGATACCACGATGACCTCTTTGGCGTTTTGTTTCAGGCATACTGATGACGGTGGTGCTGCCTGTAGCATGTGTCTGGACTATGGGCTTCTTCCTCATCATCCTCATCAAAGTGGTCAAGGCAGGCAGCAAGAAGCACGCGCAGCAAGAGGAGCACTGACCACGATGTCACTGCTGTTGGCAGCTTGAATAAAACTTTGGGGGAAAAAAAAGCATTCTTATCTTTTTATTCCTGTCCTGATGAATCATAACAAAAACATAGCAGGGTAATCCAAGTTTTAAATTGAGCAAAAATGTGACCAAAGGTTCGACTTTAAACCGCAAAATTCAAGGTTTGCGTCAGAAGTAACTAACACTAACATGAAGTGCCTTTGGTAAGCTCCAACGTTGTCTTGATCCATTTTCTTTTGGGTTGCAAGTGAATGTCGTGGATGTTAACCGATTCTAAGATCGTGGTTTAAGAGGGAGTTTCATTACCAACTGCAGATCTGAAAAATAACTTTCCACGTTGTGTGAACACCATCAAACAATGAGGGAATTAATAAATTCTTAAGTTTTTAATTTACAAATCTTGCACGTTCATGTGTCATGGAAACATAATGACGATGGGCTGAGGTACCAGTGTGTGAATATATGTATAGAGCTGTCAATCATTCCACTCTTTCATTTTGCATATGAGTTTGACACGAGTTGACATGCGCTTACTACAAAACCTGAATGCTGGAAAGCTGAATTGTTGGAGAACGAAAACCTTGTGGTGCATTACTGCGGACTAGTGGGTAATCACAGTTACTGGAGAAGCTATCGACTGGAGGAGCACCTGCTGATTGGAGCTGCTGGTGTGTCAGACAACGACACCGGAAGTAAGAAAACTTCTGCATTTACCTTTTTCTTCCTCCAAAGTCATGAATTATTCGCTCTAACCACTTAAAAGGTGTTTTCAGTACAACATTGGTGTATTTTAGTAAGTGTAAAGAATTAAGTGGGCCTTATTGGAGAAAGTACATTTGGTGAGAACAACCACCTATTCCAGTTTCATTTGTGTAAAATCATTATTTCATGTTGGCAATCTATTGAATTAGTCTATTAGGTGTATTTCTTAGTATTTGTCAGACTGCAGCCAGAGCCTTCTCCCACTGAAAGCTTGTGTTTGACATGTTGGTCATTTAGTGACATTTGTTGGCGTGGTATTTTCTTTCAGAAGGAAAAGAGGAAAGTTATTGGTTGGTCATAACTAACTGACTAACGTTATGTCTTACACAGTTAATATCTTGCACAGTTCATTGTAAACTATAAGTAATAATGGATACGTCAACATCTTTCAGGATATAATTCACACCATGCTGTGGGAAATAGTCTCTTCTGGCACTAAGGTCATGTCTTTTATAACTGTCTTGAAACATGTACTGTAATTACATTATTATTGGATTCAGCAGAGTTGTGACTCACTTTCAGAGATAAAACCTTCTAACTGCTTTCACAGGACGTAGGAAGAGACAATGTGAAAACTATCTCCTCTTAAAAGATCAGTTGTCTTACCCAGTCCCCCCCCCCATTTTGGAGGGATGGGTCAGCTCTCTTAACTTCTGGCCTCAGCTCCGACACAGAAAGGTACAACAAAGAGACCTGGGAGCAGGTAAGTGGTGAGAGGCCAAGGAGGTTTGTGACTAGACCTCGGAAAGGCAGAAAGCTCTGGAGACCAGATTCCACCAAGGAGTGGCTTCAGCTCCTCCCTGAAGAGGAGCAGGGAGGAGAACTGCCAGCAGGTCTCTGAGGCAGAAGAAGTCTTATCATAACCTCTTTAATAATTCAATGATTATCTTACGCACTCTTTTGTTTTTTAAGTATTTTCTTGTTACTGAAGAAATCAGAGGTAAGACAATAATAATATTAATAATTTTCTCCCGCAATTAAATGTATTCAATGGTTTGATTCTGTGCTTCAGTGGATTTTCATACTGAGAACATGATTATATCTGATAGCGGTATGGTAATAATTATTAACATCAACAAATGTCTTTTTCACCATTTCAATGTGTCAGTGATTGTTTATCTTATTCACTTTGTTGTTATTTGATTTTTTTTTCAATATACTATAGATAACTGGAGCAGACAGAGGTAAGGCAATAATCAATAACCATATAAAGAAAGATCTGCTTTTCTTTTTTATCAGTTAATATTTTTGAAGATGATCTATTTTACCCAGTATGTATATTTTCTTTGTTAAGGTAGATGTTTATATCTGACCGGTATGTCAATAGTAATATTATTTAATCTTACTCACTCTGCTCTTTTATTTTAATTCACTTAGTTGTACTTTTTCATCAGTTTCCTTGACGACAAAGAATAAGTTCGTCCTCCCAACCAAATGAGGATCACTGACCACAAGAAAACCTGGAGAACGATGGTCACCCGTGATTTAGTCGACTAAGTAAAGTAAGCACTTACTAAGACTACATGAGTAGCAAAGGTGACATAAATTGCTTATAAGATCAAATTAGTATAATTTAACAGCCTAGACATATGTATAAATCTGTGACAATACAGATTAAACTTGTTTTATTTGGAGATTATTGAGTCTGCAGGAGAAATGTGGCAGAACATCATGATATCTGTCAACTCAAAGGAGGAAATGCAATGTGCAAAAAAACACACTATTGTTGTTCTTGATTTCATTGGGCAGGACTTTTCCTGTGTCTTTGGCTTTCCTGGGGCATCTGAGAGTGAATGTGGACTGACAGATCGTCCCGGGACACTTGAGCCCCACATCGGTCCACACAGTGAACCCTCTCTTCACCCTACTTTCCTGCAGACAGCCTCACTTGACTAGTGTGGTGTTGAATTCAATAAAAGATAACATCAGACATCTAAAATGATCATGTGTTATGGGACTTGTTGCCTCTCGGTGGTGTTCGGTGACCGGAACATTTAATTGTCAACGATTTGTGGGTGTCATGATATTTGTAATAATGTTTGGCTGCAACGCTTCCAATACAACTATGTGCAGGGGCCTGTTTCATCATCACACGCACACGCACACGCACACGCACACACACACAGTTATTCAGATAACTTGGTAAAAATCCAGAGCGCTTCTTTTTACATCAGTTTATTTTCTGGATTTGTTTTCCGAACAAAAATGTAAACTATACAAGAGCAAATGAAGATAATATGAAAAGACAAAATTACAAAGCAAAGTGACAGTGATCAATAGCAGCAAGTCTAGTATTTGACAATGGTGTATATGTATATAATAAGATTACACTATGATCCTCAGTGTTTCCCTATTAATATGGAAATGTAATAGAAATATGATGTGGTAAAATAGTATAATATATTATTATATGGGATATAATATATATTACACGGTGTAATAGTACATATAGAGTATAGTACAACAATGTTGTGTGAGTATTTGTTTATAATAGTAAAAGGGTTCTTTAAACAGTTGATGGTGGCCCTCATCTGCCCTCAAAATGAATAAACAGCCTTAAAAAATGCATGCTGGCTCACTGTCCTGTGCTGACGTAATTAAACTGAGCTGACAAATCAATATGACAGATCTCTTCTTTTTAAACAAGTTGACTTAAACTAATGTAGGCCTACAAGCTAAAACACAAACTTAAGGATGCCAGAGCTTTATTTATCTTTATTTAGCATTTATATATATATATATATATATATATATATATATATATAAACTTATTCCACATGTGTCTCATGTGGACCAGCAGCTACTATTTGCCTGTAGTTTCCTGTCACAACAGCAGATGTCCCACTGTGTCCCGGTGTATGAGGGCCCGGTGTGTGAGGGGGCCCTCTCTTCTCTTGAAACCGCCACAGATCTTTTATCGGATCGCCTCCTCTCAGCTGTTAGATGGCGGTCGCTCAAATATTTACACAACGCGTTTCCGCTCCGAGATAAAAGTCGAAGACGCGTCCCGGAGCTAAAACAGTGGAGGTGAAACCTGATCGCTGGCACTCAGTTCCGATTTTTTTTTCTTTCTTCTTTCTTCTTTTTCTTTTGTCGTGCGCAACATTTCCAGAACAGAAACCGCTTCATTAATATTCACTTTTCGTGAACTAACTGCTGAGCCCGTGTCGACTCACGGGGTGTAAGGGGACTTGTGGCTCCTGATCAGCCGTTGTGGACGTCGCAAAGGGGCCAGCTCTGGTTTATTCGCCCTCCGGCTACAGTTTGAGCTGTTTGCATGAGAGGAACTGCTGCATGAACACTTGGATGAGCCATGAGGCTGCTGGCTCGGGACGCATCGGACTGCCCTCAACCGGGAATGGATTAGTATGATCTTGATCCACGTTTGTTTTTCCGAGGGTTTGTAAATGCACCTTTTTATTTGCGCAACATATATACATCTTTTTTTTTTTGTTTTTCTGATGCGCGAACCCCAGAAATGAGCGGATAGCCCACTTGTTGCGGAGGTTTTTTTTTTTGTGAGGTCCAGCAGCACTTTGTCCCGTGTTCCTGCTGGAGGGAGGAAGTTGTTGTTGTTGTTGTTGTTTGGCTGTTTTCTGTCATCGCTCCTCAACAACCACAGGCAGCAGCGCATCATGAAGAAGAGGGCACCCAAACAGCCCTGGACTCAGATCTTCATCACGCTGTCGTCCTTGTGCTCCCTGACCCTGTGCGGCGCAGCGGCGGACGTCCCGGAGGAAGAGGGCATCAGTCCCGAGGTACAGTGCTGTCCGTGGCTCCCGCTGCACACCACATGTTCCATGTAGATGGTCAAAATGTTCCGTTTCTGGTATTTTGTCATGATATTGTCATGGTATTTATATAGAGGGAATTCTGTGCGCAATGTATTACAGAAATATAACTTTTCATCGGTTGTGAGTGCAAATCCTCATGTTTGTTTTGGTAAAGCGTCAAAGCATCATCAGGTGCGCTGTTGCACTGCATGTATGTCTTTTGACCTTTCGACCTTTCACCCTTTTTCCAAGTAACATCAGAGTACATGTGGTACACAGATGAAAAGAGAGCAACTCTATCTATCTATCTATCTAATTCGTGATAGGAGTGTGATTGTAGTACAAGTTCAAAGTCAGCCAAAGGGTTGAAATATGATTAAATATGATTGCTTATTGACTTTTGTTGGAATCACACTTTGATGATATCATGTTGCATTTACCAAAATGCACACTTAAACATTTAGCATTTGTGAGCAGAATTCATAAGCAGAGTTTAAACAACATACTTTTTTTTTTTTTAACACACTGAAACACAGTTTTAAGCAGAACTAAGAACATGTGAAGTGTTTTGATGTAGTAACAAATTGTAACTTACATAACTGGGGTATGAACAGATAATGAATGATTGACAACATAATGTA
This sequence comes from Ophiodon elongatus, assembly GCA_016806645.1. Classification (NCBI taxonomy): domain Eukaryota; kingdom Metazoa; phylum Chordata; class Actinopteri; order Perciformes; family Hexagrammidae; genus Ophiodon; species Ophiodon elongatus. Next base: position 265,535 of record JACSYO010000779.1, on the reverse strand, counting down.
ATACGGGTGAATATAATACATGTATTAATAGTTTATATCACTATTACTTATTGTTCTTCACTCTTGTGGCGATACCCTGATGATTAATGCTTAATAGGAGGGGTTACCGTTATTCTCAGTAAAGTAACAAAATAAGAGTTTTTTCAGTTTCGATACATAATAATGGAACACAGTTTGTTTTAGTGAACACCAATTTCATTCTTTTATATGTCCTTTTTCTATATTTGCCATATTGTGATAAAGATTTGAGCTATTTCCTCCAGAGGCTTTGCTGCTCTTCTTTCATGTTCCCACATGTTAATAAGCCCACTCTAATGGTTGGTTGAGACTTGTCATGCTATGTAGAAATGGTCTCTGAAGGATTTTCTCTGTCTGAGTGTGTGCATACATGATGGCTTTGTGTGTTGCGCGCGCGCGCTGTGTGTGTGTGTGTGTGTGTGTGTTTGGCTCCTGGCCTGTGTTCGTCCTCTACATGCATGAACGTGTGAGTCTCATGATCGAGCTGTGTGAGGGCGCCTGCAGTGTTGTTTTTGTGCTCTGCTGTTGAGGCTTCATAAAGGGCAAAACTCAAAACTTCAAACCCCCCCCCTCCCACCCCCCTCCTGAGCCATCGTACCGTTTCCCTGGCTACGTGGCTCTGAACGCTCAACCTCACTGTCGGCAAACACGAAACAAAGAGGGGGAAGTCTAGCATGTGTCATTGGACTGTCAGCCTTTTACCATAATTTGAAGGACGCACACATGCAGAGTTTTGTGTTTATTTTGGGTGCTACATAGTGACATACAGTGTGATTATTGTCCTTTTAGTTCCAGCTCTTCCTCTCGTCTCATCTCCTCATCTTGGCTGTCAGTCAGGAGAAGGCGAGAGGAATGAGAGAGCAGGAATGTCGTAACGTTAATGGAAGCCATCTGGTTTCTATCTCTTCTTTCTCTTTTCTTTTAACTCCTCGATGATGCTCTCTCCAGTCATCAGCCAGTGGATCAGCACAACAGTTGTAGCTGTCATACGTAGTAATACACCACGCAACGCACACTCGCGTTAAGCCACTTTTCTCCAAGCTCGACGATACAAAACCGACTCCTCGCTTTGCCCTCACAGGCATGGCTTCGTAAGTTCGGCTACCTGTCTCAGGCGAGCGGTCAGATGTCCACCATGCAGTCGGCTCAGATCCTGTCCAAAGCCATCAGCGACATGCAGCGCTTCTACGGCCTGGAAGTGACTGGAGCGATGGACCCCGCTACTGTTGTGTAAGCTTTTTATTGTTCTGTAGCGACGTTCTTTTTTCTGCAGGATGTTGATCCCAAAGACATGCAACATCACTTAACATTTGTGTGCAGTCACCACAAACTGAATCCAGAGATCAGGATTTATTTTTTTTACATTAATTTGCGTATTTTTAAATGAAGTTTTCAAATTTCAGTTTGTCATCTAAGAATTCTGTGCCACAAACTTCATCTCAACAAACCAAGCATCGTGAAGCAATTTGTTTCAGAGCCCTGGCTTTTCCCCATCACATAATAACATTGTCAGATTAATGTGTTCGTATTACCAGTGGCTCCTAAAACAGTGCCAGCTTGTAATAACTTTTTATGCCCATACGGTTTGGATTATAGTTTTATTTTGCCTATATCACATTTTCACTAATGAGGCGAGTCAGGGTGTTGTGTCATATTCTCACATTCATCTGTGAACTAGATTCATTATATTATTAGACATCTGCTCTCAGAGTGGACACTGTATGTAAGGTTTATGGAGAAATCACAAGGTATTAAAGGAGGAGTTTGACAGTTTGGGAAAATACAACTTTTTTAGAGAGTTAAATGTGAATATTGATCCCACTTGTACCTGTAAAGCTAGAACAGCAGGAGCAGGTTAGCTTGGCTTTGCATAAAGACTGGAGAAAGGGGGAAACAGATATTTGGGTTTTGTGTAAAGATTACAAAATCTTCCTACCAGCACCTCATAAATTACCACATAATATGTTGTTTTTTTAATCTGTGTAAAAACTAAAGTGTAAAAAACACACGTTTGCAGCCTTTGCAACCTTCGTGTTAAGCTAAGCTAACGGGCTACTGGCTGGAGCCTCATATTAAGAATAGGCCTACAGATATGACAGTTGTAAGAATCTTCTCTTCTAACGCTATTCCTTAAACATAACAAACTCAGTTTGTTACTTGATATTTAGTCCTTTTAACTTTTTCAGTCCTGGCTGAGAAAAAATATTTCCAGCTTTGTGAAGAGTCTGGAAAAATTATTAGAAATCATTTTGTTTTGTTGTTATTTAAAAAAAAAAAAATATCTGAAATCTACAAACAGGAGAAAGATTGAGCTGATGGCCATGAGGAAATGGCAATTATACTACCTGTGAAGAAATGACGAAATGCTGCACTCACCTTTTGCAGCTAACAGTTTGTATTGTGTGTGTGTGTGTGTGTGTGTGTGTGTGTGTGTGTGTGTGTGTAGGGCCATGCGTCGGCCTCGCTGTGGCCTCCCAGACAGAAAAGCGGAGGAGATGGTTGATGGCGCGAGGAAAAAACGCTACGCTCTCACTGGACAGCAGTGGGGCAAAGACCACATCACTTACAGGTTCATAGCCTTGAAATGTATAAAAAAGAAAATGGCAGAATATTGAACAGACCAACTCTAACATGCTTTTTCTTCTGGCTCCAGTATAATGAACCAGCAAATCCCCTCATCACTGGGCGAGGAGCGGACGTACAATGCTATCCACAAGGCCTTTGACGCGTGGAGACGGGTCACGCCGCTCACCTTTGAGGAGTTACCTGCTGAAAACAACATCAGCATCAACAGCAGCCAGGCAGAGCTTGCTGACATCCTGTTGCTGTTTGCCTCTGGTTTCCATGGTGATATGTCTTTGTTTGACGGCGAGGGAGGGTCGCTGGCCCACGCCTACTACCCCGGACCAGGAATCGGTGGGGATACACACTTTGATGCTGATGAGCCTTGGACACTGGAAAACCAAAACCCAAAAGGTTAGTGGGCTGATTTCTTGTGGGAATTGAACCTGTGACCTTCTGGTAGCGGCATAATCTCTCCAACCATTAGCTGGTTATCTGTGGTCTTGTCTCTCCCGGTCAACTGGGCTGCAACCTGAAGCGTTCACTGGGTGCATGTCAATGACTCGCTGTGATGCCATAATATTTAAATCTAACCAACTGATTAGCTTGTTAGAATAATATACTAGCTAAATTTAATTTTAATGTTTTCTTCAGCTTGGGCTAGGTAAACACCATTTTCATAGTGTTGTCATGATACAAAATGATGGAACAGCAACATGGAATTAATGAGACATAATGCCTCTTTGGTTCATTTATGTTCTATTTAATCTAGTAAGTATCAATAGCAGGTGTTTGGTCCCTTGTCATGTTTTCCTGAGGTTAGGGACTACTTTTTGTTCATGAACAAAAGTAGTAGTTGCACAGAAGTCACAGATTAATCACAATTCTTTAAGGGGTCTTCAATTGGCAACACCTCTGTGTTGCAGCAGAAGATAGATGACTGCGTTCTTCAGCATGTCGAGTACAGCAAAACTCCAATTAACATGTATTTTTTAATATAAATTACAATGTATCATATTCTATGTATTATAGTAATTACTGTAACACTCCTTTGTTGCATGTTAATTTACACAAATATCTTTGACAACTATGTACACACTATGTGTGTGTCACTGCAGGTATAGACCTCTTCCTGGTTGCGGTCCATGAACTTGGTCATGCTTTGGGTCTGGAGCACTCGGATAACCCCAGTGCCATAATGGCTCCTTTCTACCAGTGGATTGACACACACAACTTCACGCTACATGAGGATGACATCAGAGGAATACAGTACATATACGGTAAGAAGCACGCACTCCACTGCTACACCTGTTTAAACCACTATATTTATTTTACCACCAGCACAATTTGGACTGAACAACTTGAGACCCAGTAAGTCCTTTAATTTAGTATTCTACATCAGCTATTGCAAAGATACTTGTCTCATTTCCGAAAGACATAATACTGAAGGACAGCTAACTCACCTGCAGGGACACAAAAGAAAATGTGTAGAATCACTGTGAGGTTGAAGTGCAGAATGTCAGCTGTCATATCAGACTATCACATCTGGACACTCGTCAAATGAAACCAAGAAGCCTTTGTGCCAACCGCACGCATCCATCAGGGAAACCTCCCTCAAAACAGCATATAAAGCTTGTCCGTTATGATGCTCTCATGCTTTCCCTGTGTGAATAGATGGCATTGTTAATTGACAGATGACATCTGTGTGTGTGTGTGTGTGTGTGTGTGTGTGTGTGTGTGTGTGTGTGTGTGTGTGTGTGTTGGCCAGAGAAAGGGCCCATGTGTGCTGTATGTAGTCGTTGGTCTCTTTCTGCTGTGGCCCTGTTATAAGAGATGTAATTACAGGCCCAGATGCTCATTCGTGTCTCAAACAGCAGACATAGATTCATTACAGACCTTGTTTACCCTGAATGACTGATTCATGATTTATTTTGCATTCGACAAACACATGTTTGTTAGTTTCATGCATTTCTTTACTGTCTATTATGTTGTCCTGGTCACATCTCTGATATCACATGTCATAAATAAAAATAAATTGGCCTGTTGGGCTGCCTACACTAGACAGCTAGAGTAGACTAGAGTTTTTAGAAAATAGATGGGACTAATCTCGCTGCTGTAAATACTGTAATGTAAATGTTTTGCCTGAAATTACACGGTAATTCCTTTTATCAAACAGATCTAAATGACTGTTTTAGAGAAACGCTCTGCATTCCACGAAAAAAGAGATCTGCAGTCTTTAAATAGAGACTAAGACAGCATAAACTTTGTTGGTAGGAATAAACATTTGAGTTCCTTTGTAGAGGTTTGTATGCCTTAACTATTTAGGTGAGAGACATAGAGTCTCAACAGTAAAAGGTAGTCAGTTATATACAAACCAGTAGTAATTCTTAGTATTTAAATACTAGATATTTTAATACACTAATGTTGCTTTAAGTCTGTGTCTTGATGTGTAGCAACGAAGCATTTAACAAAAGGGAAGATTTAAAATGATATAAAGATAAAGACCAAAACTCTTTTTCCCTTCATTATTTTAAATACATTTATCTTTACTTTAAAGCTGTGCTTATCAATATATTTTTACATTAACATGGAACCTAATTCATTTAACAACTCTGCAGTTCCCCTCAGCTTTACACAGCATCTTTTCATCTTTCAGCAACTTGTTTATGATTTTTTTTTAGATTTTATGGCCCACATCTTTACTGTTTTGATTCACTCTCATCGGCCCCTTTTTTGAAAATAGTAAACAGCAGTTTTCTGCTCCTAAGTTCTGTGGAAATAAGTCAGAAATCTTTGTTGACTCAGACCAAAACAACCAATTAGTTGACCAACTGACTAAGAAGGGGCAGCCCTCCTGTTTATCACCCTCCCCTCAGGCAGGCTGAGGAACAACTCCTAAGGCAATCTGTCTATGTTCTTTTTACATATAATTTGATGTGCCATGTTTGTAAAGTATATAACTACGAATGTATATATTTTTCCATATATCATTATTTTTGGTAGATTTATGCTGCAAAGTGGAGTGGATTCTGACAACACCTAATTATGTTTACCGTGTGCTTAACGCGAAATTTCAATACAGCATGTTATCTCATTTAATCCTAAAACAAAGTAGCTGTTGAACACAGTGGAGCATTTAGTAGCTGAAGAGAGAGATGTTTCCAACAGGAGTTGGTAGAGACCACAACATGGCTAAAAGCTGTAACATCAACAGAACGGCCTGCCAATGTACAGGGGCACTCATTTTGAAAAGGTGGTGCCCTTCATAGACACTATTCCAGCTGGTAACATCCCTTTCTGGTCCTGTGATGAAAGTAGCCAAATAAGTCTTTCACGAGCTAGTGAGCTTTCCAAGGCTCTAAAATACTGGATACTAATAAATAATAAATTTCTTGTGAAGGGAAAATGAGACACGGAATCCAACCGAGATTTAAGAAAGTACATCGGAAACTGGTTGCATGAATTGAAAAATGACCACAAGAAGTCATTTGAATTTTGTACCATCATTTACAGATGTCCATGTTGTCCAACGACTTCCCAGTCTATAGCAGATTGCTGATTAAACACACATCGATAGTTGAGCCACTGGCCAACATCAGCCCTCATATATTCCGAGCAGTATTTTTGGCTCAGTGTAACTCAATACGTCTTCAAGCCCATCAGCTGTCCCTACATATTACATAACTGGCTGTAACTGTGTGTTTTCCTCTCTTAGCAACCAGCAGGGTTGATTTTTCCAAAGAGCAGCAGCACAGTCGCAGTCAATCAAGTGAGCTTATAGCCGCTCCACATAATGGAAAATTAGGTTTTCTTTGTGTGAAGGGGAGATAGGGATAGAGGAGACATTGTGAAGAAAATGGAGGCGAGTATATAAGACATGATTGGGATCTATTGCCACACAGACAGGCTGGGGGAATTATTTCAGTTCAGATGGAAGTTGTTGTTGTATTTTAGGTGAAAATATGAGAGGGGAAAAACCGAGCATTTTAACTGTAGACATTTATTAGCAGAGTCTCCCCGTCTTTTCGTTCTCAGGCCCCCCTCTCCTCGGTGATGCTCCACCGACTTCTCCTCCGGTCCTTGACGACAAACCCAAAGATGACTCCCCCACCTCCCCTTCTCCTCCTGAAGATGGACCCACCTCTTCTTCTCCCAGCGTCCCCGCACCCGATTCCCCCGACCCGACCGACGGCAGCCCAAATCCCCCAGCCCCCCGGGAGCCGAGTCCCAGCCCTACCTCACCTCCTGTCCTCCCCGAGTCCACCCCCACCGACTCACGGCCTGAGCCGGAACCTGTCACCCCGCACGTTAGAAAAGATGTCCCCCCTCCTCCGCCTGCTCCTCGGCCTCCTGCCCCTCCCCGACCTCCCAAGCTGCCGGACAACCATGCCCCCGATATCTGTGACGGGGACTTTGATACGGTGACCATGTTGAGGGGGGAGATGTTTGTTTTCAAGGTGAGAAGTAAATAATTATTGATCATATTTGTGTGTGTTTATTTCAAGGGTTTGCTTTGGATTGGACAGCTATAAACTCAAATTCCCCACATGTTGTGGATCAGGGAGCATGTCACTGTTGTTTTTAACACCCCTGACCTATGTGAAAGGATTTGTAGAAATCTATGAGCTAGCACAACCTTGCTCAGAGTCAAAACAACATTCCCAGTCATGCAATCGGAAGTGAACAATAAATCATTCTGATGAAAGATAACAAGATTATTTTGCTTGTACAGGGTCGCTGGTTCTGGCGTGTGCGGAGGAACCGGGTCTTGGATAACTACCCCATGCCGATATCTGTCTTCTGGATCGGCCTGCCCAGTGACATCGACGCGGCCTACGAGCGCCACGATGGAAAATTTGTCTTCTTCAAAGGTATACCAAAGCTGTTGAACTCTCACTTTGCAAACACAGCATCCACATGTTACGTCAAAACCTTCTGAGGAGACCATGCTGAGTTTTTTAAAGGTTGGTTAAGGGTAGCGCATACAGCTGGTTAGTTTCCGCAATGTTTTCAGCTAGTTTACCCCGACGCAAAGCTGAAGCCAACTTGGAGCTGTTTGTTTTCTATAAACACGAAGAGGGGAGTGAAACACAAATCTGTGCTTTCATTTGAACCAGGCAGACTAAAAAGAAACAGCGCAAACTCAGCATTTTTTGTCCTCCACACAATGTGACTCACGAGAATATGTTAATAATTCAACACAGCTATAACTCCCAGTATCTAGTAAAAACACACAGAGCTGTACTCTGAAACTCTGGAAGTTATGTGAACAACAAAACTGTGATTTCCTGTTTCAACATGTCGACAATGTGACTGCAGATGGAGACTATTGAGTCTGTGTGTCTTTGCATGTGTGTATAACTGCATCCCAGAGTTCACATTTGTATTTTAGTGTTTGTATCTGCCTTGAATGAGGCCCGTGCAGCGTGGCGGCTGTTGCAGGTCCAATATGTCTCTCTCACTCCAGCTGAGCCCCAAAAGGCCTCATGAGAGAGGTGGAGGATTGCATCAGCCTTCCCAGCTCTCTGCTCCAGATGTTCACAGCCGCAGAGCTTTCACATTTACAATCGTACAGTGATTTGTCATGCTTTTCAGGATTTTCTGAGCTTTTGATCACAGATTCTTTTTTATTCCCTGTGAGAGGGTTTTTTGGGGAGTTTTTCTTTAACCGAATTGAGGGTTGACGCTCACTAACATCCATAGATGATGCTTGTAAATTTGATTTCTTTCATTATTCCTATTTTTTTTGTCACGTTCTTGAGAGGTTCAAGGAAAGCTGCACAAGCTGATTTTGAGGAACACATTTTTGCATCATCTCCAAAGAATTTTTGGATAGTTAATGCATCAAAACCCTGCAGAAATGTTGTCCATATAAGTCCAAAATAAATTAACTACTGTAATAAACTTAACATCTGGTCAAAATGTTAAAACAGGTGTGCATTGTGCAGCAATTAGAAGAAGCCCCTGTGCACAAATTTAGCTAGTAGAGTTCTGTACAATATGTTGCAATTCAGCAGCGTCCTGGCAGTGGAGGTGGAAAGTGGCTGAAAAGTGTGTCCAAAGGTTAGGATTAGAGAAGAAATTGGCTCCCACAAGAGGAAAATAAGTATTATGCCCACCATTTCTACCTTGCTTATCCTTACTGCTCCTCTTCTGGAGTGAGTAAACCCCCAATGTTTCCGGTCATTGCTTTTGCTCCATTACTTTTTTTCTCCCTGCTTTTCATCTCTCCCTTGTTAACCTTCTCTTATATTTCCCCTCTTGTAGCTAGGTAACAAACATTACAACTCTATAATTTTGCCCCTGCAGACGATAGATACTGGGTGTTCAGGGAGGCTGATGTGCTGCCGGGATACCCGCAGCCCTTACACGGGTACGGACAAGGAGTTCCTGCACACAAGATTGACACAGCGATCTGGTGGGAGCCCAACGGACACACATACTTCTTCAGTGGAGACAGGTACTCTATATTACAGACACACACAGATGCATGCAACATGATTTTTACACATTTAATGATAACATGAGGAATTAAGACAATGATTAGAAGAATACTTTTTGTCACCTTCACCACTACAACGTTGTATTACTCTCTATATCTAAAAAGGGCTTTGCAAACTGAATGAATCTCTATTTGTCTTAATACATCTTACTGTCTGTGTGCAGATACTGGCGATACAATGAGGAGACCCGCACTACAGACCGTGACTTCCCCAAGCCAATCAACAGATGGGGCAGGATACCTCCATCCCCCAAGGGAGCCTTCCTCAGCGATGACGGTGGTAAATAATGACGTTCAATTAAGCAAATACAGCCTTTATTTGGAGGAAAGAAACAGCTTCTGTTTATGAGAATCACATCAGACACCAAGCGCTGTACATATCGTGTTGACAGCAGGGGAATAACATGAGTGAGTGTGGAGGGAGGGAAAGAGGGAAAGGTTAGAGGGGTGAAATTGGGTGTGTAAGAGACAGGGAGGGAAAAAATTACATTTTAGGCTGCAGCAAGCAGAGCAGAGAGAAGGGTGAGGGGATGAAGGGAGGAATGAGAGGTCTGGTTTGAGGGTTGGCCCGTCCTTCCTTTGGAAATTAGATTTGTGGCAGGGTTGCTCTAAATGTACTCTGTAACAGTCAGATCTCATCTCCACCCAGAATGTCTCTGCAAGTCTGGTTTGCACTACAGAGCTAAACTTACTCCTAGAAATGTACCCTAACATTATCAAGAGGAGTATTTGTACTTCTTTTTGCATCCCATTGCCAAATCTTAATGCCCGTCATTGGTTTATGCTTTCTTGTAGTTACCTATTAACACGTTTTAGGTATAGTCTGGTATTATACTTATCAGAATCGCACTAAACTGGTCCATAACATTACTTCGTCTGCTTTTTGTTCACACTAAAATGTTACTTAGATTTACCTTGTCAAGACAAATGGTAAAGTAATATTACAATATTGTATTTGTTTAGGCATTTAGACTAAAACTACTTCTCCAAAAGCTTTGAAGCGATAGTTTCTCTGTAAATACACTTTTTTTCACTTTCTTGAGAGTCAGATGGAAAGATTGATATCACTCTCATGTCTGTACAGTAAATACAAAGCTACAGGTAGGAGACGCCTAGCTTAGCATAAAGACTGGAAACAGGGGGAAACGGCTAGCCTGGTTCTATCATCTAAACCTCATGTTTTTGTGTCATTTCAAAAGCCCCACCTGTAAACCTCCCTCTATTTGAAAGTCCTTGTTGTCACTCAGTGACAAGTTTAGAGCCGAGACACCAAATATCAACACTGCACATATTCTACAGTATATTTACATCATAATCCATTGTACATTAGTTGGATAAGTTAATTCTCTTTTATTTTCCTCTCATGCAGCTTACACCTACTTCTACAAAGGCACCAATTACTGGAGGTTTGACAACCGCAAGACAGAAGCAGAGAAAGGCTACCCTCGCTCCATCCTGAAGGATTTCATGGGCTGTACGGGAGCCTCCCACCCTAAGCCCGATACGGACACTGATCAGGAACCAAAAGACAAACCGGTCGACCCTTCAGACCGAGGCAAAGACGAGCACGAAAAGCCAGACAAGGGCCGAGACGAAGACAAACCTGACCGCACAGAGGAGGAGGACGAGGAGGACAACGAGGACAACGTGGTCGTGACGGTGGCCGACAATGAATCAAAGGTCATGACCCTGATCATGGTGATTGTTCCTCTGGTCCTCATCCTGTGCATCCTCGTCCTAATCTACACCATCCTCAGGACTCTACAGAACAAAGAGACCCCGAGGGCCTTGGTGCACTGCAAACGTTCGATGCAGGACTGGGTGTGAGGCACAGAATGAGAAGCGATAGAGCGGGTATTCATCATTTGGCAGAGTCGTTACAGGCGTCAGAATTTGTACTTATGGCTCTGACGCAGTACTTAAGTCTAAGAAAGCAGAGGATGAGTCACCGTTTTGGGCCCCATTCATTGTGAGAACTTTTATTGCTCATGTGAAATAATGCAAACGTGGTAAAATAGGTGCCTGTGGAGCTGCAGTGTACGTTTCCTTCTCCTGGCTCTTGAAGTTTTTCTCCTTTGTGCCTTCCAAATGTCTGAAAGGGTACTTCTATTTCTTTAAAAAAAATCACGTTTGTTCCATCACAGCTTTAAAAAAAAGATGTCAGCCACCAGAGTACTATAGAAGATACATGACACACTAAGATGGTCCGTTTCTATTAATTCTAATTGTACAGAGGAGGGACCAGTGATTTATTTGTAGTATAAATGCAGACCAAGTCAATAATGCACATACATTACACAGAAGCGCACACAATGTACATACACACAAACATGAGTGCTTATGGCTAACAAATTAACTACACAAATACGTGCATTAATATGAACAAGTCTTCCATATGCTTGACTACGGTGCCTCAACCAATCTCAAAATCTTTCTTAGGTTACAACAGATAATTTGCACTTTTGATTCTGTTTTTTGTCGCCTTTGTTTTGTTGAGGTTGCTTCACTGCAAATACGTTTGAGTGCGTGTGCTTTTGTGTGAGTGTGTGAGTGTGAGTGTGTGTGTGCTTTTGTGCTTATTAAACACACTGACACTAGCAGAAGAAGCACATCCTCCGACCAGCGCAGGAATGTCAGACAGCTGTGTGCGTCCACGACCGCAGCTCTCCCACTGAGCCCATTATGTCTGCCCTCTCTCACACACGCACGCACCAACATCACATGATCTCGAAAAAAACCTCTAACTGCACTCATTTGTGCATGCATGTCCACATATGCAGACACACACGCACACACCAAGACCTAGAGACCACTTACCCAAACAAAGGCACATAGTTTTTGCACACAGACACAAGGGCTCCAGCCTCCCCTCCTCCCACCAGAGCCTCGATAACTGTTCTGACTACACCACTAAAACACAATCCCAGTGGAGACACATTGATATATACGCCTGGTGCCAGGGCTTGGATGAAATGCAACAGGGAGGGATTTATTCACACTTAACGAGAAGATTTGAAAAGTGCTGTGGTATTTTACAAATTATATCCATCTCAGCTCGACCTGTCAAGTTTTTCATGCTAAAACTAAATAGCGTCGAAGCAAATTAAGTGAACACGGGAGAAGCCTGCAGGCCAAAGAGGAATGGGTGAGGGTCTGGTTTCCATTAAGCCCACATGCTGCTGATTTATTAGTGTCAAGCATGAGGAGAGGAGAGAAGAGAGAGGGGAGTTGGGGGGAAAATGCAAAAAGAAGGAGGTATAAAATATAATGGTGGGGAGAAAGGGGAAATGAGAGAGAATGAAATGACGAGGGAAAGAAAGAAACTGGGGGAGGCACAGATTGAGGAGGGGAGAGGGAGGGCCCTGCCAAAATGTCCTCACCAGTTTTCTTTGGAAAAGGAGGAGCAAGGGAAAGAGGGAGGAAGGATCTCTGGAGGAACAGCGCTGGCGTTGTGCCTCCTGACCTAGATTGGGACACTAAGTCCACGCCTCCTTTTCAAGTCTTCTTGTTTTTGCTCGATTAGTTGTCATGAGCTGTAGATGACTTCCTTTGCGACCCCCTCCTCCCTCCTCCCTCCCTTAATTTTCCTTTTCTCCAATTTTTCTTTTGTTTTTCCATTTTGAATCCGTCTTTTTCTCTCTTTTTTTGTCTCATTGCTGTACCTTACCGCACTAATGTGCTCCCAGATGTATTAATTTTCTTCTCCACTCTCCTGGAAAGTTAGCTCAAGCATTTAAAAGGTACTTAATGCACAGAAACATCTGCAGAAAGTGTTCATTGAGTCTCCCTTTATCTACCTGTCTGTCTATACCTTGCTTGTGTCAGTGTAAAGCCACTATTGACATGCTAATCATTACCTTTTACTTATGTCTTTACATTGTGCCTATATTTCTTTTTGCCAGTATTGTGCCTTTTTTCTGTGAATAATAGGGTGGCCTTTTTTTTTTAATTATAAATAGCACAAGGGAAAATCTTTAAAAATGTGTGTCTTTCCTTTTTTAATTCTTATTACTTGTAGTTTTGTAAATTTTGTTTTTGTTCAGGTTTTCTGTAAGAACAGTATTAGATAATCACAACTTTGATGCATGCAGGGCATGTTCTGTAAGGCCTGTGCACTCCTGTGTAGAGTATGTTAAAGTTTTCACAATAAAACTTACAGGTAAAAGCAACACAAGTCTTCTTTGCTGCAGTTTTTGGCTTCATGTTATTGGAACTGCACACCTATAATTAGCTGTGCAAATGTCAAGTTGAAGGAGTTAATTCTACTTTTGGCCACAAGAGGGTATGGTTTCTTCTAAAATTTTAAAAACAAAATCTTAATAATGTTCATCACTTTCAGCACAATATACACACGCAATGATGATAAACTAAAGTTAAAGCTCATGCAAAAACATGTCTGTGTACACAGATGCAGTGCTGGAATGCACATCCACTTAAACACTGTACACAGGTACAATTTGGAGGTACTTGTTGAATGAGTTCCATTAATACTACATTTTAATAGTTTTTAAAAACAGTTCTTGTATTTAATAGAGAAATAGTAAATAAATCTGAGTACATATCGCACCAATAGACATATAATGTATGCAAGAGTGTGTGTGCGTGTGTGTGTGTGTGTGAGTATGAGAGAGTGAGAGCACCTTCCTGAATGTCTTTGTCAGAGGTAATCAGGATTAGCTTCCATCACAGATCATCCACTACAGCTTTACCTCTGCATCTTTCTCTTTCGTCTATTCTCTTTGTTTTTCTTCCTCTCTCTCCTGCCACCATTGCAGTTCATTGTTTGTTTCAATCTCTACAATAAATTAAACATCAACAAATGTAACCAAAAAATGAACAGTGCAAACAACTTTGGTTTCCACAGAAGTTTCCCCAGAATTAGAAACAGTTGTTCAGTTTGCACACATTCACCTTCACTCTCTTCCTTCCCATGAGTCTGTGTTCAAACTGCCCCTGTCGTGTGTCTTATCCAGATGTTCAATTAGGATTGAGGCCACTATAGTGGTGGTGCCATATTCTAGTCATGGGCCAAGGGTCTGTGTCATCGACCTGCTCTCCTAGCTTATCCCCTGCTGAGCTGATAATGGGATCTGCCCGCTGCATCATCAGCACCATAAATTGGTCTGTAGTTCCCTTTCTCAAATACAACACTAGGCCCCACTGGAGATGAGATGAGATCCATCCGCCTGTCCGACCTGGTGAATGTTTTTTCACCTCTCCCTGACTTTCTGTTTGTCTGTCTGTCAAACGTATATGTCCACATGTATAATTTACCCTGACTGATGCGTACACAGGTTGTTTGTTGACCATGAACCTTTTCATCACAGCAGCTTTTCTTTCATTGTTACAGTTCTACTGTTGACTTCAAATGTGCCATGTCCTGTTTACCAGACAGTCAGTTAATGAGCGCAGTCCTGGATCCTTGTCGATTATTATCAAGCACCATGCCATTCATCCCCATCCTCTCCATCTCTATCTTGATTTGTACTCCTTATTTCTTCCCCCCATTTCTTCCCCCATACTGCTTGTCTCCCTTTAATGCCGCCTGTAAGCATGTTCACTGTCAAACAGTCGTGAAAGAAGTATTTTGATCTTTTTTCAGAATTAAAGATAATAAAATGTCTGCACATCCTGCATTCAAATCCTATTTAGGTACAATTACAGCAATATTAACTGTGAAAAGTACCTTAAGCTACTGAAAGTATGTAAGCTGGTAAACAGTAGCTATACCTCTTAAACAAGTGCATGGTAGCATCGTAAATGTTCTGTTAGGATGTTAGCGTTAGCATTTAGCTCAAAGCACCGCTGTGCAGTCTCAAGTAAACTACTTCAAACGCACAATAACGTATAGTAACGTTAATTGGACTTAGTGGCTTTTCACCTGCTGTTAAACGTCTGATGCCATATTGGAAACACGGTTGGCTACATTTTCAAAATTAGAAGAAAAGCTTTGTGTAGCTTTGTGTTCTTACAGCTGTCGGGACAAGAGAGGAAGTAGATCATCAGGGCCTGGTCAGACCCTGAGCCTTTCTAATAAGCTTTACCTTCCTATGACTGTCTCCTTCAGGCTGCTATTTAGTCAAAAGGTTTATGCAGCTCATTGCTGGTCAGTCAGCAAGTGGCCCTGCGTCAGTTGCTGGGGATAAAACTATAATCAGGATGGGATGGGAGATAGGGATAGGGAACAGAGATGATAAGGTGGAGGAGGGAGTAAAGGAGTCTAGCTGCCACATGTTCTGTACCAAATGCTCTGTGCATATAGTAAAACAAATTGTCTCCTTTTTGAGACAGTATATGTCCCAAAACATTCCCTTCGTTGGTAGTGTAACGTGTTGATTACAAACTACAAATCGTGATCCAGATAAAAACATGTATGTGGAAGAAAAGGGTTCCCTTTCTATCTCGAATCCCTACAGTCTGTTATGTTAGTCGGCACTTGTTGCTTGTGGCTGTTATTTATTTGTGGGGGAGTGAAAACAGTTTATATGTTCCAGGGATGATGTCCTGGCGATACGTTTCTCTCCTGTTAATCTGCGATGGCTCACAGTCCAGGATTGTGCCTTGACCTTCAGGTTGTGCTGGGTAATCCCGTTAGCCCCAAGCAGCCACTCTGGAAATCCCAACAGACCTGTGCTGGCTGTGCCGCACTCTGGATCTCTACGCCACCGGCATGCAGAACCACCTGTAGACACGCAGGTAAGATAAACAAGTCTTGGTCATTCTGTACAGAGAACAGATCGATTACTTGGGTGGTGAAATGATTACCTGACTACTGATTTGAGCTGCTTGCTGTGATGACCCGTGCCTTGGTAAAGAGACAGTGGGTGACGTTTCTGAGTGTTCATATGATAATAAATGTTGATGTGATTAGATGTTGTTTTATAGCTTCTGATTTGCTTTTGTCAAAGTCTGTACTGCCAAGTTTTATCTGAGGACAGAGAGGCTTAAATGCACAAATCGTTTTTAAATTAAAAACACAATCCGTGGCCAAGGAATTATACCCTTGGGGTAATTCCACTGATTTATGCTCTTTTGATGACTGAGAATGTGCCGGTGTGAAGAGGACACATGTCAGGAGTTGATCCAGTTCTTAAGCAGCGAAGAAGGCCGTAGATTAGTTGGGGGACAGAGCTGCAGTATTTAATCCAATGCAACAAATTTGGAATTAGGCCAGAACAGATCTCTGCTGATTGGGACAGTGTGTCACACACTGTGATCACAACAACAGCTCAAACTCGCTTTGTAAAGAAGCCTTGCATGTGGATTTTCTGTGAACTGATCCCTACTAGGAAACCAATCCCACAGCTGAAACGTGATAAATCCTGAGTGTTGTGAAACTTCTCCTAGGCCGTTGCACTGTGTCTAGAGTGCACATTTAGCTGCAACAGACATGTACAAATCTAGCTTAGATCCAAGAATAAAGACGTGGATTAAGTCACTGTAACATTTTTGGTTTGTTTTCTAAATTCATTGTTTATAAAATAAGGTGTATAGGTGACAGACAGAAGCATAGATTATTTTTTAGGCCTTTCCTGGTCTCTTTTTGGTTGAGTCATTGATACAATAAATGTCTTCTTGGCTCAGGACATACATTGGATCTAAGACGTAGACCTTACTTGTTGCCCTCGGAAGTAGCTGGTGATGCTATGTGAACCTTTTTATCTGTCCCGGTTGCCCTCTGCTGTGGTCAGCTAGCAGGAAATCTTGCAGATTCAGTGGCTCTTTGCTGAAGTGGATTATCTCAACAGGTTGATAAACTGTCCCAGCGGATACAACGCACATTTGAGATTAAGTTGGACAAGTGGCACTCTATGCTGGCTCTGTACATCTATCTCTTTTTTTTATTATTCAAACCGTATCTTGAATCAATGCACTGGGCTAGTTAACATTTATTTTCCCTTTACATTTGTGACCCTCTGTCACCTGTGGACGCTGTTGGTAAAGTAGCTTATGTTGCACTGCTGCCTGAGTTCACCTCTGCCCCTTTAACTTTTGGTCTCCTCTGACTTTTGATGTCTATCTCTTCTCTGAGTTAATTTGCTGATTGAAAAGAAAAGTGTACTTTGCACATTGCAAACTGATGTATTATTCAGTTATATAAGATATCAATTTACCCTGAATAATGTTAATCAAGGATTCTCCAATACATAATCCAGGCACCACATAGGCACTTACCATTGTAAAAGTTTGTAAATGTGCCTGATGAGAAACTAAAGAAGGCTCTATGATTAAATGTGAGAGAAATAGTCACAACCGTAGAGAGAGAAATTTCAGGTTGGCAAAAATGTTGCCTGAGATAGAAGCAGCGATGAAGCATGTGAACGTCCTTCACAAGCACTCATTAGCTCCAGTTAAGGGTTTCTGTGGTTGACAAATTAAATGGCTCCTTTAATGAAGATATTAGGAAAGAGTTATTATGAATTTATCAGCTTTATCATCAGCATTATGAACAAAGTTTGATGAAGGGCTTTTGAGAGGCTGACTATGTGTGTGTGTGTGTTCAACAGGATGTTTAACTGGGTGGTGAAAGTGGTCCCCCAACTCCCTGAAGCTCCTGAAGGAGATGACGCTGTTAAGTCCCACGCTGCTAATTCCACGGGGAAGCGTCCTCCACAGAAAAACACTGAGGAGAATTCAGAGGACAGGTAAACGTTTCTTTCCACTAGTTTCTTTGTATGCCTTAATGAGTGTGTGTGTGTGTGTGTGTGTGTGTGTGTGTGTGTGTGTCTGTGTGTGTGTCTGTGTGTGTGTCTGTGTGTGCGTAAACATACTGACTTACTGTCTTTCTTTACCTCCTCTACAGCCAGACCCAGACTGGAGTTTTAGGCTGGCTCTCTAATGGGTTCGTCAGCTCTCTGCCTCAACCTTCTAGTTCCCCTCGACTCAGCAGGTGCAACTCTGATGCCAGGGTGAGTGTGTTGGTGTTTGAGTGGACATGTAGCCTGTTCAGGTGGACATTAGGTCTTCTCCTTGTTATCCTATGAGAAAAACATGTACAGTATGTGTGCTAGTAAAGGATCACACTGATAAACTGATGGGGCCAACATGGCCAATATTTTTGCTTTTATGAAAAGCATGTTCTCCCTAAACACATCTACTTCAAAGTCAAGTTGACACTTTAGACAAAAGTGATCACATTTTGAAAAAACTTTGGAGAATACAGACAACACTACACTTTACAACACTTAAAATATAGCACAGGCACGTGCCTTCTTAGTTCCATCCATCCATTATCCACAGTTATAGTATTACTGCAACTTCTCCTGTAATAGTTCCTTCGATCAAAATCGCTTGAAAAGCCATTTGATCAAATTAAATATTACAGGAGAAGTTGCAGTATTACTACAATTGTGGATAATGGATACAAAAACTAAATAGGAGGAAGGGAGATTTGCAGTAAAGTCTCTTTGGCTTCTCCATTTTTCTCATTCTCTATTTCTTTCTTTGCCATCCCACAGTCAGGAGAGGATGGAGAAAGGTACAGTGTGCTTTGATAACAGTGCATATTTGTTACTAAATACATTCTGTAAAGGTAAATTACATTTGTTAATTATTCCAGGTCTGGAGTGATAGGCTGGGTCACTCAGGGTCTGACCAAGGTGTTGCCTCAGCCTGATGAGAAGTACAAAGAGACTGAGAACAGTGGGGAACACACCGAGGTAAGACACGAGGACTTCATTATGATACAGATTAAACTTCACAGCACCAAATCAATATCTTAACTACATTCGTACCGCCAAACAAAACAAAAATTAAGCATTTAAATAATCCTATAACATCCAACCATTGAGGAACATCTACTCTAATAAACTACAGGTAGTAGACTAGTACAGAACGTTTCTCTCCAGAAACTAAGCCTCCAACATAATAGGAACAGTATGTTGTATGTCATTAAGTTAGTTAAAGTTCAAGTAATTCAGCCAAACAACAACAAGAAAATCTTCTTGGAACTGTGTGACACTTGAGTCAAGCAACTTAATACTGTCCCACAGGCTTTTGAGGCTAATCGTGTGGATTAAGTTTCTAAAGGAATCTGCAGGGGGTTTAGCCAGGTTACACTCCTCCATTAACTTCACTGCATTTAAACCAGCCTCTTCATGGATCCTCAGGCCTCTGCAGGCATCGCATAATCCAGTCATGTCATATCATGTTGTTAAATATTGAAATATTTATATTAAGGATTAATTCAGGAGAAAATCACAGAATTTAGCTTTAGCCCCTAAAGGGCCCTGCTTGGCCCAACTTTCACTCCACATGCTGTACTGTAGGTATGGTCATAAAAGGGGCCCATGTGTGAGGTTTATTGCTCCAATCAGCATAATTTGTTGCCCACTCTGACCACAGTAGACGCACATCTGGCCTATTGTGTGTGGGCAAACAGATAGCAGGCAACCACTAACTTCTATGGAGATCACATTGACATTGGATATAAAATAAAAGAGATAATGTATCTTAATTATTTATGAATGATGTAATAATAATTCCTTAATGTGCTCCACAAATAATGTAAGAAACGTAAGAAAATGGTACAACCATAATCTGTCGGCTTGATTTAAAGTACATTTGATCTCTTTTGTCCTAGGTCTATGAAGTAGAAACAATGCCAGGTATGTTTCTTGATCATTTGTCTACATGTTTTGCCTTTTTGCACAAAAGTCATGTTTGAAAGTTAAAATAGTTAGCTTATTATTTTCCAGTTTTCTTTTTGATTAAATATCAATAATTTACCATCCCAACTGCTGAGCTGATCTGCTGTGTGATTGGTCTGCCTGTCTGTCTAGATTTTGATCCCCTCCCACACATCTCAGTGGTGGAGGTTGTGTCAGATGAGGAGTCGGAGGTAGAAACTCCTCAGTTCCCTCCAAAGTGAGTACAAAACACCTTTTACTACACATTCACAAAGATATATCTGAACCCTCACACACCAACACACACAAACAGCACCTGGCGTTTGATGGATTCCTTTGTCTTGGGGAGTCCAAAGTACATCAGCTGGATTTCAATAGACAATCTGAATCAAATACACACACACACACACACACACACACACACACACACACACACACACACATTTATACAGGTAGTTAAAAGAACGATAAACATGTAATGGGCTAACGTTTCCTTTTTCTCTGCTGCAGCATGGTGAACTGGATAAAGCGGATGGTCCCTCAGTCAATTATACTGCCCCCTGGTGCTGTACCCATTGAACCACCAACCAAGTCATCCCGGTCCTCTGTGGACAAAAGTACATACACACACACACACACTGACAAACATGAATCTACATTGGTCCCAATGCACACCACGTGGACACGTG
Organism: Ophiodon elongatus; assembly: GCA_016806645.1. NCBI lineage: Eukaryota > Metazoa > Chordata > Actinopteri > Perciformes > Hexagrammidae > Ophiodon > Ophiodon elongatus. The sequence continues at coordinate 245,136 of JACSYO010000779.1, read as the reverse complement.
TTTACCCACAGCACAAACCTACACACTCTGGCATGGACAGTCGCAACACATAACTTACACACTACCACACTAAAATCTCTGTTGCTCTTATTCTGACTTCATTGGATGGATTCTTGCTTTGTATGCTGAAATTCATGTCTTTCTCTTCTTTCCAGTTTTTTCTCCACCACCCGAGTCTCTCAGTGGAATCTCACTGGACACTGACAGCAAGGCCTCAACGTAGGTTTTAGCCATCACTGTCCTTTTTTTATCACTCTCTTCATCCAAGACAACATACAAGATAAAAATGACACTTGCATGGAAAAGAAATACGTTATTACAAATATTAGCTAGCTTGCAAAGCTTAGCCAGCTAGAGCAAACAAAGCTTTAGTCCTGAGGGTTGTAATTGGATGAACATGTTATCCATCCATCTTACGACAGTACTCAGACAGGCTTTACTGATGTTTTCTTGCAAATTACCTTTATAATTAAAGAAACTGGAATGTTGCAAAACGGTAAAATGTATAACTTGTGTCTAAAGTGTGTAGCAGCTTAAGTGCATACTGTTAATTAGTGTGTCTCTTGACAGTGTGGTTGGCTGGTTCGTGTCAGGACTGGGCCTGAAGATGCCTCAGCCCGCACTTCCATCCAAAGATAATGCTGAGGTAACTTTTGGGAATAAATAAATACTTTCTTCCTTCTCCTCTTCTTGTCATTCAACCCTTTCAACCTTTCCTTACCAACTGTCTTTTCTGATTTGTCTTGTCACTTACATTTTTCTAGAACTATATTGATAGCGATTCAACTTATTCAATTTATTTTAATTTTTGTTTTGCTTTTTTTCTCAGAGTGCAGCTGAAGTTCTACAGAAAGGTGAGTTTAAGTTTTATTCACTTGATGATACTTTCCTGTAGTCATTAAAAACCTTATGCGTGCCATTTTCTTGTGAGTATTGCTGTTGCCGAATGCCACAATTCACAGTTCACAGTTCAATCAAGTCAATCAAGTGTGTTTAAGTCACTGGAGAGTAATTAGAAAAAAACATCTCTTTCATAACATGGGGTGTATTTTATTCAAGTCATTATTTATTGTTTTTCCATTTGAGTAACTCCCGTGGATCTGTGTAATATTTGGAAAGTTTTGTACACGTTTTTTCCGTTGAAGCACCATTTGTTTTTCCCCCCATAGTTTTTGAAGAGGTGTTTTGGTCGGACGGTCGGAGCCTAACTCAGTCCCTCTTCTCCTTCTGTTTCAGGGGGGAAGGCGCTGCGAGCCCCTTAAACAGCAGGAGGAGACGACTGGGGGACGCTCTGATTCCCAGACAGACAAATACTAATACACATACAGTACTGTTGGGAGAGCTACAGGTGCAGCTCAGTACAGATCTAGGCAGCTGTAAAATACCACAAGAATATAGAGATATATTCAACTCACCTTACTGTACTTTGTACAGTTTCAAACGAATGTATTACAACTTAAATGTGTGCACTGATGTAGAACTAAAAAGTGTACTGTATATTATGTAGCTAATTAGATGAGTTTTTGTCTTTGGGATTTTAAATTTTGCACATTTTCTATTTGACACAGAAACATTTAGTGATCGCCATTTATTTGAAACAACTGCAGGTTTCATTCACAAAATATTGCAGAGAGGATATTTTATGTGACTTTATTGTGCTTTAAGTTATGGCAATTTACACTTTATATTCATGTTGCCATTTCCATTTGTCTCTCGATCTCTTTTTATTGTACAGCAACAAGAGATAAAAAAGATGATTCACTGGTCACTCATTTAGACACCAGAATAATTACAGCGCAAGATGTCCAATCTTCCTTATTCAATTGAAATCTGTAACTAATAATAAAATGGCAGCTATGTTCATTTATGATTGTGTTATTTTTGGACAAAGTATAAACTATATTGGTATTTATACTTTTTAAAACGTTTTTATATATATAAGTCCCACTCATTAAGAATCTGCTAGTTATTGTGCTCCTAGAACGTTGTGTTTAGTTTGGGTCTTGATCATGTCAGAGAGTACGCTTTTCCACAAACAGACACAAATGTACGAGTAGGCCAATTTTATCCATTTGATTGGTTTCTATGTTGAACTGTGAAATGTGGCCTGGGGATTTGATTTGGTTTGGTGTTGTTTCAGAAGGTTTGACTTAATTTGAAAGAACCATAATTTGCTCACATTGAAAAGTTGACTGTGTTGCAGACAAGGTGGTAGAACACATTCATGTAACTACACACTGTAATGTTAGGATACTACAGGACTAATAAAGATTCAATGTGAAATAATTCCATGTGGTTGTCTTATCAATAACACCTTCCATTACCTCCTGAATATTCTACATATGTGAGTGAGCATGGAGAAACTTGAGTACAGCTGTATACACCTGTATTATAAACAGTCCTGCCTGCAATCCTTTTTAGTATGTACAGTAGATACATAAGTAATAATTTCAAATCCAGCCTATAACGTGTGTCCGTTTTCTTTTCATATATCTAAAACCCCAAAACAAATCCATCACCAACATTTCCAATGTCAACCGCGTGTCCTTTCTTACACACAAATCGATGCTTGTCACCCTCTTGCAGCTTCAACCAAACTCCAACCTGACATGGTACTAGAAGACGTGGACTCAGACAACGAGGGCCAGCAGAAACAAAAAGAGCAGCCCAAAGCTGCAGCACCGTCCACACCACCGTCCACACCACCGTCCACACCACCGTCCACACCACCGACAGCAAACCAACAGCAGGAAGCGACACAGCAGACGCAGTCCAACCCAGAGCCAGAATCGTCAGGGAGTGGGGGAATATCTCAAGAAGACGCTGAGACCCAGACGGGCCGCTGGACGCCGTTCATCGAAAACATCAAGAAGGAGGCTGAAGGTGTTGCTATGGCTACCATGGAGGAACGGTAAGACGGGTGGACTGCAAGAGAATGGAGGTGGTCAGAGCTGCGGTCCGTAACAATTTTCAAGTCACTTCCGCTGAATGTAAATGCCTCCTGTCATATAAAATAATAATGAAAATAGTTGGAAGTTAGTAAAGAGTATTTATCTCATACAGAGTAGTCACAATACTGGACCCTGTCTAGTCAACTATACCAGTATTTTAAGTTAAGCCAACAGGCTGCTTTTCAGTAACAAACGCTGCAAACCTAAACAAATGTCCACTTTAAATATCCCATAATCATAATTTAAGAGCTAGCACATAGCTTGCGTAATCAATTATAGTCACCCTGATTAAAGGGTTAGGAGACCAGTGGTCAAGTCTTCCACAAAACAGTAGCAATAACACAAGCTGCAACTTGTAATTATGCCTCTTTTTAATGGATTGCCTTGCTTTATGCTCTTATAGTCTTCCTGTCTATATAGCTTGGTTGAAGCAGTGGATAGACAATTATACACAGAAACATAGAGATAAAGCTAAACTAACCTGGTTGGGTGTTGGGCCAGAGAGTTTTTGCTGTGTGATCGAAAGTCACTGCAATAAGAAAGAAGACTCTTTTCACGTCTCACGTTTAATTTACCTTTTTACAAACATTTAGCCCAATCACATCAGTGTGTCCTGTCTCTCTTCAGTCTGCTGCAGGAGCGCATAGAGATGACACGTGTGGCTGAAGAGGTGGCCAGAGAGACAGCTGAGATGGCCATTAGACAGATGACCAGTGAGGGACAGTCCATTAATCTCTCACTGGGGAGTAAAGAACTGCTGCAGGAGGAGTCTGAAGCTGAGTAAGAACTTGTGTTCTATCAGAGAGAAAGTGTTTGTTTTGGCTTTTCCGTATTTTGTCGAGCCTCCTTGTGAAGTGATGTGACACTGCGTGTTCTCTGTGATCAGGCTGCCAGTGACACAAGAAGAGGAGAGCAAAGTGGACCACAGAAAAGTCACAGAGTAAGAATGCATATATGGAGTCTTACCCATCCTCAACTTCCTTAAATTCCTCTGTAGGACCCTCGACTCACTTAGTCTTTCACCTAAAATTTGTAACATTTGCTCTTGTGCTGTGCCTAATAGATACTTAAAATAGTTTTATATTGATGTTTAAACATTTATATATACTGTATATATATACATATATATAAGCATACAAGCTGCATTTACTGTTGCAACTAGTGGAGGTAGAGCGGATTTAAATTACTTTATATAATTTTGGGTAGTTCAAACTGTAACAACGCATCGTCTGTAATATTATGATCTAACTATAAGATAAATTAAGTTGAGCGAAAAAAGTATAATATTTTCCTCTGAAATGTAGTTGAGTTGAGTAGAAGTATAAAGTAAAGTGCTAGCTTGGCTGCAAGTGGCTGCATGACTGATACCGAGGTGGGCTCCTTCAGGCCTGCTCTCCCATCAGCTCATCTCCCGGTCTGATCCAGCAGGCTGTCAGGTCCCAAATCCCGTGGGTTCTCGTTATATGATGTTCGCCGCGCGCGCTGCCTCCTCAGCATCACACTACTGTGCCATAGCAACCACAGCCCCCCCTCCTAACGGTTACCCCGGTAACAATGCGCACCTGCTGCTGCTGCTGTTCCACGTCTCGAGACGCTCGACGGACGGAGATAAAACGGGACATTTTTATTTGTTGTTGTTTTTCTAAAATGTGTGAGATCTCCTGATCTGGTTCACACGCGACCTCAGGGCCGAGTTCACGTTACTTATCGGGTCTCCACGCTCGTGGACATTTTGTGCCTCGACTGCTGACGACTAACGCCAACTAACACTATTGACAGAGAAAGTGAGTATCTCGTGATGACGTCGTGTTTAGGTATCGGACGAACATGTGTTGTGCACAACGTTGACCTGTTATTTAACCCTAACTTTATGACGTAGTGAGCGTCACAGGCCTCGCCTGTCAAAGGTGGTCACCAAGTCGGTGGTTTTGTGCTAACAACGGGGAGATAAACACCAACAACCAGATAACATGGAGGAAAGTTAATGCTTACACATGTTTCCAGTGAGTCAGGGTGTAACCTGTGCTTTGTGTTTCACTGTCTTCTGTTTCTAACCGTTATTCAGTCAATCTTAAGTGAGCAGAGAACAAAATAGATTTAAAAAAACATTTACATTCTGCCTTCAATAACCATCATAAGTGCAGTCTATAAAAATAATAAGTCTACATTGGGACATTAATTCAACATATCACATATAATCTAAATGTATGCTCCTACTGCAGATAATAAATCATGTCATTTCTATAATATCAAATGTCATAATTCTTTTTTACATACACTTTTTAAAAGTGTGCCACATCCAATTTCCATGTTTCCAACCTCAAAACCACATCAATTTGATTTAACCTCTCTAAATACAGCCAAACATTTTCAGAGTGAGCCAACAAGATTCAACGAGCCCACGCAAAGAGACTGAAAATGTCCGTCTGTGTTTGCAAATGTTGTTTTACTTTCCAAAATAGCTGAAAGAGTAACATGTACATTCTGTATTAGGTGTCCCCTAGAAATACCAGCATTGTCATCCTAACTGCAGTCCTCTTTTAATACAAACCGTCATTTAATGTATCAAGTTACTGAACAGTGGGCTCCATGTGGGGAACCTCACGCTACCAGACACAGTGAAACGTGATTTGTCCAACTCTTTTGTCCCCTGTCCTGCAGAACAGAACAGAGCCTCGCTGAGGAGACTGAGGAACCTGTCATTGAGGAACCAGGTAGAGAATCCAGGCACATCCGCCAGTACAGTTGTTTTTATTATTATTTGAATTGGCAGTATAGTTCCCTACAATACTGCCAATAATCCCTTAGATTGTAGAAAAGAGTCACAAAATCAAAGTAGCATGCCATATTCCAAGTACAGACTTTTCTTTTTTAATAATATCACTACATGACCCCTACATCTTATATTTCATAGTATATTTCTGTATATTCAGTATTTGTATCAGAAAGATGTGCGTTTGTGACTGTTGCGTATTTTAATGTCAAAATCTCAAAAATGTAGAGCCAAAAGAGGAAGCAGAGCCACAGCAGACTTCCCCTTCTCCACCTCCAAGTCCTGAACCAGTTCAGATCTCTGAACCAGAGCCTGAATCAGAATCAGAATCAGAACCAGAACCAGAACCAGAAGCAGAAGCAGAAGCAGAAGCAGAGACCAAGACCCAGGAAGCCAACTCAGAAGAGGAGCCTGTAACCCAGCAGCCGCAGAGAGCAAAGGAAGTCGGTGAAAGCACTGACACTGACAAAGCTGGTGAAAAAGTAATGTCCACGACCCATGTGACTGTAATACACATGACACGTTTCATTTGACCTTCTGCACTGCCTGAAGTGGGTTCTTTGACCCTACTGGCCTATTTTTTCACGTCTTACTTTAGAAACAACCTTGATCAGCATCAACATAACAGATAACATCTATTCATAAATCAGGCATATGTTCAAGCTTTCTGGTGAAGAATACTTTCCCTCCTTTCCACCTGTTTTACCGAGACGTTAATTTATCTTATCAAATAATCTATACATAGGACTCTCATATGTTTAGCCCATGCAGGACCGAAAGGAGACATTGATTAATTTAATTATTCAGCCTCTCTTTTAGAGATTTCTTTTTTTCCAATCCACATATGTCATTCATCCATATGCTTTGTGTTTTTTGTAGGAGGAAGAAGCTACTGGGGACGGCAGTGATGGTATGTACTATTCTAATTTGTTGTTTTGTGTTTTTTTTGTTCTATATATGACTGCGGTTAGAGCTGCTATATTACTGCTCTAATTAGCAGTCTCATTCCTGTATTTCAGACTGGCCGGTTGTGTCTCTACATCCAGACTGCTCCCACTATGTTGATTTCATTACTGTTAGTGTAAATGTTGCCTGGTGACTGTAGGCCATGGTCATTATATGACCTTCTTGTCTAGAAGAAGTCTGACTTTCATTCAGACTGACCAAGCTGCTGTTAGCCTGTCTACTGAAGCCTTCTCCCACCTTGCTTAAATCCTGCTTGACTGTATATCTGCCTGTCTCCTCTGTAGCTCCCGTCAGCTGTGATGCATTTAAGAGCTGCCTGATGCGCATTCCTCACACCTCCGAGTGCCTCGGCAACATCAACGCGTTCTTCAAAGAGAACGGCATCTCCACTCCCAAAATACCCTCCATGCCTCAGCTACCCACCCAGCTCTCTGATGTTACCAAGTTCTTACCCACCCTCCCCCCTGAATTGCGCCAAGAGTTCTCCCAGATCCGACTCACGCAGATCCCCCGAAATATCGCCCAGACTTTGACTGAGTTGTTGCCCAAAAACTCAGATGGTTCAGTCAACTTCAGTCTTCCCCAGAGCTTTTTAAACATCCCGCAGAAGCTCTCCCAGTTCCCCAGCCAAACGCAGCAGTACTTCCTCAACATCCAGAACCGCCTCAACAGCCTTATGCCTCAAGATGCCTAAGAAAAACAACAACAACAACAACAACAACAACAACAACAGCAACAGCAACAACAGCAAAAACAGAAGCAACACAAGAATCAGCAAGATGTTGAACTGAACCGGCTCGTCCGACACTCCCCTCTCCCTCCTCCTCACCATCCGCAGCTCCGGTCCCGCTCCCCGTCTCCGTCCTCCCCCAATGGTAGCGCCCTCGAATTGCCCAATGTCCCATCCTACCCACGCCTGCCACCAATTGTCAGCCCCCCATCAAAGCAGTTCAACTCACCGTCCCACCAGCTGTCGGGTCTCTCTAACCCTGCGTTCTTCATTGAAGATGACTCAGACGTTTCAGCAATAAGACCCACAGGTGACTCTGTAGGAGTGGAAAGTTACATGTGTTCCATTGTGAGATTCCTCGTAGATACCTGAACTCAGCCAGAACAAGTCATAAACCGTTGCCTCATAATATGTGGCATCCGGATGAACAAGCTCTAAAATTTGAACGTACCGCTGATTGCCCCTAAACTATAACAAAGAAATTTGAACGATCAACTGAGTTCAGATGTCGCGACAAATTTACTGACGTGTGTTCAGGATCATGAGCACGCTGTCGGGGGAAAAATAGAGTAGCGGTTTTGTGTTGTGGTGGACTTTTGTATGTTTATGTGTTGTCTCGTTCTGTCATTTCTCAAATAAGCTCAGGCAGGATGTGAATAAAGCAGCACAATTAATGTGGTTGCCATTTGGTGTATACAATGTCTACTACTGCCCTCCATTTCCATATACCTTTGTTAAAGTCTGTAACAAAGCGTAGACAAGGCACCAGAGGAGGCAGCATACTGACTGCTGACATTAAATGAAGACGATAGAATTGTGCCAGTGTGCCATGAGCCTGATTAGCTAGACTGAATGACTTGCCAAATAAGTAAGCTCGTCCTCTCAGCTATCAGGTCACTCTTATACATGGCCTAGTTCACAGGTGGATCCTCCTGCATTAGCCTGATGTCGACCATGGTAAAGCTGCTTCTGTCTCACACTGTCTTGCCCTGCCTCTGCTTGTAATTGGCACATGCTTTGCCCCTGGCACTGCTGTATGACAGTCCTATTTGCCCTAAATACACATACACATCATTTGCAAGGCTTTTTATTAATCAACAACACATTTTTCAACCTCTCCAGAGAACTCTAGCCTCAGCCTTCGTCCAGCAGTCAATGTAGAGGATGTCGACTCGGACCATGAGAAAGGAGGAGGCGGAGGAGGAGGAAGTGGAGGAGGAGGAGGAGGAGGAGGAGGAGGGGAGGAACAGAGCAATATCCCCCAAATCCTCACCCCTCAGGACCCCAAAATTACAACCCTCACTGTCCCCGTGACCCCCTCCGGAGGTCGTCAAAGGTATGAAATACTGCCACTAGTGGTTTATGTTATCTGCTATTAGGACAGCAACAAATCTTATAACTTACAAAATAAGATGTAATTTACTTTTTCCTCACATCTAATGTTTTACCAGGAGGTTTATGCTGTGTATTGAGTAAACACCAGTGTTGGTTCCTTTATGTCATATCGTAAAAGACTTTGAGAGGCTGAGTTTAGGTAAAAACAGTTTATCAGGGTGTGCATTACATTATTTTTAACTTTTCCTCTCCCCTCATGCTTTCATCTACAGTAAAGGAGATAAAGAGTAAGAAAACTGCATGGATCGTTTGAGTTGTAGTGCTTGTAATCTTCTTTCAACAGTCATTATTATTTTTCTCCAGTGAAACCACACACATGCATATAGCGTATAAGCATTCAAGAGAGGAATGCAAAGTAACATCATTAGGATATGTTATGTGGGTTATATCAAGGTGAAATCTTTTCTGTTGGCAAGTGAAGGGTTTTCAACCAAAATGAGATGAGATCAAATATTGGTAGCTGGCAAAACGCAACATTGAGAAGATCATAGATCACAAAACATTTGCTTATAAAATACAAATCATTTTACTGATAAACTTATGTTTTATCATCATTTATGGTTTTAATTAATTATTAAATGTATCATTTTGGGTTGAAACTCTTCATGTTTTCCCTCTGCTTCGTACTGTTTGAAATGGATCTACTGCCCTCTAGTGTCTGTTGTACGCTCTGGATTTCAGTGTCCTGCAGAAACCTTGTGTGCTGCTTAGGAATATTGGAAATATCTTTCTATTTGGTCCCACGGTTGTGAGATTTTACTGCACATAAACAACTGTGAGAACTGCCTAAATGGCACACACAAGCAAACCAGTACAAATGGTGGTGTTTATGCAGAACACAGTCTGTCATGTGAATCATTGTGGAGCTAAATTGTTTGTGTTGTTTTGTGTTGTGATGTTCTGTTCCCTTTTGCATGGTTTGTTCCTTTTGGCTATTGTGTGGATATTTTCATAACATAGCAAAAGTAAATAAATGGATGCATCACAATTTTCCACTTGTATCATCACTCTGTCACCTACCTGTAGACATGGATGGATTACTGAACCAGGTAGGTTCAAAGGGTCAGGGGCCCTGACTCAAAATGTTGCTGAAAAAATACAAAGCACAAATCGAGAGCAGCTAAATGACCACAAAACAACCACAAATTACCCAAAATGATTACAGAGATGCAAAATGACCACAAAGAAATGTAAATCGGCAAAAGATGTATGCAAAACCCACACAAAAAGATGCAAAACAATCATAGACATGCAAAACGATAACAAATGTTAACACAATCACATAGTGAAATGTTAAACGACTAAAAGGTAGCTGCAAAACGACTGCAAGGAGACACAAAAAGTATCTCAAAGAGATGCAAAATGCCTAAAAATAGATGCGAAAACACCCCAAAAAGATACAAAAAAAGAAAATGTCTTGTTCCTATGCAGACAGGGTGGGAGGCCCCTTACATGTCTGTGTCCAGGGCCCGTTGTCTCATAATCCATCCATGCCTGTAGAATACTGTAGGTTATTATCTTCACTTGTCATCTGTTTCTTGGATTAATATTAATACCATGCCTTCCCTGGCACACACTCCACACACAAACCCTCTCTCTCTCTCTCTCTCTCTCTCTCTCTCTCTCTCTCGATCCCTGTTTCTTGAACACACACACTCACTTCAATCCCTGCTCTGACCATCCCTGACAGTAGTAGTGGAAGGAATCATAGGACTATCTGGACAAAGATGTAAGATATCAACCCTTGTTAAACACTGTATTGACTCATTTAGTATCCATCTATCTCTGTATTCACACATTGTGCTGCCCAGTCAATTTATAGTGGATATAATCTCCATAGCCATTCATTAAATCATAATTTTAGGTGAATTTTAGGGAATTCCTCACAGTCATGAATACAGAGTGAGCACAAAAGACATAACTCAGCTTATAATGTTTGTAAATAATTTTATTCTGTGTTTTATTAACATTTACACATACTGCTTAACAGATTGTGCCGTAAAGCCACATCGCAGTGGATTCTAGTTTGACAAAAGGAAGCAATAATGTAAGTTAGGCAGCACTGTCTCAAAGTTGAACCAACGATGTTGCTTTTCTCTACTTAACTTAAACAGTAGGACCCTTCGTTCTCAAAGTGAAGATGATGATGACGAAGGAAGCATCCCTGTCAGAGCCTGGCTCAGCCAGTCCAGCCTGCACAATTCAGATGACATGTGAGCGCCGTGCACACACACACACACACAATTAAGATGTATAGGAGTGCTGACATGATGTGGATATGGACATTCATAATAATAAAAAATCATCATCATGTAACTTTATTTTTTTCCAAGACTTAAAGAACGTCCAGCATCTTCAGCCAGTCAGACCAGTACAGTGGTCAACGAGCGTCTTCAGGAGTTGATCAGGATGTTTAAAGAGAGAACAGAGAAGGCGAAGGAGAAACTCATTGAACCGGACAGCTCAGACGAAGACAGCATCGTCCTCTGTGAGTTAGAATCTCTGTCCATCTCTCTTCTTCACCCCGACACACACACACACACACACACACAAATACACACACACAGACACACATACACACACACACACACACACACACACTCACACACACACAAACACACAAATACACACACACAGACACACATACACACACACACACACACACACACACACACACACACAAACACACACAAACACACACACAGACACACACACACACACACATACACACACACACACACACACACACACACACTGCGCTGGTCTTTGGTGCTGCAAGGGACAGACAGCTCAAAACCTTGCATCCTAACATACACAAGAGGTACGTAGATTATAGATGGTATATTTTATTTCCAGGTTGAAAGAGTCAGCCTTGTCCAGCCGACAAAATGTCTTCTCATTTAAGTCATAGCCAAACCTTGGACTCCCGTCTAAACACAAAAAGCAACATCAGCAACAGTGACAGACACACATGGGTGAGAAGTAACTTCTTTCCATGCGCTTTCATCCCTGAAGTTGTTCCACCAGTGTCCCTCATTCACCGCTTGGTGTTTCCCAAAGTGGAGGCCTTAAGGGTGGGCCAAGGGTTCCTCAAGATTTGTTAATTTACACTTAAATGAACAACTTTTTATAATTGTTTTTATATAATTTCCCCATATAAAAACTCTAGGCCACATTTGCTCTCACAAAAAATCTTGTTAATATGCAGTTATGCTGCATGTATGATTGGTGATTATGACAGTTTACGGTTCCCGGTTTGTATTCTTGTGCCAGTAACACAATGTGCTTTCTGGCACATGAGTTTTTAGGGTGTAAAACAGTCAGAAAAAGCAAATGTCAGAGCAAATAATGGATTAAATTATTATTTTTTGATAACATACACATGGTGTCATTTCTAGCTGATAAGGGTGCCATGTGGTTTAACAAAGTTTGTGAATCACATATTTAGATCAGGATAATCTTAAATTAAGAATGTTTTGTCAAGCCTTGTTTCTAGCTTCATATCATTCATAATACAATAGTATACATTTAGTAATAGAGAAGGTGTGCAGATCTAATTTGAGTATTTGTGCAGGACAAAATCTGCATCGTACCATTGAAAAAGAGAAGTGTGCACACTGAATTTGACTATCTCCTGATTATTTATTGAAGCAACCCATGACCAGTAAGCTCTTTGTTGACCAAGCATTTGCCTTGCTGGTTGAAATTCCCCTCTCACTTCCCATCAGCTCCTCCTCAGCCTGCTCCTGGAGCTCAGCCAGTGGACGAAGGAGAGAAAGAGGCACAAGCAGGTCCATCAGGAGGAGGAGGACTTAAACTACTCAGAAATGAATGACAAACACACAGAATCTTATCTGGTAGCTCCTCATTTTTCAGCCGCACAGTTCTGGAAAAAATTCTAAAAGATCACATTGATTGAAATGTATTGAGCTGCTTAATGCTCATCCAAAAATCAACTAAAGAAACACTCAATTATTATTTATTTTTTTTACCTGTTCTGTGACCACAATGCAATGATTAAACATTATGAGGTTTGGGTAAAGGAGAATCAGCTGCACTATCTTGTTACTATAAAGACACCTGTCTCCTAATCATCTGTCATTTGCCCTTTTCTCTTCCCTTTTTTCATATTCACAAGGACTTTGTGAGCCAGTCCATTTTCTATCACCAGTCTGTTTCCTTTAGCACAAAAAACAACTTCCAAATTATGCAAATGTTGCATTATAATACAGATTAGATGCTCTTAATCGAGTTAACAGCATACAATGGTAGCTTGCGTAGTGACCACCACTTCCTCTGTGAATACTGAATAATTCCTTTCCTTACTTACATTTCTCCTATTGTCTATTTTCCCTCAATTTGCCTCTCACTCCCTTCATCCTCTCATCTTTGGCTTTCTCCTCAGACCTAATGTATGTGCTGTGGATGTTTTTGGTCGCTCTGGCGTGGAACTGGAACGTGTGGTTCATCCCAGTGCGCTGGGCCTTCCCCTACCAGACTCCAGACAACATTTATTACTGGCTGCTGGCCGACTACCTGTGTGACCTCATTTACATCCTGGACATCACCATCTTCCAGCCGCGCCTGCAGTTTATCCGTGGAGGGGACATAGTGGTGAGTGGTGACGTTAGCCATAATCGTAACCGAGAGCCGCCTCATACTGGGAACCTGAAACATGTCAGGGGACACACAGGAAACAATGTCAGAGTGAACAAAAGAGGAAGCAATCCCTGTCGTTGTCAACAGCTGAAGTGACATTTATCACATGAGTGTTCATTATATTGATACAATATTGAGGTCAACAAAAAAACATCAAGGTTATGTCCTACGATAACGTAAGATAGTAAGTTAGTGTGTCAGTTTAAGACCATAATACAGTTATCAATTTACCAGGATCATAATTTCTATCTGCGTTTTTTTACAGTGTGTCAAAAAAGACATGAGAAAGAATTACATGACAACCAAACGATTCAAAGTAAGTAACCGGAGCTGAATAAAAGTACATTCTTAATTGTACTCGGCTTTACTTGACATATTATTGAATCAATATTGAAAGCATTTGAGTGAGTGAGGTGGTACCTTCTTGTTTTTCAGTTTGATGTCGCCAGTCTTGTTCCCCTGGAGCTCTTCTATTTTAAAACTGGCATCAACCCTCTCCTCCGCTTACCCAGGCTGCTGAAGGTGAGGTTTATTACGGTTTATTCAACCATTTTTCTCTGAACAGCCTTTTACAACCTGTTCCATTATCAGTATCCTGGCAACCAACACACTAAGAATCTTTCCACATAAATTGAATAAGCTGCTACACACAACAACTTCAAACTGATGGCACCTATACAAAGGAAAACTTCCTTGCCAAGGCTCTATGTATCCGTTTTGAGAAATCAGGTTGCAATTATTCAGATTTTACTTTTTCAAATGTTTGATCGCCAATTTTGAAACCAAAGTCTTTAAATGTTGTTTTTCTTTCTGTTCTCTCAATGCCTCTCTAGATCAACTCCTTCTTTGAGTTCAATGAGCGTCTGGAGGCCATCTTGACCAAAGCCTTCATCTACAGGTCAGCTGTAGCCTGATGGTATCTGAGACTGCATTCACACCAAATCAGGCGTTATGCTGATTAGCACTGGGTTGTGCGGAGGTGTGGGAGTGTCAATCAAATCAGCTATTTGCAACCTGACCAAACACCATCATGTAGGTGTCGTCAGGTTGGCTATTGTTCCCTCACTGACACACAATGGATTGATTTTTTAAACGAAAAAGGGATGTGGGAGTCAACCCTGTGTCAATAAAAGCTGTGGTCACGAAATATGACCCTGAATACATTTGGATAATGGCAGGCAGTGATGGGTGAATGTAAGGATAATATTTATTTAGGTCATAACAGTTCTACCTCTGTATCCTCACGTTGTCGTCCTTCCTTTAGACTAACTCAGTTGAACAAATTACTGCTTTTGGGTGTTCAGTTGCAAATGTGTTGCTCTCTCACTCTCTGTCTCTCAGGGTGATCCGCACCACCACCTATCTCCTCTACTGTCTCCACTGTAATGCCTGTCTTTACTACTGGGGCTCGGCCTTCACGGGAATAGGATCAACCAAGTGGGTGTACAATGGCGAAGGCAACAGGTTGGTAGGATAAAAACATATACACACAAACCACACACACACAAGTCAACGGCTTTTTTGTTGTTTTTGTTTGGAAGATTAGGACGGGGGTTTAAAGGGCATTAACAGGTGCACAGCTGTTGAGATAAAACAGAAATTTCAGACTCAAAGGAGCAAAGTGAAGGCCAATGAGGAAGATGTCAACTCATGCAATGGGAAAGCTCACTCTGCTGTCTGATATTCACACAAATCATCTACAGTATACCTTCATGGTCTATTCCAGTTGCATCTTTTCATTTTGATTCTACATCTCATTCATTTTAAAACCCATCATGTTCATTTTAGCCATTGTCTTGTTCTGTCTCTTTCTAATGCCTCCTGTCTTTGTCTCTGCTCAGTTACATTCGCTGTTACTACTTTGCGGTGAAGACCCTGATCACCATTGGTGGTCTGCCAGACCCCACAACCCTGTTTGAGATTGTCTTCCAACTCATCAACTACTTTGTTGGAGTCTTTGCCTTCTCTATCATGATTGGACAGGTATATATGGAAGTGTAATGGAGACATTTGTGCCTTACAAATACATTTAACCTTAAAATCTCCAGTGTGTTATTCTTTTTATTGTGCACTTCATGCAGCAAAGACACTCATACGTCATTTCATGTACACGGATGGTGTTAAATTAGCAAACGTGTTTTGATCTCTCAGATGCGTGACGTGGTTGGTGCAGCTACAGCAGGTCAGACCTACTACCGCACATGTATGGACAACACTATCAAATATATGTCCTCCTATCGCATACCCAAAGAAGTGCAGAACCGTGTCAAAACCTGGTACAACTACACTTGGCAATCACAAGGCATGCTGGGTAAGGAGAGCACTATCTGTGCCCATTCGTATGTATCTTATACATCTGACCTTTCAGTCACACTGTTCCTATCCCTGTCCGCCTTCCAGATGAGCAGGATCTGTTGACTCAGTTGCCAGATAAAATGCGTCTGGACATTGCTATAGACGTCAACTACTCCATTGTCAGCAAAGTCCCTCTTTTTCAGGTAGGAATTCCTAGAAACACGTGAAAAAAATAGCACAGTGTACGTAATAGAGACAAAGTCGGACATTGTTCTGTGAGTGTTCCATCCGAATGAAAACAGTCTTTCTGTGAGGCTCAGCTGAGTTGTGAAGCTGGTGCACTATCCATATAGAGATCAACAAGAGATCAACAAGAGATCACTGTTTTCTCTTGTATCTTTTATCCTTCCTCTTGACAGGGTTGTGACAGACAGATGATCTTTGACATGCTGAAAAGCCTGCGCTCTGTTGTCTACCTGCCTGGGGATTATGTCTGTAAAAAGGTAAAAGGCAAACTCCCCTGTGATTTGTTTTTTAGAAAACAACCACATGTGGCGACTTTTTCTTTTAATTGTTGCTACTTGTATTGCTCTCTGCCTCTCATCATCTGCCTCTGCCTCTCTCTTTTCTCCTCCTCAGGGCGAGGTGGGTCGGGAGATGTACATCATAAAGGCAGGGGAGGTGCAGGTGGTCGGAGGACCGGATGGGAAGACAGTGTTTGTCACTCTCAGAGCGGGATCCGTCTTCGGAGAGATCAGGTGAAGAGATTTTCACAGGTGGTGATTTGAAGAAACAGGATTTCTTATCTATTTAAGCTGCCATCTCTGACAAATATCTTAGAACAGAATTTTTTTGGATGTTCACATGGTTTGGTTCTAAATCTTTTGCATGAAATCCCAAATATTATGCTTTAAAAATTCTAGCTGACCTCTGCTTTCCTGAAATTGAAAAGTGAAACGAGGTGGAAAATATATTTTTCAACCATAATTTCTCTGATTTGCAGTTTGCTCGCAGTAGGCGGGGGTAACAGGCGCACAGCAAATGTAATCGCCCATGGATTTGCCAATCTCTTCATCCTCGACAAGAAAGACCTGAATGAGATCCTGGTCCACTACCCCGAGTCCAAGAAACTGCTCCGCAAGAAGGCCAGGTTAAACCTCAATGAAACCACAATAACAATTACCCCAAAACATCACCGTACTCTCTGCTTTGTATATGTCCTGTACAGATGTAGTGGGGCCACCAGATATAAAAATCGACTCACACAAGAGGTCTTGTTCCTGGGTCTGCTTGTATGTAATTATTACTGAAGTCAGTTACTGTTTCACAGGAAGATGCTTACCAAGGGAAAGAAACCTGAGCCCAAAGAAGAGGCGAAGGATCCCCCTCAGGCCCCTGTTAGACCAGAAACCCCCAAACTGCTGAGAGCAGCCCTGGAGATGACAGAGAAAGCCTCTGGACTTAAAGGAGCTCTGGCTAAAGTCAAAGAGAAGACTAGCAAGTCCATCGTCTCATTACAGGTAAACATAACAAACCAAAGACTAAACATGCACATGGGGCAGAGACAATAAAGAAGATGTTCTTTAAATAGTATTATTAATCTCTTCTCTTCTCTTTCAGCCCTCCTTCTCCTCCTCCCTGCCTCCTCCATCCCCCACCTACAGCTCCGGAGCTGACAGAGACGTGGACACACCCTCACCCAGCTCCACCAGCTCCGCAACGCTTCGCTCTGCCTCCCATTGCCCCAACAACAACAACTCAGGGAGGCCTCACTCTGCATCAAGGGCCCACGGTGACCTGGACGAAATGCTTGCCGCGGACCAAAGAGAGGAGGGAGTCAGCGGGGTTGATGGGAACGAGGGTGGGAAGAGGAAAGAAAAGAAGTTGTGATAACTATTTTAAAGGACAAGGACAAAGAGAGAAATGGGGGACAATCCCTATAGAAGAGAAGGGAAATCGGAGCGATCAAAGGGGAACGAAGAAATGCTCTCTTTAAAGGGAAAATAGAGGAATAAACAATGCAAGAGTATGTCTGCTATAAATTGACAGAATGGGGGAATGAAAGAGAGAAGAGGTGTTGTCAATGAACACGTACAGAACTGCTCTGTCTTGATGTCAACATGATCTGCTAGTGGGAGTTGTGTGGGACGGCGTCATTGCAAAAATATCAAGGTAGTACTGTATTCCACTCTGACCTATGGCCACTAACCCATTTTGTAAGTTATAGCCTTGTAGGCCACCATATTTTGTCCCTTTTGTGTCAGATATCATCAACACAACATGAGCTGTTGTAGGATGAGCTGCGTTAACTATCAGAGGTTCTTTCAACCTCCACACACTATGTTTATCTTCATTCATCTCATCTTCATGGAGCCATTCCTCATCTGGTTAACTCTCCAGAATTCAAGCACATCTTCATCATCTACACTGAGTTTACATGACTGAGTTCAAATGTAGCTATGACGATGAGTGGATTCTGTGTGGGACGGCGTAGTTAGGCCATAACTGTGAACTTAGATCAGTCTTTTCTACAGAACTGAACTTCTTGTCTTTCCCAAAACATACGCACATGTTTTTGCTGTTGTTGTCTGCTGACTGTTGGATTCTTTTGTAAACTTGAAATAACAATTTGCCTTATGACATGTTTTGTCCTTTACCTTTGTGTTTTGTTGGTGTGAGTAGCTTGCACTGCTGATTTATTTACAAGTGGGTCTGGCCGACAGCACAGACCTAGTAGGTCTGTTACAACCTGTATTTAAGGTTGTAACAACCGCCATCATAAAATATGTTACACATAATGTTGTCAAGTCCTTGTAAAGTATTCCCATATTATTGTACATAGATTTCCAGTCTGTCTTTGACTGTCAAAGCTTTAAGCATTGCGAGCTAAAACATCACCTAGCCTCTTATTACCTCCAACACTGGATTTTACATCCTAATCAATGCAGTCAATATATCAATAATCACTAACGTAAAAATGTAGCCATCAATGTATGTAATACCATTGTTTTACATATTTTATAACTATAGTTAACAATTTCATGTCCCTGTTTTCTTCTGTTTGTTTTGTACAATAATGTAAATATAAATGTTTTTTGAAATTTAGATGAATCACACTTTGCCGTTCGTTCGAGATCACTGTCCTGCTTTGTTGTGTCGTGACATGTACATACATTCTAATAATGCTAAATATTTAATTTGTGCTGTAAATGTGTTAAGGACTCAGTAACGATGTCAGATATATTGTTTTTGTATAGATGGTTTATTACATAGATTGAGCCCCAGAAGAAGATCCCATAGATCAGCTAACCATACAGCCAGACAATCTGCAGTAAAGATTATCAATGTTGTTTCTCCTTTATGGTTGTGTGTGTGTATGCGTGTGTGTGTGTGTGTGTGTGCATGCGTGCGTGCGTGCGTGCGTGC
The DNA here is from genome assembly GCA_016806645.1 of Ophiodon elongatus. Classification (NCBI taxonomy): domain Eukaryota; kingdom Metazoa; phylum Chordata; class Actinopteri; order Perciformes; family Hexagrammidae; genus Ophiodon; species Ophiodon elongatus. Next base: position 225,941 of record JACSYO010000779.1, on the reverse strand, counting down.
GTGCGTGCGTGCGTGTGTGTGTGTGCGTGCGTGTGTGTGTGTATGTGTGTGTGTGGTGAGAAGGGAGAGACGTGTGCAAAATGAACTTAAATGTGTGTGTATTATAATGCCCTTAACATTTTGTCACATAATATGTATGCCTGTCTTTTGTGAATAAATGACCTGTTTCAGCATATGTAGTCCTGAGTTTTATGTCTGACCCACTGAGGATCAAAAGGCCTGACCAACAACATGACAAACTGTAAAGGTAACCCACAAACCAAAACAGCAACAACTAACCAGGAAGCTATTTGCGATAATGTTGTTGTTGAAGATATAATGTGACTACTGGTTTAACACAGTGCTGTTTTCTTCATTCGGCTTTATATAGACCAGGCCAATGTTTTTTTTTACTTAGTGTATTAATATGAACTAATTTGCAATGATGTCATGCCCTATCATTTACATTTCGTAAACAACAGCTACCACGTTCTTGGTGATTTCCCTTTGAAGGCGAATGGGATCATAATGACCTCAGTGGAAATACATTTTCCATTTAGTGACGTCAGAGTGTACTAACTGACTTTCTGGAGACTTTGTTAGAAAACCCCTAGAGCTAAGGAGCTAGGAGACACGAGGGAAAACCACATCTCCCACAATGCTCTGCCCCTCTGACGTCAGTGTTCTTTCTCTCTGCGGTCAGCTGATCCACGGGAGTCAGATTGCCGATGGAAATGTACAGCCTGTGGTACAGTGTGGAGAGCAAAGTAGCTTAGTGAGATGACAGCAGCCGACCCGCTCTCCCCGGGCCTCCATTGATCTGGTATCGGTAACTGTATCGATGAGTTAGCCGTGAGAATGATATGAACGGCTCCCTCTGACAACAGCAGCCATTAGCTTAGTTTCAAACGTTAGTTAACTGCAGCTTTTTAACTTGTGCAGCTAGCTGGCGAAGGGCTAACTGAGCCACTTGTGATGGTCCGGAGCTCCTCGTAGTAACGAAGGAGAACCTGAGATGGAAGACTGCGATGGGGAGGACTTCATGGAACCAGCCGAGCTTCCTCTGGAGGTTAGTGAAACACCTCACAGCCAGGGACCGATACCCTGATGCCCCTGAGACCCGGAAGAAAAAAGGTTCTAATATTTAGGTTAATTTATTAACTTTTAAAAAAACATAATTTAAGTGATCGGGAAGTAAGAAACACATCACAAATGTTTATTGTACCAATAATAATTATATTTCTTTTTAAATGTGTCTTGTAAAATACATCTTTTTCACAAAAAGTAGATTAAAAGGCACGATTTGGTAATACTAAAATAATACAAATCATTTTTGAATTATTTCTCATTTGATGAATATTGTAAACAAATATGAACCAGAATGTTAAACCTGCTCTACTGTCTGGCTCTCTTCCTCCTCATCACCTGATGGCTCAGAAAAAGAAAAAGAAGAAGAAGAAGCAGGTCTCATTGTCCAGGACGTGGGTTAAAATGTGTATTTTGAAAGGCTTACAATTAACGCGCACTTCTAAAATTGTAATATAACAAAGTTGAGAATCTCATAATTACAAGAAACTACATACTTATGATAAACAGAAATAATATGTTTTCTTTATAAATTTGACCACTTAACTCCCTTACTGCCATAAAACATGCTGTCGTTTGACATGAGATGGGCTCTGCTGGCCGTGTGTGTGTGTGTGTTACATCACTAGAAAGCCCAGGATGTGCTTTTCACAGTACACTCCTAGTAAATAACCTGCATGCATGGTGTTTGAAGTAAAGGTCTCAGTGTCATGTCCTCTGTTGAGGACAAAAATGAACTGCCATACGGTATGCTGTCATGTGAGTTATTAAAATGCTGTCAGGTGTCCCTGGGGAGGATTTTTCTCTTCCAGAGTCTTTACACTTGACTCTAATCTAAAGCTGTATTTCTATCCCCTTGCTGCAGATCATAGTTTACATCCTTCGCTTTCTTCACACTTCGGACAGGAAGGAAGCCTCACTAGTCTGCCGCAGCTGGTACTACGCCAGTCAGGACTTGCACTTTCAGGTAATTTGCTTCAGAGCATCATGCAGGATACATCTTCATCACAAATACTTCGTCGGGCGTAGACCCACAGCTTTGCGTACTTGACGGCTGACCCCATGCTACCGCTCTTTCTGTCCCTCTTTGTGCAGAAGAATGTCACCTTCTGCTTCCCGGCTTCAGCCTCGTCCCTGGAGCTGATCAGGGGTCTGGGCAGAAAGTCACGGTGCAGTCTTATTATCAGCCAGCTGGATGGGTTCAGTATGTCCAGGTCACTGCTTCTGGAGGTGCAGTATGCTATTACGATTACAAACACTTCACTACTTGGGTTAGCGTCTCCTACATATTGATATTCTCCGGCCTTTTCATAGCTGAAGGTAAAAGCTGAGGAGATTCGTATTGACTACATGATTATAGCTCGATACTATTATAAAATGTTCTAATTGCCAAAGCTTAATTTTAAGAATATGTTAAACTAAATATATATTACAAATGTTTCTGAAGAACACCTGAAGCTCCCCATGAACCCAAAATAAAACCCGCTTTGTGAGGCCAAACAAGACAGATTGGAAGTAGAAGTGGTGAAATATCTAATTGGGGAGCATTTTTGATTGTCTTGTGTTTGGATACGCCCCCCCCCCCTCCGCCCCCTCCCTCCCAGTACTGAAACAGTAGAATTTGTCGCAGAAATGATATCGCTGCCGTCATGTGATTTTTAAATTAGCGTTGCGATTTGACTTCAAATGATCACACGCTTCGTTGTGGGTCCAGAGAATTCCTCCACCTCGAGGGCTTATGAAAGCCTTTTGAAAAAATCTGGGCGAAACCCAAGTGAAGTGGATTTTATTTAAGAAACACATTGCCTTCAGGTCCTCCCTCTTGAAAGGCTAACATTGTAGTCAACCAGAAACAAGAACTGTACGTGTGTGTTGAGTATTTGCATGGCAGCACTCTTATCATTTTTAATTCCCGTCTGCCCGGGACATAGTCATACAGTCATAATTAGACTCATTGTGGTCCAAAGTTCAAAGCAGCTGCAGGTGTTACTGCAGAAATGACTCATTGACCCTTATCACTAATGTGTGTGTGTGTGTGTGTGTGTGTGTGTGTGTGTGTGTGTGTGTGTGTGTGTGTGTGTGTAGGCGTGTATGAACACGCAATTATTAAATTTCCCGTTAACGAATTAGTTGAATGCTATCTCTTTTTTTTTCTTTCTAATCTTTTTTTAGGTGGGTCTGTGCTTGGGCTCTAAGCTGGAGAGCTTGGCCCTGCCTGGGAGCAGTGTGACGGAGGCCTCCCTGCTGGCACTCCTCCCTCGCCTCACCTCCCTTCGCAGGCTGGACCTCAGGGGCCTGGACAGCCTCTTCATGTCTGGGGCCTTCCTCTCCAGGGAGGAGCACAGACAGCAGGTATTAGACATCAGATTATGTAATAGTGCGATGGCGGGCTGAGGTAGACCACCTGACTGTCTTACAAACATGTCTTGACCATCCTGAAAGTCCCTTCCTCGAGCATCATCTTTTATGTATATCTTTTGGTATACCTTGTTTGAACACTGGAGGTGACGTAATAATAAATACAACAGAACTTGGCCAAAGACATTTTGGCTACTGAGACACTGCAAATGCAAAGAACAAAGATTGTATGTACTCTGGCCTCAAAGTCAAAACACAGTAATTACATATTTGGTTAAATTGACTTTGGTGAGATGGTGCCTTACATGTCTTGAGGGGAACCAAACCTTTTAAGCAATAGTAAGATTATGATAAAGTAATGATGCTTTTCTGGTAACCAATCAGGCTAATGAAAAACTGTTACTACTACTGTGCTGTAGTTTTAAAAAAAGGAAGTAATGATAGCTAACGGTTTAGGGGCATGTGGTAAAGAAAGTGGTCAATATGTAGATTCATATGAGCCTGTGATTTGACACTGATTCCTTCACTTTTTATGTAGCAGTCTGGCCTCAAGAATTGTTCGTTATTTTCTGACATTTTCCTTGGTAAATATTGAGGACTTTTTGTGTCTTACTGTCAAGTGTCACCTTTGGTTGTGTTATTTTACCTCCTGTCTGCTGCATATCCTTGAAGAATTGCTTTGTTCTAGATTGATTCTGTGCTGCATTGACGAGGCAGAAGCTAATTTATATCATGATGAAGAAAAAACAGCTAAACTCCCGCTAAAACTAACGTAGCTAGCTTAGCAGAGAAACCGTAACTAACATGGAGCTTTTGACTCATGCAATGTTTTGTTGTTGAGCTACTTTTAAATCACATACTCGCATCAAGCATATTAAATTGTAAAATAATGAATGGTATTATTATTCTAAATAACTATTAACAGTTGATAGACGTAAAGACACTTGCCGAGTTAGGTAATATGTACATTTAATATCTTTGAATTTGAATGCAGTCATTCTGTTTTGGTTATTTGTAGTAGCATTACAACCATTTTATGACGAGTGATAATAAATGTAGTCACAAGGGTGGCAGTCCCCACAGTATTACAGCGGATAAATGTAGCCTAACCTTTCATCCTAATTCTGCAGAGTCCATTTTTATTTATTACAACGTTATTGTTTACCTGCATTAATGCTCCAAATTCAGGTCAAACTCCATCTTCTCGTTCCAGGTCCGGTCCGCTCTGTCCGGTCTGGAGGAGCTGGACCTGTCCGACCTGCGCTACCTCTCCGACCTCACCTTCAACCGGCTCACCGGCTGTACCCCTCGCCTCCGCCGCCTCTCGCTGGCCGGCTGCCATATCGCCTTCGAGTTCGACCCGTATCGAGGGTGCCCGGTGGGAGACGTCAAGGATTCGTCAGCATTGCTGTCACTGAGGAACTTGCGGAAGTTGTTAATGGAGCAGAAATCCACCTTCGTAGCTTTGGACATCAGCAGAACCTCTATTACCCCCGAGTCACTACGCACCGTTGCACAGGTCAGGTTGCCTTTAGTCCCTGCAACAGGTTCTTCATAGTGTGTTCTTTAACTTCTTTTAAGATAAGAGTTTCACACATATTGTAGGATTTTGAGTCTCTTATCCTTTTTTTTTTTTTTTATATTTGCTGTGCTTCAGGTTCAGGATTTGGTCTTAGAACAACTGTGTCTGCATGGCTGTAAGGAGCTGACCGACTACTCGATGGAGGTTCTGGTGAAGCACCAGCCGAGCCTCCAGAGACTGGACATCAGTGCCTGCACTGAGTTGACCAACAGGTCTGTCGAGGCCGTAGCACGAGGCCTGAAGTCCATGACACACCTCTCCTTGTCCCGCGATTGGAGGATCACTGAAAAAGGTACAGATAGGCAGCATGGAAATGGTCAGCACATTTTTATAGCCATCACCATATTGAATTATGAAATATCGTTGCACAAAGTTAACACTTTGTCCTGATGGTGCCACTGAAGAAAAACGCATAGGGTCCACATTTAAATGAGTTTATCCTCTGGGGAGCATGAATGTGTTCTGAAAATCTTGCAGCAGTCTCCGTATGAGATGTTCAAGTGAAAATGTTGGCCTTATGCTGGTGTTAGTGCAAAAGTCAAAGGGTCACTAAACATATTAGGATTCATCCTCTGGAGACCATTAATATCCACAACATGAAAATGCCACTCTTGTTTTTAAAATAGTTTGTTATTGATAAAGGCGATAGTCAAAGGCAATATTTGACCCGATGGTGGTGCTAGACGAAAGGTCAGAAAGTCACTGTCATTCTGTAAATCATTCCGTGGGACTAATGAAATCTTCATAATAAATGTTACACAATTTGGCTAGTTACTGCTAATAAAAAAGAAAATGATGGAGGTTTGAGTATTCCATCCATCCATTATCCGAACCGCTTATCCTTTTTAGGGTCGCGGGGCGCTGGAGCGAATCCCAGCTGACATTGGGCGAAGGCAGGGTACACCCTGGACGAGTCGCCAGTTCATCGCAGGGCAGACATATAGAGACAGACAACCTGAACCTTGCAAGGGAAACGCTGACATAGAGTTGACTAATCCATGTCATGAAATTCCTATCATCTATCACCAAGAATGTTAAAGCCTTGTGATGAGCGGCGGGCTTTTCTCTGGCCAGGGGATGCAACTCGTGCCTCACACATCCACATGTCGTCCACAGGCCTCGCTGAGCTTTTGTCTGTGTCGTCCCTGAGGAGTCTGGATCTGTCTGAGTGTCTGCATGTCAGCGGAACAGAGATAGTGAAAGGCTTGACGGGATCGTGTGCTGCCAGAGCACAGCTGGAGACGCTCAGCCTCAAGGGCTGCACCTACATCAGGGTCAGTCACTGTGTGTGTGTGTGTGTGTGTGTGTGTGTGTGTGTGTGTGTGTGTGTGTGTGTGTGCGTGTGCGTGTGTGTGTGTGTGTGCGTGTGCTTACATGTGTGTCTGTGTGAAAAACAAATACATGGGTAAAACCTTCCTCTCCCTCCTCTCTTCAGGATCTTGCGGTTTTCTCTCTCACCCAGCTCCTCGGGGAAACCCTCCGGGAGCTCGACTTGACGTCGTGCGTCAACGTGACCGACTTGTCTGTGCGCGCAGTAGCCACATACCTGCAGAAGCTGGTGGTTCTGCGGCTCGGCTGGTGTAAAGAAGTCACAGACTGGGGTCTGCTCGGGATCGTGGAAACAACCAAATGTGAGCCTGACCAGGACACGGTGAGAACCAGAGGCGTGTGAAGGCTGTCGGAGAAGTTCACAGCACCTGTACTTTTTGTGGTGAAGTAATAAAAAAAGTGTCATTCAACAGGGAGACAAGGGTCCCAGGTTCACCCGGACCTTCGGCAACATGGGCTTCTTCAAGCCGCCACGTTTGCCGTTCGAGGAGCGACCCAAGCTGGTGACACAGAATGACCTGCAGCAGTTCAAACAGCAGGCTGGAGCTTCACTTTTAGCTCTCAACAGGCTGCAGGAGCTGGACCTCTCTGCCTGCCCCAAGCTCACCGACATCAGTATCACACAGGTAGGGGGCTAAGGAGAGGCAAAAGTAAATGTTTCTGTCGGATAGCAGAGTATAAGAAGATCATACTGTATCTCATCTCTTCAGGTGGTGCATTACCCAGACCTTCGCCGCCTGTCTCTTTCCATGCTGCCGGAGATCTCTGACGCCAGCCTGGCGTCGGTAGCTTGGCACTGCCGCAGCCTCACCAGCCTGGCACTCAGCCACTGCCCGGGTATCAGTGACCGTGGAGTGGCACAAGCTGCACCGTACCTGCACAGGCTGCAGCATCTCTACCTCTCCTGTTGTAACAACATCACTGACAGGTGAGTGGCACACAACTCCACGTCTACTAGATCTGTAGCCCCAGATTTGCATATAAACTCCTGAATCCTTGACCTTTTGAACCCTGCAGGTCTTTGTTCCTCCTGGTGCAGCACTGTAACCGCCTGCAAACACTCGACATCTCAAGGTGCAAAAACATATCCGTAACAACTGTGGACCTCCTTCAATCTCACCTGCCCTTCTTGGAAAATGTCCACTACAAATTTATAGGTGGGGCTGATCCTACCCTTACACTCTGATTGACTGACTGAATGTCCCCTGCTGGATGACTGCTGGTCCTTTTCAATAACTACACCTTCTGACCAAAGCCTGCTCTGTGAGTTGGGCTCTTTTACAGGTCGGCAATTTGCACAGGAACTGAAGGAAATGTTTGAAAAAAATTGCCATTTTAAATTGGGAGCAACCTGTCACCTATATGTCATCCTGGAAGGGATTTTTACGAGAGATGCCACTTGTATGAAACTAATGTGGCGGTACTTCTGCATGTATGGTCAACATTTCATATTTGTGTTTATGCTCATATTAAAAAAAAATGGCAAAAATGTAACATGCACCCGTCCCATAATATTCAAAGATCATCAACTGTTTGGACCAAGGGGGAAAAGATTGAATGTGATGTTTACGTTCAGTTTATGTGGTGCATCATCACAGAGGGCACAGGTTTCATCTGAGTATGTGTACAATTATCTGTTAAAAAGCAAAAGAAACCCTGAAAGAAAAGAAGAACATAGTACCACAAGTATCTCACTAGAGTGAGAGTGTCAATTGTTGTCTTGCACATTTGTTTTTATGAGGCAGATTTTCGCCCAAGCATAAGACATTGCTCATTGTTTAAATTGTCTACAAGTAACAAGGTGTGTTTTTATCTACGCTTAAAGGTAAACACTAAAATACTTCCTTAGCTGAAGGTGAGGCAGAGAAAAATGAAAAACGCTTTCCCATAATAAATAATGATGTTGATATATATTTAATAATTTCAGATTTTCTTTTTTCTTGCTGAACATGAGCAAATGTGTATAGTTTTGGGCAGTAAAGGAAGCTAAGACTTAATGTGGAGCTCCTCCTGTAGAGCATTGGTGAATGTAATTTTAATTTTCTTGATTATTTCTTTTTTAACAACAAAACAGGAGAGATTTTTTTTCTAACTGACAGTTCTGTGTCGCTAAGGATATGAAGTGAAATAGTTGTCCTCAAATAGTTTCCTCAACTTCAACCTTTAGACCAAGATACATATTGAATCTCATGTAGTTTTCAGCCTGTTGCTTGGATTTAGTTAAAATTTTAAATTAACAGTGCCCTGATATTTGCCCTATACTTCAAAGCAATTAGAATATCAAAATATATATTTGTTATTAAACTAGAGCTCAGTGGTTTTCAAATACAAGGTTGTCATAGGCCCCCTTTTAAAAGAAAGTTAATTTGACTTAAAGGAACAGTGTCGGATTTATTTGGAAGAAATTTAATATAATATTCAGAATTATGTTTTTATTATTGTACGATGACCTGAAACTAAGAATTGTTGTGTTTTTGTTACCTTAGAATGAGCCATTTATGTCTACACATGGAGGGAGTTCACTTGCGGCATGTAGCACTCAGTGTTTCTGAGGCAGCCGGTCTACCGAGCACTGGCTCTATGGAGAGCTTCTCATATTTTTATGTTACCTGATGATGATGGTATATGTTGGTTCTGATGAAGCTTTCACTTTTATTCAGAAACTAGGACAAAAACAATAATGTGGTGCAGTAAAGCGAGGAGAAAATAGATTTTTAAAGTTATAATGCAACAAAGTGTACAAAAATATAACTTTTTAAACACCATAAAACCTTATGGAGCGCAACATTTCAAATTGTATCTCTTACAATGTTTAAACTAGACACTTCAAGCTCCACTATAATTGATACTGTTACCACTTTTAAAGATTTCGTTAAGATTTTAGAAATTCTTTTTAGTTTTCAAATTATTCTCATTTCTATACTCTTCATTCATTCTCTATTTAATTTACTACAACTCATAGAACTTTTTTTTTTCCAAATGACACTTCCTATTTTTGGTCGGCCTGGTCTCCTTTTGTAATAAAACATGTATAATCTCAACACTGTAATGCACAATCATGTTATTTCTATCTCTTTTTCCAGGAAAAACTGCTCTCTCAGAATATGTACGCTACAGTGATGTAACATGCATGTATAACTAGTTATGTCACCATAAATACAAAAGGAAAACAAAAATGTAAATTGAATCTCATATTTATTCAAATCACACAAAACAAAATAGTGAACAAGACTTTTGGCTTTTGAAATTTGTTCTTCTATACAATGACTTTGCATTTAAGGCACACTATGAATGTTTTAATGCCACACTATACTATGATAATTTTATGGTATTTTTCTGACATACAATAGTATGACTTGTTATGACGTACTGTACTATGGCCACTACTACTATTTATAGATTTGACAGTTACCAAATGTTTTCCCCTTGTGCTCCAGTTCTAGTCTCCTCCCGGCTTCAAGTCCCTTTGTTCATTCAGCTGACTGGACAGAAAACTGAGACATTTACAAACAACATTTACAAAACATATAAAGTCTCTCTGCTCTAATAACGGACCTGGTGCACCACCTTTTGAAGACTTTTTGCATCCGTTTCATGGAAGATGTATCAAATCTTGTACAACACAAAACACAAGTAGGTATATTGGGTCATACAGGGATAATCTGATCATGTGATCACAATGAGGCTTGTGAAATGATGAAAAGGAGTTAAAAGAAATACATTTAATTACATTTAAGACCTTTTAAATCAAAAAATGACTCACAATGATTAAATGGAGACCTTCATTGTCAGTACATCCATTTGGTAACAAAGGTAACAAATAATTAAATACATTATTACAATAAACCAGATAAATATCTTTAAAAAGTCTGAAACAATAATAAAGGTATCGAGAGAATATTTTGCTTCACTGATCTTTCTTTACTCTTTCAGATCTTCCAGAATGGATCTTGTCTGAGAGGAGGCTGAGCTGCTGCTGATGAGCGTCTCTGTAGCTCTCCAGCTGCTCCTCCAGAGTTTTCTGGAGAACGGGAACCCACAGAAAAACATTAGACACAAAATCCTTTAAATAAAAAAAGCATGTCATTTGACTGTTGCAGTTTCCAGCTGAGTACAGATGGTACTGTTTTTCATGTCCACCTCTTCTCACCTTGATATGGTCTCCATCCAATCTGTCTTTTCTCCAAGAACAAAGAAGATAAACATGCTCCTTAAATAGGTTGTAATTTCAGCTTCAGGTATTCTGACGTTCTGTACTTCATTCACCAACCGTTTTTAAGAGGAAATCTATTTTTAAAACCCAATTACACAGTTTTAGCGACAATTCTGACATTCACTAATGTGGGATTTGTTCTTAGAAGGAACAGAATCTATGCACCGTAAAAAGCACACTCACGCACATTTGAGTGCTGACATGTTTGTTTAAAGTAATTGGTTATTTAAGTTCTCTTCAGTTCTACAGTTGGATAATATAGAATTTAAATTACAGAATTATTTTCATTGCAGTGGAAACCGCTTATAGTAATCACGGTTACAGTGATCAGCTGCTTTAAAAAGCTTGACAGAATAATTTCCATACAAATGCTGTGGGGGAAAAAATTATATAATTTGTATTTTATTTTTATATAGGCAATTATAGTCTACAGTTTATTTTCAGGACTGTTAAAAATTCAGAATTGCACTGAAATATTACTATAATATTATTGTATTTGTAAAAAGCACAATACTGTTTTAAGCTATAATCTAATTATAATTTGAACCAAGGTGAACTATATTTTATATAGTCCACTGTACTGTATTATAGTGTTGAATTATATATAGTAAAATTATTCAATGCAGTAAGTTCATAACTGTTTAAAACAGTAAATAAAATTAAGTAAATAACGAAGCTGTTCTTTTCATTACTTATATTAATATAATGAATATACAAATGTCAATAAGATGGCATTCTGCTCGAGAAATAAAGAAAAAAAATTGTTATAACAATCATCCACTTATAGTAATCAATTTGACCTGGACAAACGTGATCACTATAACACTACACTTGTGTGTGTGTTATTACTAAATAAAACTACAAAATATGACAGCTCATTTGGTGTTCACTTCCTGCAGAAGTACCTCCACTTCAGAACTATTGAGGTTTTGTTTTTTTAACCTTTGGAGTTCCTCTTTAAGACTTTTGTTTGGGCGTTTTCATTTCTGTGTGTGCACACGGCCCTGCAGTCTCATGCCCTGATTGACAGGGTGTTTACTAACGCTGATTAGGCTCAACTGGCACACGCCTTAAAGGACAAGTTCCTCCTCTTCGCAGATGTCATTTATTGATGCAGCATATCTCGTCATAAATAAACACACCTGTCTTAACATGCAACAAAACTGACAGTTAAAGTAAAAATCCTATAATACATATGTATTATAGGATTTTTACTTGTAGCATATGTAAAAATGCTACAAGTATTTGTAGCATGTATATATATATATATATATATATATACATATGTATTATAGGATTTTTACTTTAACTGTCAGTTTCTTTGCATGTTAAGACAGGTGCAAGACAGGTGCGTTTATTTGTCACTTATTAGATATGGCAGATTCTGTTGGTTGAAATGTGGGACCACACGGCTAGATGCCACCAAATCATATAAACTTATGAGATAACATATATGCAGACAATAGTTGTGGCCTGTGAATTGCCTCAAGAAGAAAGACACGCACACTCTGTATGTTCCTGCCAGACACAGGGATGAAATATTTCAATCTGTCATTAATCTACGAATAATCTGTCAAGATGTTGTCCCTTGAGTGGTAGAAGATCTTATTGGAGAGGAGTGGATGGGACTTTGTTAAAAAAAAAATAAAAAAAAAATAAAAAAAACTTAACCCAAACATGGGTTAAGTATCCAATGTAGTGATACGGCCGCGATGAGTTGACATATTCGATGACGTCAGCATTGAAAATGCATCAATATACTGAAACCAATGCATATTTTTTTTTCATATTTTGTGATTGTAGCTGCTAAATATGCTTATCATGCTACCTGAGAAATAACATTGAATAAGTGTTTGAAATGAAAGATTGCCTATTTTCAAGCAGCTCGGTGTCAGTCTGCAGTGTGTGGGCAGTACACGAGTACATGGACAGTACACGAGTACATGGGCAGTACACGAGTACATGGACAGTATACAAGTACATGGGCAGTACACGAGTACATGGACAGTACATGAGTACATGGACAGTACACGAGTACATGGGCAGTACATGCAGATGAACAGTGTCCCTCCAGGCTGCAGAGCCCGGACCTGCTGCTCATACAACCAAAGCACATGGATTATGTTGAGGAAAACACATTAGCACCGCCGACATGTTCCGACAATTTATTCTACCTTTTTATTTTAGTGCAAATCAATAGTAGAGTATTACATTTTTGATTACAAAGAGGGATGAGTGTACTGTGAGAATATAAAGAGTATATTTTGATAATATCTTCACTTCAGATTTTAGGGGTAGCAAACCAATATCCCCTATAATGAATGACATTTTTTCCCACCAAGTCCTTTTTACCTGTTGATATGACAAAAATCAGGGATGAAAGGCAGATTGTTATAAACATTGGCTGCTGTGCCATGAACAAAACACACACACACACACGTGCTTGTTTTTTCTCTCGGTATAAATCAAACTGTTTATTATTGTGAAGTCACTCAAAGTGTGCGATTCAAAGTGGATATTATTACAGAAAGTTGCGTGTCAGGAATGCACTGCACTGTGCTTAATGAAATAACCCTGTGTCAACAACACACCACGTGACATACTGTAGACCTGTCAGTTATTAAGTAGCTGCTTTGAGTATCACCATCGAGTGCTTTGTGAGTCAGAGTGTAACAAACTGTGACTGAGCATGTTGCCTCCATCATATTATCATCATTATCATATTATTGTACATTGTATAAAATCAATTTCAGTTTCAGGATCGGATCCAAGACAGTTGAGAAAAACCTAAAGATGACCCCTTATTGCGTACTGTGTCATACAGATATACAGGGATGATTGCTAGTTGGATATAAAATGTGTCACATATTTTTCTCATTATAAAACTGCTGATTATGGCAAAGGTACAGTTTCCTATTGTTAAAAACTAAAGCCAAACACAAAAGGTCGGCTTGGTACCTAGTGTAGATTTGCATCACTATAATAGAAGAAGAAGAAAAAAAAGTGGTACGGGGCTTTCAGAGCATCTCTGCTCCACAGTAACCATCCTGAGGCACTGGGATCCGTACCAAGGCCAGTACCTGTATTAGGTATATTTAACATGGAAAACATACTGCATTTGTCTTTCACATGTTGGAAATTAATGGCATGTACCATATCTTGAGAAAGCACTTTGTTCTAGGTAATGCCCATTTAAAAAAATTAAAAAAAGACAGAAAAGAAAATACAAGAATTGAACAAAAGAGCACAACTAGCATTTGAGACAAAGATCAGAGCATCCGTTGCCTCGACCAGTAAAAACCAACCTCACACAGGTATATGCAATGGATCATACATAGTTTAGTTAAGATATATTTAGAATTATAAAATGATGATTACAAAACAAAATAAATCTGTGTTATAGGAATAAGTGCATGGATGCACAGGTCAGATCTCAACACACACGCACCACTTGTTTCAGACACACACACACGCACACATATATTTACACATTCACGCGTCCTAGTTGCACTACAGCGACTGCAAACACTCTACTGCTCAGTCTGGCTGAAGTCGTAGCAGAAGTTGTAGTTGCTCGGTGGTTTGGGGACGACCGGTGCACTGTCGGGGATGGGAACGTTCTCGAGGTCCAGGAGGCGGAGCTTAATCTCCATAGAGAGCAGGATCTCCAGCTCGCTGCGCATAGATTCACTACTCATCTCCCGGCCCAGGAGAACGCTCAGTCCATCTGTCCACAGGCAGAACTGTCAGAGAGAGGAAGCCAGTGAGTATACAGTTCATATTTATACTCTACATTGTAATGCACACAGAAAAGAAGAAACTTTGATGAAGAGGAGGATGTTCAGAGACTCACATCTGTTCTGGAGGGGGCAATGAAGTTCAGGCTGTCCTCTTCGACGTCATACGTGATGCTAAATGCCAGGTCCAGCACCTCCTGCAGTGTCGAGGAACACACATACAAACACCGTGAGATGTGAGCATTATGAGCATGAGTCTTGGAACCCAAGACAAATTTCCCTGCGGGACAATAAAGTATATTTTATCTTTTATGAAGACATGGAGTGCTGCTGACCTTGTTCTGTTTGCCCTTGTTCTCCTTCATGTGGGGACAGTCTTTCCCCGTCAGCAAGCCTTTGATATCTGCTATTGGAACTGATCGAGGAGAAAAACAGAAGGTCAGGTTAATTAAATTCAAATAAATAAATCATAGTCATTTGTATCATCTAAATACAGAAACGTTGTAAATCTTTACATATGCCAAGCCCCAGGCAAGCTTCAACTCACTCTTCTTTTGCAGTGTTTCAATTGTGGGATTGTCAGTGTCTTCCTCCACATCCCCATAGTGAAGCATTTTGTGATTGGGGGACAAGCGGCAGTACCACAATTTATCTGAGAAAAACAGACAATCAGAGATGTTAGAGGAACAAGACACAGTCGACTATTTTAAGGGTGTGTGTGTGTGTGTGTGTGTGTGTGTGTGTGTGTGTGTGTGTGTGTGTGCTTTCTCACCCTGTCTGCGTCGGCTGCTAATCTTCCTGAACATTGTTCCTTGACACAGCCTGTTGAGTCTCTGCTGGCGGATCAACTCCAGCAGCTCTGGCTTCAGACGCTCTTTGAGCTCACTGGAAAGAAGATCACACAACACACGCTCAACAAAATGCTTCGTCACGTCCCATTAGCATCCTCTCAAATGACAAGAATTTGTAATTTTTCTCTCAAAATAGCTGCAAGAAATCCACATAAGACACAAACCCTGCATCAAAAGACCACTGAAACCAAAATGTACAAAGGCTGATCTAATATGACATTTTCCTCCATGCAGCTGAAACAACATAAGCAAAAAAAGAAAAAAAAAGGTGCACATGTAAATTGTTTCATCAAAGACTGGCATCTCATCTTTAGACATCCTGCTACTCACAGTACGGGAGGAGCAAGAGTCTCTTCTTGGTGCAGCCGCTCGGTCTGCCGTAGTTTGAGGATCTCGCCGTAGTTGAGGGCGTTGACTTTGTTCTTGAAGAGCTCCAGGGAGGTCGGCTTACTGGATAACGTCCTGGTGATCTGCTCCCTCACCACCTGCATCACCTGGGGATGGAGACATGGAGACATGGAGAGGTTAGACACTGTGCAGTCACATGTCGGCTGGATAACTGTGTACTGCCTCCTTTGGTAGCTGGGAGGGATGAGTGATAAGTGCAGGCCTTGGGAAGCAATTTGAAGTTTAGTTTACTGGATTTGTATTCATGTGGGCTGTGTTCTATGCAGCTCTCCCCCCAAAAACAATTCCCCTTGTTTCGGAGATTCCTTTGGGTTGTAGTGGCCTTCAAAAAGAGCTTCTGTATGACGTTAAGTGGTAAGAGACATACCTTGTACACGTCATCAGAATGTATAAATTCAGACAATGAGGGTGTGGAGGGCCATCATTTTTCTTCCACATTCCTATTTTGAATTTTATTGTCTTGCTTTTTTTTTCACAGACTACTTTGCAGAATTTGTGACAAAATACTCAAACTTAAAGTTTCACTTACTATCTTTTTCGGAGCTTTCAACCACAAGTCACAGTCTTCATCACCATTCACTGATGAAGACTGGAAGATGTAGTTGAAGAAGTCCCAATTGATTTCATCACAGACACTGTTTGCATGGAGGAGAATTAACTTCCATCCTGAAGTTGTGGTGGAATTGTCAAGCCATTAAAAAACAACAAGGACAAAGCTGTGACCAAGAAATTAAGAATTTACCTCCTAACAACCAAATCACACCAACACAGGAAATGCCTAATATACCTTTGAGTAATTTATATAAGACATTTTGGGTGACAATATAAAAGCCCCTAACTATTGCCTTTTACTTTTAAAACCCACATAAGGAAGTTTCCCGTGTTTCCTCTACGAGGCCAGAACATGGTCCACGGGCTGATTGATAAAGAGTGAAGCCTGCTGGGTGTAGAATCAGGAAGAGTACTTCACTTCCTCTCCTCCACTCTTTTATTCAGTATTCCTTCTAAGCCACAACCATTTCCTCCAATCCATTCATATATTTTCCCGCCTACTTCTTTTAATCAGTTGATAGTGAAGGACTCTCTGCTGCTACACACGATCCAATGACATGACCCTATATGTAGCTCTCTGACCCACACAGGGGGGCCGCCATTGATCAACACGCTCTTTATTAACCCAATTATCTGCAACATCCACCCAACACCCTCATGCAAACCATGCTCAATTAATAAATCAATGATGGAAAAACTGGGTGGTTATTTCACTGAACAGTAACTGGGTTCGTCCTTATATTTGGTTTGAACATTTTAACACATTTAATTTAAGAAACACGTTCGTAGATTCCCCCAGATTAAAATGCCGTAGCACTGACTCAGCATTTGCTATACCCGTGTGATTGTGTGTGTGTGTGTGTTTATTCTGCCTGACTTGTTACACTGAAGCTCACACAGCGGGACAGGGGTTGACCCTAGGTACCCTGAAACAAAAGCTCAGGGCAGTTGGTCAAACAGTTCATATATCTATATCTACCTTCATTATACGTGCCTCAGTTGTAAATAGTGGAAAATCTATATAGAAATATATAGTGCTACTGAGAGTAAGCTGACTCCAGCACCATTTGTCCTGATCTGGCTTTATCTGACACTCTGCTGACCTAGATCATTCCTGTTCACACCCGATTCCACGGATCATGATCAATTAATGACTAAAGTGTAAATTGACCCATTCAGTGCAGCTTCTCTCCACACGGTATGTCCTATAATACAAACAATCGTTTGCCACAACAAAGCATTAGGTTACAAGCAATTCACAAATTTCAAAACCAAAAGCAGAAATCTCAATCGCAAGAGAATCCGGTCACGCTTATTAAACATCCGACACAGGTTTTTAATGTGGTCGAACTGTTTACGACCACAGAGAATGGCCGAGTCTATCCGTCTGGCAGCAGTGCAAGTACAGATGGTGGAATCCAGACTGTCATTTTATATTGTGTGAACATTCAGGGACACAAAACAAGCGACTAGAGTTTCACCCTGTGACTCCCTACTCAAGCCCCCTGAGCCAAAATAACCTCACTGTCCTGCAACTTTCACATGACACAAACCGGAGACAGCTGCTTCACACTGTTGTGTCATCTGAACTCTCATGCTATAAATCATTTCTCTTCTTAAGACTCACCTGTTTAAGAGTTTAGCCTTGAGGTATATGGACGGAAAATTGGACGTGGAACATTTTATATTGACTTCCCAATTAAAATCATCTTGCTTCACCCATTCCAATCATCAAACAATGCTAAAAACAACCTTACCTCCATCTTTCTTCCTTCAGTGCGGACTATATTTCAATCCCAACGTCGAATTGCACCCGCCGTCAACAATCAGAGATAAGTGACGGGGGTGTCGAGCGGTGAAAGTGAGGGAGAGAGACAGAGATCACCTACATGACAGGAGAGGTGCAGGCCTGTGGGTGTTTTGTAAACAGACACCCTGATACTCTCACACACACATGCACAAACGCCCCTCCTACCCACATCCCCCGCCCAGCCACTCTGTCATTTAGCTAAACTGGCCAATAGGAGCGATGATGGTCGCTCTCTCTGCTCCCTGAAACCCTGCAGCATGTGCATGTATGCCAAGTGTGTGTGTGTGTGTGTGTGTGTGTGTGTGTGTGTGTGTGTGTGTCCGTGGAGGATGACCGTTATCACAGGGGGTGTAGAGAGCTGTGCAAATACATTCTTGTGATTGAATTGAAGGATTGCGTGTTTGTTTGTGGCACACTATTACTCACACAAACGACAATACTTCCAATTAACTCCTCAGGTAACGAAACCGAAATTTGTGATATTACATATACCACCACCTCTCTTATTCTTTGGTTTCTATTCCACTCCGCTCCCTCCAGTCCAACCCTCTCATTCTCCCCCTCTCATATTGTTTCCAGTAGTTTTACGTTGCCTCTGTTGTTGTGTAATTATTGCTCATGCCCTGAGCACTTTGTTTTTCTCGTTTCCTTCTCCCTCTGTTTCTGTAGCCCACCACGCTTCTCTTTGTCCACCTAATGCCCCTTTGTCCTTGCCCCAAAGCACCCTGGGTAGGGGGCTGTGGTCAAAAACAAAAGGCCGGTCGACTGGGTTGGCGCTCAGCACACTGGCCCGCTCCCGAAAGGTCAAAGGGTCACGGGGTTTTATGATTATCCGGAGAGCACTGTTGATGCCTTCTCTTGTGTGCGATGTTGAAATGCGGTTCAGGACAAAAGCTCTACCACTCTCCTTTTCAGGACGGCTGGATTCTTAATATTTCTCCCAGACAAGACCCCGATGCTGAAGGCTTGGCTCAACCTATCGCCATCGTACAAGTACTACATTGTGGCTGTACGGTCACCGTGTGCTCCTAAATGCAGGGTCAACTCTCTCTGTGTGGGCAGGCTTTGGGGATGGTTAGCATAAGAATGCCCCTATACAAAGTCACAAAAGTACAAAATGACACAATAAAAAAAAGGCTCTCATATAAGCTAAACTCTGTGTGTCTGGAGGAGCTTGCCTTTTGTCAAATTTGAATTAGTTTGAAAACCTTTGTACAACAGAGATGTAGTACACCCTTTCAGAGCATTTACAGTATGTACTGAGATGTGCCTCAAAACTGTAAATATCAGTATTATCATAAATATAATCGGGGTTGAGGTGGTGTTCACAGCTCTGGATCTTTTAATCTTTGTTTATCAAACCTCACAATTACATGGAATCCTTCACGAAATAGTGTGATATTTATTTACTGAGAGTTACGTGAGAACGTGAGAGTTACTAGACCCTATGAAGACAAACATACCATGCTACTGTACCTTGTCAAAGTCCTCTTGTGTGGCTCTCATCTCCTTCCAGGTCTTGTTGAGCAGCTGAATGCAGACACAGAAAAGCTCCTCCATCAGCCGATCCTGACTGAAGAAGATGGGATGGTAGTCAGATCCCGTCTCTGAGGCTGTGAACAGAGGAAGGAACAGATAAGACGGAGCACAAAAGCAAAACAATACAAGGTTGTCAGCTGGAGAGTCGTTGACGAGAGGTTACAGACAGTCGTGGCACCAAGACAGTAGACTGGAGGGCAACTTACGGGGCTCGCCGATACGAAGGATTTCACACAGGATGAGCGTGAGCTGGATGCTGCTCCTGGCAAATGGACACTCATGTTTGTCTTCCCTGCTGCTGTTCTCCAGGACAAACTGGGAGACAGAAGTAATTTAACATTCTACTGGTAACATTACAAATGAAGTTTTAGTTGGTCCTAATGGGAAGCCTGTGTCATAGAACTTACAGACAAAAAGCATTTTTACAACAGTTACATAACATTAGTTCTTATTACTATGCATTAGACAACTGAAACATGTATGAGCTACATGAGATCAGGTTGTCAAAATAAATCTTTCATGGACATTTCATACGTTTATTTTTTCATTTCAAATACAGGACAGCTCAAGTTAATGGCGTACTGCTCAAGGAGGTTAACATGATGCTAGCTATGACAAAGTCAGACATTTTTTTGTGCCATATCATTTTAAATGACTTGTTAAATTACAAGCAGATAAATAATGCTTACCCTGCTGTAGGCATCAGGATAGCGTGCAGCAAAATAAAACATGGTGTCCAAAGCTAGAAGACCAGGAGGCGTTCGCACCAAGTCCTGACCAGGGTTACTATTGTTCTAAAATGATAAAAAAAAAAGTGATATGAAGATGAAGAGTACTTTAACTATTTGATAATGCTGAAAGTGAATAGAAACATTACAGAATAACTTCTGACAGCAGTCACTCACAGAGAAGCCCAACTTCTTGAACTCTTTGGCGCAGAGCGAGCGTCGCCTCTCGTTGCTCAGACTGTTCTCGCTCTCGGTCTCAAATGCTGCCTGCCGCAAATTGTGAAGGGTATCTCTCTGCTCCTGCAGGGGGAAAGGCAGTTCAGTTCAGTTCAGTTCAGATAAAGATCTGTGATCAGTGGGGAATTATTGCATTTTAGCCATTAATAATTTAAGGTCGACCAGCTGATAAATCTTTAAGAGCGTGTGCGCAGGCTAAAGAAATCAAATTTCAGAAAAATAAAACAGCAGCAGCAGCAGAGGTTTAGAGTCTGAGTTTGACTCCTCATGTTGTAGTTCACCTGGCTGTAAGAGTCCATAGGAGTCCTCATGCGGGCCTCCTGGTGATTTAAGGTAACGGACTGTAGGACATAGAGGTAGTGGGCCATCTCGTCCTGGACTGAACCAGAACTATGGATGATGTTCTGCAACAAATACACACACATGATCCTTTACTCGCATTCCTCTGCATAACAATGAGGTCTTCTTTCATCATGTTATCACTGAGATACAGAAAACTATGTGAAATGTAAACGTAAATAAAGAGCTCATTTACTTTATAAATGTACTGCCGAAGATTCCTCTTATTCATGAATGCAAAAATATCCTGGAAAACAGAAGACAAGGAACAAGGGAACAAAGTGAGGGTGACTAAAATGTGTTACTGGGGTGCAATGACATGTTTCTAACAAGGGGGGGCAATATAGGGTCAGTTACTGATGAGTGTGTGACTTTGACCTCTGTGACAAAACCATCACTTGCTGGTACACGCATCTCTAGCCCAGCCTCGTTTTGTTCAGGGCTTATTTGCTGATAAGAAGGGTGGATTTGTTGACTTTCCGTTAAAGTGAGGAAGTGTGAGTCTGTGCGTCAGCAACAAAGAGAGTCTGAGTGAAAGGCAGACAGAGGGCTGAATGAGGGAACTGTTTCCGTACAATGAGAGAGGACCAGGAACTGAACAGTGGGGGAGAAAGCCTCGACTTTGTGTCGAAAAGCTGAGATGACCAGACAGAATGAGATGGATGGGTCCTTTCCAGCTGTCTCTAAGGAGTGACGTCCGCAGGAGTCTGACTCCCATGTACAATAATGGCCTTAACATGCATGCCACTTTCAGCCTTGGATACAGAAGCTTCTCATCGCTACACAAATATGACATAGTAAAGAGTTATGATGATTGAACATGAAAAAAATAATCAGCTATGTTACCGATTAACAGCTGCAGGCACAACTGTCTGGAAGTCACAGATATTCAGGAAGTAAACCAACCAAATACCTACATGTCTGCATTCTTGGAAGTTTGAATAGCTATGAGAAGAGGAAGTTGATGAAAGTGCGTTAGAAAGTAAGAAGCAGACTGCAGCAGCACCTGTCTTTCTGAGTCCCCGGCTGTTTGTAGTAGTGCCATAAGTAGGGCCATAGCTTTGGTCTGTATCTGCTGGTTCGTCCTGAACGTGGTCAGAGAGGAGAAAAGCAAAAATGAGACAAACGCATCATTTAGACGTTCCACTGCTGCATGAAAAGGTGCGTTTAGGAAGGAAAACAGGTTGAGATTAAAGTCTGTTTTAAAGGTTTCAATTCCCACATCAATACATTCAGTCCAACTGTGAAATTCTGATGTGAGAAACGGCAGAGACAATGGTGTTGTCTGCACCAGTATTTTTTACATATTCAAAAACTTCCTGTTACAGAGACCAGGCTGCTGATTATCACTGCACCACCCTGTCGCCCCACGGATTTGTAACTCTGGCAAAGTTAGTTTTCTCTTTGCTGAACAGTAGATACTGAATATTTTGTCAGGGTTTTTTCCCATCTGTGTTTAGTTTTTTCCACCATCTGCCACTGAAAGTGGTTTGCTCTGGAGGAACAGTGCCAGAGATTGCGTTCCGCCTCTCGTTCTCCATACAGTTTACCTTGCATGCAACTAAAGACCGCTCAAACGTGATTGGTCAATTCTACTTGGACAACAAAGAGTCTGACTACAAATGGAAACCTGAACGCTTACAATACCTTCTTGATACCTTCAGATTCTATGTCTAAGAACCAATGTTATAGCTTTGATCAAAACAAAAGCTGGAACACATAACATATTTGACATAGCACAAGAGGAAATATTCGTATATCCAGCCGGAGTGGCTGCATTCACTCAAGGTCCCAATTAATTTATGATCAGCTTCTAAGAGTCAGACCATATCTATCTGTTACTTACACCTGGAGGTGAGCGATGAGCCGCTCCATAGTGACTTCCTGTTTGACCTGCAGGAAGAGGCCGTGGCTGCTCAGCACCATGCTCTCGAGGATGTCCAAGGACACCTGCTGTATTGATGCATCGGTCAGCTTGGCGTTGACAAAGCTAGCAATCTGAAAGGAACGGGGAAAAGGGAGAGAAGGAGGGAAGGAAGACAGAAGGTAGGAATAGTAAGAAAGAGTGCAGCTACAATCAATGAGAAACAAATGAGTGACAAAACAACAGACAGACAGAGAGCACAAGATACAGCACCTTCTTGATGAAGACAGATGACAGGTTCTCCCATGAAACTATCCCATGATCCATCAGTTCCATGAAGCCAGTCAGTGTGTGGGTCATTATCACATTACTCCTGAATGACGCAGACACACACATACATACAAAGAAATATATCATATTATGCACTCAGACACATCCACTGACAAAAAGCTTTCAGATAGACTGCTTGCGTGGAATCCTTGTATTTATCACAATCAAATCTAAAACATTTCCATCATGTGACAGAGCACTCATGATGCAGCTCACTGTGCTGCCTCTAAATGCACAAGTGGAGTTTGTCAGTGTTTCATATGATCATGGAAACCGCTCAAAATGTATAAACCAATAGGTCAATACAGTCTATACATGTTTAGCTCAGCAAGATATGCTGCAACATGTGCAAGAGCCACTGATCTATCTGAGGAACAACATTCTACCCCCAGCCATGGACACACAGACACACACACACATTGAGTACTAACTCATTAGCGTCTTCTACTATTTTGACCAATAAGAGATGTCCGTCTCGACTGATGAACTCCTGAGCGAAGGTCACGTCTGTGGAAACGCTCGCCAGTTCCTTCAGCGAATCGCAGCGCACACCCGAGTCCGAGCTCTGGATACCCTTGTACAGGTCTTCTGCACAGCGGCCCTGCGTTCACCAGCAACAACAAAACACATGTTCACGCACACCATACTCTAGTTATTCATATCGTATTGTTGCACTTCTTTGAAACTCAGCTACTTGTAATAGTAAAAGAAGAATGACTTATTCCATTAACTGTTCATGCAGCTGATTCTGTAAATGTTCTGCATGCAGTATAACTAAATGACAGTGAAGAGCCGGGGACAGTGAGAGACAGAGGGCTGGAGGAATGTGAGAAGAGGGAGGTGAGAGAGCAGTGTGGCTGAGAGCCTGGTTGATGCAGACTCACCGGTGCCTTGGTCAGACGCAGAATGCAGCCGTTCTTAATGTCCAGACGATTCTACAAAACATAAAAACACACACACACACACACACACACACACACACACACACACACACACACACACACACACACACACACACACACACACACACACACACACACACACACACACAGTATTTAAAAGCTGTTGAAAAAAAACACTGGCACGTAAAGTAACACAGAGACCACAAGGTAGAGAAAGACAGACACGCATGGATGCAAATAAGTTAGCTACACACAGACATATAAACAGTACAAAGACCTTTACACACAGTACAAAAAACCCCACACGTGGATAAATATAGTCGGCTAAAAACTGCAGAAAAAGCACGAGTAATTAGTACTGACACTCTACTAACTGTTAGTAAAAGAGAGCGCAATGTTGAGCTTAAAACTGTTTTGCTTGTGTGAGCTGCGGAAAGATAACAAGCTCTGTTTTTTCTAAAGGAGTCCCAGGCCATTAGTAGAGGGACAGATGATGCACAACACGGACAATACAGATTGCTACATAGGAAAGGGACAACCATCCCTGGTTGAAAGAGTTTAGATATAGGCTCTAACATTAGAGGGGCACTTTGAAGTGTCTTTTCCTCTCTGCATCTATCTGAAGGCATTGTGATGGCTTCAGCTGCCCTGCCTTCAGCCTAAAGAGGGGGAGGGGTTTCAGTGGCAACCTTTTCAAAAGGTCACTTGACACCAAGATGCCCCGTGTACTTCCAGCTGCTTTTCTCTGTCTCTCTCCCTGTGCTTTGCTTCTTCAGCCTGGCCCACGCTCATTCTTAATAGCGTTGATGACGTTGTTTTAGATCAATCTCTGTCAAGGAGATGAATGCACGCTTCAGTAATGACATGCCGTTATGGGATCACGGTTCCGTAACTATTTTTCGCTGGCTGCAAACCTTGATTGCTGAGAAGAGGAAATCCAAAAGTCCCCAACACTTTCCGAACTATGTAACCCTCAGTGCCCAGATCTCTCTTTGAACGTAAATAAAAGCCAGACTACTTCCATGTCTGGCTCTCAGCTATCCTGCTATTAGTGGTCAGTCCCGCGGTCAACAAATCAAAATGTCTTCGGGTTCTGCGGTAGACCCAAGTGCTGCTCTGTAATTAGTGGCAGCCAAGAAGGTCAACCAATCAAATGAGTTTAGTGAAGACGGCTGGGCCAATGAGAAAATGCTGGGGGCTGATGGGATTGGTTGTGAACAGACGCGTCCAAATGAACACTCTTGAATGCTTATTGGTTGTCCTGCTGTTAGGATTATTACAACAAGAATAACACAAAAATACTGTTTCAGGTATCAGGGCTTGAAAAAGTGTGTCAACCTGTGATCTGTGCTCTTTCCAGTTTCAGTAATATTGCATTTTCCAACTGTTCTAGTGAGTACCTGTTAAATCTATTCTCACTCTGTTCAAACCTCCTCAAGTGATGTACAGTATGTGATTGTGAGACGCACACCCCTGCTGTCTGGGATACAGTTTAAAGGACTACTCATGCTTAGTGTCTTGCGCACTGAAGTGCAACTTCCCCATAGTTTCTGAGAAACACATGGAAAACTTCCCCACAATCTCATTTAGTAAAAGAGGAAAAACCTAAACCAGTGCATGGGTATGAAACCCCAAAGTGTTCAATATTATTTAAATAGACACAACTAAATAAATATAAAGGGGGCTGTGTGATGAATCACACATATCATAAACTTCCATGTTAGTGGTATCAGATCGCTCCAAAATAAATCAAATCATGACTTAAGTAGCCTAACAAGGCTACTTGTTGTACTAATGAGAAGCTAACAGGCTAAATCGGGTCGCATGCTGTTGAGCCAACTTGTTTGAGAGGAACGTGGTCTGTGATTGGCAGAAAATTGAGGACCTGGTGACCCCACTGTCGTGAAAAGGGACATAGAATATAAAAATGGACTTTGAATGAAAAAGGGCATTTTGGAAATAAAACAATTTCAAATGTGAAATTGAAAAAAGGAAGTCCTGTAAAACTCTGCACAGTTCAGTACAACGTATTCATATTTATATTATGATAACTTGTTTATCTAATCTTGAACATGTTGGGGCTCCATAGATTGGTATGTAAAAAGCAGAAGGGACAGTGACTGAAAAGAAAATGTTAAAAAGCTGAACTGTTAGTCTAACTACCGGTCAATGACATCACAGACGATTATTATATTCACTAGTCTTGGCAGTGACGAAAGCCATTTTTAATACCTCGTGCTGCAGCACTAACCACACTGGTAAGGAAGTGGAGATAATCACCCTTCATAGGCACTGACATCACAGTCCCCCAAAAGTGTTTTAGCATCAACATAATTCGTCTTTCTGTTTCCAATGTTACATATCAGCATTTGAGCTGTAACACCAGTGTTGATCTTCTTCATACACACTTTGTTACTATTGTTGATCAAATACCAGAACCATCTCAGAAAGAAGACAAAAGATGTGTTCAGATAAAAAGGTCCTAAAACTATATTCTAACAAGCATTGTTTGAATTTGGTCAAGGCCTCAGTTTCTTCGAAAACAATGATACCTGAAATATTAGATTTTAGTGTATATGCTACACAAACATGGACATGAGTCGAGGTTTATTATCTTAAAGCCCTAACTCTTAATAATAGCATGTCCTTATTCATAAGACAATTCTTAACTTGCTTCCTTCATATCTATGTAAATTAATCCATCTAAAAAAATGCTGGAAGCAACAGTCTATGCTCTGTGGCATTTGTCTATCTCTCCCAAATGTCCATCTTGAAATGGGGAAAAAACAAAAATGCTTTTAGGTATGCTGCTCCTGTTGGCTTGGGATTTGTTGCAGATTGATTTGGGTCCAAGGGAGCTGGTCTATTGAGTTTCCAAAAATTAGATTGAAGGAGTTGGACAGTACATTAGTTTGTAGATGCTTTGACTGAGCTAACCGTTAGTTTTATATCAGAATTCTCAGGCTGTGAACTTAAATTTTATTGTTGTTTGCCTGAAACTTTGTTTCATGTGCTGCTGCCTGTCTTGGCCAGGACAATCTCAATCAATCTGTAATCTCAATGAGGCTTTTCCTGGTTAAATAAAAAAACAAAAAACGTGTACGTCCAAGAATGTCAAAGGCTGCAGAACTTCCAGCGCTATTGAAGTTTAATAAGGGAGTGACATGACAGTGTGTCAAACTTCGTTGTGAAGTGATACACTGATGATCTTAAGCACACTGGATAGCTTTAACATACAGCTGTGGAGTTTGAAATGGAGCATATTTGGCTGTATGTGTGTGTGTGCGTGCGTGTGCGTGTGCGTGTGCGTGTGCGTGCTGTACCTGGTCCAGTTGTATGAGCTGAGGGTAGGCCCCAGGCATCTGGATGGCTATCTTCACTATGTCCTTCTGTTGAGGCATGTTTGCACCTCTTAACTCCACCACTCTCTAGCTGTTGATAATAAAAAGAGATGAAAGTGTCAAAATGAAGTGCCTCATCACGTTTCATACAGTAAATTTCTTAATCAAAAAGTAATGACCATTACTGCTGGTAACCTGAAAAAAAGGAGAACTATTTCACAGTGACCTCATTGTGCACCAGAACGTGAGAACAAAGAGTAAAGAAGAATAAAACCAGAACAAAAACTAAATACACAGCCTTCCTATCCTGTTTTAAGAAAGATAACTTTGTGAAAACTTAAGTAAACAACAACCAAAATTATATTAAGTTTGTATCTGACTGGACTACACGTCCCAAGATTAAAATTTCACACAGAAGTTTTGTGGCGGGGCTAAAATCTGAGCTCTAAACTGGTGATAAACAGAATATTGATCATTTCACAAATGTGCAAAAATGTGGGCCAAGTCTCTTCTCGTGGGCTATTGCTGTTGTGTCAAACTGATTATTAATTCAGGGATTTTAAAAACGAGTACAGGTGAAAGCTAACCAACCTGAGAGCAGTCTCTCCATAAAGTGGGCCGAAGAGGCCAGTCGTGCCATGAATGAGTCATAGCGGTCAATGCAACTATCATTTTCACTATGAGGTTGTACAGCACTTTCTTCCTCTTTCACTGCGTGTTTATGGTGCTGAGAGGGCTAAATACTGTCTGAACACGCACTATGAATTGTTCACTTTTTCTTCTCCCCTTTCCAATTCACACACACACACACACATCATACACACTTCCTCCCCGGCCTTCAGACAGCATTCCCAGAGGATACAGAAGAAGCAGTTGTGCTTCCAACCCTTCCCCCTTCCTTGTCCTTCTTCGTCTCTCCCCGGCTCTCAGACGTTGAAACAATACAGTTGGATCTAAATTCTTCTGTACATTCATGAGCTCTCGGTGAAAGAAAATAGGTCGAGAATTGTGCCTGCTTATGTTCGGTGTGATTAATAAACCCCACCCTCTTCTCGATCTCTTGGATAGTTCACATACCATCGCTCCAGTCTAAAAAAAAAAAACCGAACGCTCTCGCAGTTTATGACAGGTTTCAAAGCAATACTTCTCTCAAAACAACCACACGTCTTTACCGTCTTCTCAGCTCACTCGCCCCGAGGCAGCATCTTTCATGATAAATAGGGCCTTTGAAGCAAGAAGTAAAATGTGTAGGACTATCACAGCAGCATCGACTGAGGCTGCAGACTAGGTTTGGTTTTGGATCGTTTAGATATGGACTTAACCCTGGAGTGCTGAAACCATTACACTGGTGCTGGTGCTGAAGGTCAACTTCCCTCCAACAAATAACAAGAATTTGCAACCTTAATCTTTAAGAGATTTGGGTGTGGACGCAGAATTCTAGGTCAGCTTATGAGTCAGCAAATTCAAGGGCAAACATGCCGGGTAATGACATGCGATGTCTTTGTAACAACAAAGACCTCCCGTGGAGTTTAAGCTGAGTATCTGTCTGAACTAAATGATGAATGGGAAACTGAACCCATGTGTCTATTAGCTGAAACCAAAATTATTGCTATGGCTGCACTACAAAGACTGTTTATTTAATTATAGATGTGTAACGTTACTGTATTGTTACGTTTTTAACTGAATGAGGCAATTTTGCAATAATATCTTTGCTTGTGACTATTGGTGCTTTCAGATTACATTTCAATGTTGTGAAACACTTATCGATGTTACCAAGCAGGTAGAGACTATCGATTTCTCTCAAGTCTAATCATATGAGAATATTGTCTTGAACAACAGAAAAAAGGCAGCGACTATTTTATGATATTATCACACTCAGAATTCTAGATAATTTATTGTCTTGTATCACATTACTGCTGATACTAATAATATAATTTATATTACATTTATATTCTGCTGTTGTACTTGTTAATCACACAGAATTAGATCAGGGAAAGGGCTGATGGAAAAATGTCACCAATGTAGCCAGTTGCACTACGTCAGTAGATTTTTGTCCAGAAAGGCAATAAAAAAAGGTCAGACCGATCAGAGGAGGGAGAGCAGAAACATTCAGTTGAGACTGTGGAGCAGCTTGGGTTTTCCCTGGCTGACGGCAGCACTATTAGTCTACATCATCAGGACCTGTCCGTACACGCTCCAGGCCTGCTGCGGTACTGAATACTGCTCAGCCCGCACTCACATTCCCCCTTCATTACAACAAGACGAAGGACAAACTTAAAAAAAAAAGTTTCCGTTTTTTAAACTAAGAAGAGACGGGGGGTGGGGTTTAGCTCAAGTGTGTCCGCCTGTGCCTGTCGATGCATGTTTGTGATGTCCCCTGAATTAAGTGAGTAGGAGCCGAAATAGCACCTTCTGTGTCTGTTTTAAACCGAAGTGAAGTTAAGGTGTTAGTACACTACCCTATATGCTACTCACTTTAATACATGCACTGGCAATTATTTCATTTTTATTGATGATTTATATCAATGCCAAAAACAAAATCAGAATATTTAATGTGAATATTTGCTGGTTTTCTCAGTTTTCTATGATATTAAATGCAATATATCTGGTTTTAGTACTGGGTTTGGACAAAGCAACGTATTTTGAAGGCATCACTAAGGACTAATCACTAATGGGCATTTTTCAGTATTTATAGACCAAAGAAATTGTTGGCAGATAAATGTATTAAATAAATATAATAGTCTTATTAGGTTTTATCAGAATTTCTTTTTTTTTCTTTCAGTTTTACTCAACACAGTCATAGTTAAGAAGAAATATGATACCATCAGGACGCACACAGTAAACTATTACAGACTGATGACACATTCATAACCAATTGTTATTGTATTATGTCAATACAGTAATGGAACGTTATGACAGCTACTGTACATGGGAAATAAACCTAAACTTTACAGGGGTGTTGAGAGTAAAATCTCCACCATGTTCAGCAGCTGTCAGTGCCCATATTCTTCTATTCTTTGATGCAGTACTAAGCTTAAAGCCACAAGCACAGCCAGACCCTTTGTTAGCCTGCTGACTCACGAGTGTGTCTCAGACCCCCTGGACTGACTGACTGACTCTCTCTCTCTCTCTCACACACACACACACACACACACACACACACACACACACACACACACACACACACACGGAAGTGTGTGTAAGCACTCAGCTGCCTGAAATTCCTAACCTGACAGGGTTCCTTCATGACACACACACGCGCGCGCGCGCACACACACTACAGAGAAAGACTTTGAACTTCTACTGGGATTTAATGGCATTCTTGCTTTGCATTAATACAAAGAAAAATATATATTAATATAACAACTGGTGTGTATCCTATTCATGACAACAATATAGCTCTACTTTGCACAAATGAATGTAACTTGTGTGCAGCTGGACAGTGGAAGCTAATTAGTCCACTAAAGGCATGTGCTCTGCTGTGTACGTGAACCTCCACACTAAGTTTGAAGCGAACCAGTGAGACGTGAGCATGTGAACTCAAAGAAAATGCAATTAGCAGCACCTGAATCGTTAGGACTTCAAATTGATACGAGTACTGCCAAAGCTTTGCAAAACAGACCCATGACAGGGTTGTGAGAGAAGTGAGAGTCGGCTGCAGAGCTTTTCTCTCCCTGGTTCCTACCTGGTTTGAAAAGACAAGTCGAGGGCTACTGCCCCACGGGAACCGCCGCAGTCGGAGCGAGAAACATTTGCAACTGTGT
The DNA here is from genome assembly GCA_016806645.1 of Ophiodon elongatus. NCBI lineage: Eukaryota > Metazoa > Chordata > Actinopteri > Perciformes > Hexagrammidae > Ophiodon > Ophiodon elongatus. Next base: position 194,992 of record JACSYO010000779.1, on the reverse strand, counting down.
ATTTTCCCCCTCGAAAGGAACTAGTTTAGTCCACAGAAGTGTCTTCTCTCAGAGGGACATTTGACCTGCTCACGAAGACAGGAGGAAACTCCCCGCAGTAAGTTTTCAGGAATGATTAGTTGACCTAAAAGTTCCGGGTTGGTTGGAGTCGTTCAGTCGAGAGTTTGAGGAGGAAAGCTAGTCGGATTTAGATAAGGCTTTTCCGGTTACGAATTTCAAAATAAAACACATCCTGTCCGGCGTGTTATCGTGAACAATGATGTCATATTATGCTATGTTATACGGAAACAACCCGTGAGCTGAAGTGTCACTACTTACTTATTCCATTACCTCTACTTTCCTCTCAACTGTGCGCGTGTAAGGTTTTACCTTCAAACATGTCAGTGTGTTACTTTTAGTCATCGAGCGATTCAGCACTTTTACTCTGAAAGAACAATTATGCAAAAACTTTAAGTGCTGCTGGTGCTTATGCTGAGCTAGACCATTTTTTTTTCTTTCAAATTTCCAAGAAGTAGATTAACTAAAGTTCCGGGTCGGATGCGGCAGGTTACAGCTGCCCCCTGCTGTCCCTTTGTTTTAAAGAGTTGTATATACTGTATGCATAAATACAGCTACTACGTCAAAACTATAGGGCGACAGCTATTATTTATCAGTATTGTTACGTGACGTCACCAAATGGGCAGCTGGGTGCCCTCTGGCATCCGAGACATTGCTGCACGTAGTGCCTCTCCCCTGTATATACCTTTATTTTTAGTTATATATAGTTTAAGCATCTTAACCCCGAGGCCATCAACACACCCCATGGAGACATTTACTATTCTGATCAAATTGTGCATGTATTTAAGGCATCCTCTTTCACACTATGATTCAGCTGTATGTCGGCCAATGGAGTTAAAGGGATCATACACCCTCATCCCAGAACCGTATATCCTTCATAACGGTTCTATTATTAGGAGGTCGCAAATATGAGTTTACTTGAGTTGCCCGTTAGGCTTTAAGACAATAGAAAAAAATCCTTTATCTGCATTATTACAGTAGCCTAATATATTACCAATAAATAATACAGAAATAAAAAGGGCTCAAGTGGAACAGCTTACCTGCTATCACACCTTTCTTCATATCTTGTTACACTTGTATCTTTTCATTAAAATGCATGTCAGCACCTCACGACTTTATCGACTGACTATATCTAGTTTGTTTGTTTAAATAACGTAAGTCCCGATCTCACATCAACAACATATCTGAGTTGCAGTTCACAATTCTCAAACTGAACTTACTGTCTGCACACACATATACATACTATGACGACACACGCCAACAATGTGGCACGTTGCTTAAATTGGAAATCAGACAATACATTAAGAATACCAACGTTTTTATTTAGTTTCATGTGATGAAGCTATAGCTTAGCCTGTAGGGTTGAGTCTCTCATGCCATCACACACACACACACACACACACAGAGGATCCATTCAAACCAGCACTGCCTGGCTACTCTATTGAAGAAACTCGTCACACTGTCCCAACACAATGACTCGTTACCGACGGAGAGGATGAGTAACAACCAGCCAGTCCACAGTGATGTAAAGTGCAACAATGAGACCGGGTGCTTTGACAAAGCAGAAGGTTTTTGTGGAGGAATTCCAAACACCATTAAGTGTAGCCCCGAATAAGTAGCAGTAGTAATATATCTATCAGGTATAAAAAATAAAAGCTATCCTATACAAGCGGTAGAGATGGCTATAAACAGTACTTACATACACTTAATCGAGGGGAAAACAGGACATCACACAAAATGAAGCATAGAAATATGAATAATGTTCATATTGTACTTTAACAGTTTGACGCGCAACCACTCATCCTGAACTGCTACTCACCTGTCCCCTGCAGAGGGAGCGTGATTGGAGTTGAAAACTTGAATTTAGAGTCAGAGTGACAGGCAGCATTTCATTTACGAAACTGAAAGAAATTGGAATAAACTACTGAATAAGGGATCTTTACCAAATATACAAACGCAAGCAAAAACAGGAGCGTTGTCCATGACATCATGACTATATTCACTCAGTAAAAATACATTAAAGTCCCTTTCCATAAACATGATCCGAGTACAATGGCAATCATATACATACATAATAAAAAGACAAAAGCCACAGAAGTCATTTTGGAGAGGGGTAGGAGCCATTGATGTGCTCCAGCTAAGTTATATAATAATCAGAGCCAATAAAAAATGCAAGGTTCAAAAGTCCAGAGGCCAAATGAAACTGAAAGCAAGCCTATATTTTCTAATCAAACCTCTCAGTGTGGACGTGCCAGAGACCCTTTATTTTATTTAATGAGCAACATGTTGACCTAAAAGGTGTTCAAGTAAAAAAAGGTAGAATTCTAAAAATCCAACCCCTCGTTTTGGTCCATGGCTCTGTGTGTCACAAAGTGTATTGGCTTTAGTAACTCAACATTAGGATCCTTTCTCCAACTGGTTCACACAAACACTTCCAACACTGAAGGGTTTGATAGAGACAAGCGCCCATGATTCAAAACAAAGCCCTAATCATACATACAGTAAGATCATTTGAGTCTGGAACCTTTGTATATTTTCTAAGTATTGATCCGGCTTTGTTACAAATGTAGTTCATTATTATACAATAGCCTTGTGTGCTGGTAATACAAAATATATATTCTCTATGTACATGAGGACAGTGCATATTTAACCAGCTGTGTTTGGACTCATTCCAGCCATGCAGGAGCAGCTGCCCGGTGACAAAAGCTGTGCTCTGTTAGTCTGCCATGACTCTTTACCTGATAGGAAAAGGGTTTCTCGATTATCCCCCCCTCCACGGAGACATCTGACTCAAGAGAGCGTTCAATACAAAACTCAAGCACACACACACACACACACACACACACACACACACACACACACACACACACACACACACACACACACACACACACACACACACACACACACACACACACACACACACACACACACACAGGAAAGCTGATACACAAACATAACGCTTTATCATACAGAGAAATCTAAAAAATATAATTATTTGTCTTGTTTTGACTCAGGTTTCCTTGGAAAAGCAGTAGGTAAAATGTTTTCTTCTCGCCAGTATTTCTTCACGAGGCTGTACATTGAGCAACTATCTGACTGAGCTCAGTGTCAGTGCCGAGGTGTCCTGAAACTCTCATCAAATCGCATCGGCATTCCTGCGTCGCCACTCACCTTCACCGTCAGTGAGGGGGGTGGGTGGGTGGGGGTGGGGGCACTTGGGAGAAAACTAATTTAGCATGTTTGGGGAACCGTTTCCCGCTCTGACATCAATCGCAGGGGTCAGAGATTGAGAATGGGCACGTCGAAGAGGTCACAAAGGCCCTCTGTCTCATCCAGGTTGTATATGTAGTCGTGGTCGCTGGGTGGGGGGGACAGACGGAGGAGAGGCGAGAACACTAGAGAGGAAACAGACAAAGAGATGAGACATCCAGGATGCATGAAAAGGAGGCCATGAGTGCCGACATGGATAAAAGGATCTCTTTTGTTATACACATCATAGATAATCAATTCACAAGTTTTTCAAATCTTATTGTCCCTGTCATTTGCTTCTATATCCCCCTGTCTGCATACAAACTTACCTTCTGAGGACATCAAGTCCTCCAAAAGGTCTCCACTAATGATCTCTGTCAGAGATGGAGAAAAGAATCATCAGTCTACAGGACACTGAGAAAGTGGAACACACTACGGCATAATCAAAAGGAGAAGGAATATGTACTTTATGTAATACCCAGGAGGAGTTTACCTTTTGTTGGATCGAACATTTCAGAGAGTTCTTTGGGAAAGTCCAGCACTAGAAGGAAACAACAGCAAACATGTCAGCTGTATAGTCAGTCACTGCATTACACTAAACCCTTGTTTCACTTTCAAAAAGTTGTCATAAATGATATATTATTATTATTTTCCACTTTTACCAAGTATATTTCTTTACCTAACATCAGTCCTAATAATAACTACCAAATATCCATTAATTTTCAGAATTTTAATCCTTTAAAATGTCAATTTGTTAACATAATTAAACTGCCACAACATTTTTATATTTTCTGTATACTAAATGCTAGGGGGACACTTTTTTCAATGTCTGGGATATGCCAATGATTATCATAAATTGTGGTTTTAATGGATTTGAACATCCACAAAATAAATAATAAAAAAAATGTAATCCCACCCTTGCCAAAATGTCATATGCAATAAGACAGCAAAAATGTTTGAAATATATAATATGAAAAAGCCAAAAATGTCCTTCGAGAGGGTTAAATGTATACAAATAATAAAAATGTCCTTTTAGTCCTGCAAGGAAAGAAGCTTTTTTTTAGTTTATTACCAATATGTCTAAGAGACTATCAATGTAAAAGTAAAATATTATGATCATCATCCCTTCAACCTTTCCAAACCTGCATTTTAGTGAGAGAGAGGTTCTAAAACGTTCAGCAACATGCAAAAACTCACATTCAGACGGATCCGACTTAATTGGTTCAAATACTGCAGAGACAGAAGAGGACGCAGATCCATCCAACGAGGCAGAAGACTGCAGTTGCTGAGTAACTGCAGCAGGTGTGTCTGTTGTTGGGGTGAGCTGCGTGGTGCTCGTCACTTCTGGAAAACAAATGTGTGAATAAGAGAACGGCGATTCCTGGCATGAAAGTAACGAACATCACAAATGGTTCAGTGTAAAATACAACAATAAAAAGGTGAAATGTAAAGATTTTTGATAACATAGGGAAGTCCAAGCCTTGTAGACTTAAAAAAAATGCCATATTTCAGCTCACAGGGCAACACATTGGTACCTGTCACTGAGGCTGTCGGGTTGGCTGCTACAGCGGATGTTGTGGCAGGACCAGGTTTTGTAGTCATTGCTGGAGCTGCTTTAGAGACCTGGAGGGTGGAAAGATGAAGTAAAGAAAAAGATAGAAAATCTTATTTTTGCATGATGAAGAAACAGCGTTTCAGTCGTTTTTCCATGCGATTGAGCATTTATGAACAATGAGGGAAAACTGAAAAATGTTGGTCCTGGGACCGATGTCTTTTTCTAATCCTTATGACCTTTTCAATAAAGAAAGACATCTGAACATCCAGTCTTACAGTAAACTGATCAATACATAAAAAGAGCTAATTGCATGGAGAAAGCTGAAATCTGTGTGGACCTGTGTGACAGCAGTGGGCGGCGGCTGAGAGGTAGGCGTCGGTGCTGGGAGGTTTTGAAGGATGTCATCTGGAGGAGGGACGGGCAAAACAACAGGAGAGGCACTGGACGGATCCTTATTGACCAGCAAAACCTCGATGGGACCAGATGAACTCTTGAGACGGATCTGGTATTTCCTCTGACCGTTGAGGACCTGGGTAAGAACACATAAACTCAGTCAGACATGACACCAAGCGGTAGCTGGACCTAAGGAGCATAGAAAATGCGCAAAAGACACGCATGACTTACAGATTCAGGTATGGGGACCTCTAGTTGTGTGCCAATGGGAGCACGGATTGCTAGGAGAGTGTCACCTGCGGAAGAAGGACAGGCAAGTGATGGAAACCGTGTTTGAGACCGTCCATGTGAGTGTCACAGAAAAAATGTCTAGAACCATTAAGCATCTGAAACACTTACCTTTGAAAGCTCCACAGAGGTCTTCGTGTTTTATATATGCCATAGTATGAATGGGTTAAGGGTCCAATTCCACAATGATCTTAACAGTGCACCTTTGCACACTGGCAGTAGACATGACCGATTGGCTGCGGAGTCTTTAAAAGCTATTTTATCTTCAGTGTGATAGGTTAACCAAGGACATGATGGTTTACTGAATACTTAAGATCTGTTAGTAGTGAACTCTACAAACTTAGTATTGCACTTCCATAAACGGGGACTCAAAAGAGACAGATTTTAAACAAAATAGATGGTCAAGCAGGAAAGGCAGAGATATCCTGACTTTAAGTCTCTAGTATGAGTCAAGTCTCAAAAACGGTGGATCCTAGAATTCAAGTATGAAACTAAACGGTGTGGGGATTAAATATGTTCCACTGTGTCTGTTGGTGCTCTGTGCCACTGAGTGTCATCTGCACACATCTAAATACTGACCACAATTTTCCACATCAAGGTTAGTTTACCAGTCATGAGGAGTACTACTCAACTTGGGAAAACAGCTCATTAATGTCATCTGGGGCTCTGGAGAAGCGTTCTACCATCTTGATGCCAACATGCGTTTCATTGGCTGGACTTGGAGAAGCACTAATGACTAAAATCTACCGAATGAAATCGTGGCTCATGAAACCGTCGCATTGAATCAGCACTGACCATGGGATGCATCTCTGAAAAACTATTTCCAGCTATAAACATATACATAAACACACTGTGCAGTGAAGGATATGGGCTGTTGTTGGAGTCGTCTGTGACATTCTTGATGCTCTGTTGGACCCAGACTCTCTGCTGGTCCAGCTCGTTTTCCCTGAGAGCCAGGTCATCTAGCTCGGCCTTCAGATCAATTAGCTTATCGGCTATCTCTCTGGTGTTGCATCCTGGACCTACACCCCTGAAACACAAAGACAAATACAGTACATGGTCATCTTCAGTCAGCATGCAAAGACAGCTGCACACGCTCTTGAGCATGCTGGTTTTCATTAACACCCTGCGTTATTATTGATAAGCTCTGCAGATTCACTTTTCTCCTGGCTACTGATCAATCTGCCTTGGGTTAGAGCATGGCCAAAACAATAAATCAGGACTACAGCTGCATTGACAGGGAACGTTGTTTACGTCAAGCTGTGTGAAAATTACAACGTCTGTCATAATGTTTTCTTTCTTTTTTTTAATTAATTAATAAAGTGGTTCAACAAGTCCCACAACAGTACCTGTCCAAAGTCATACATTTCCATTTGGTCAGGCAAGTTGGAGTCATGTGTTTTTCTATTGTTCTGGCTATTTTGTCATGGCATTGTTATAAAAATTATTACACTGTGGCAAGAGTGTTAAATTAGTATAGGAAAGGGAAAAATTAAACATACATTGTCTGTGGTCACTTCTATAACCGAAATGAGCATAGTTTGCGAAATCATTTCCGTCCATACTAGCAAGCCTGAAAACGAATATCACATGACTATTCGGGTATACTAGGCATGCGGGTGCCAGTGTAAACAGGAAGTAGATTGGTTGCTTAGTTACAGAAAATACGACAGAGTATTATAGCAGTCTTTAATAATGAAAAGTAGTGCTTGATACTAAAAATGTTCTTCGATGAACTGTTTTAGAAGTTGTATTTTTCAGACTTAGTTACCAGGCTGCAACACACACACACACACACACACACACACACACACACACACACACACACACACACACACACACACACACACACACACACACACACACACACACACACACACACACACACACACTTTAATGATGCGTTATAAGCTGCTTAGAGCTTAATGTAAACAAGTCATAATTCATCTGTAGAATGTATTTATGCTGTTGTGAAAACTTCTCCTTCAAACAACTGTATTTATTCAAGTTTCTCACTAACACATGAACACATCATGATAACGTTATAATTTACTAAGTGTCACTGAGCAGAACCTGAACGCATCATAATGTAACTGAACGGAACCTACGTATGTTGGCAGTTAGCGGTGTTGCTAACGTTACCAGCTCTCCTCCGGTCAGTTTAAACATGTGAGTGGTTGTTTACAATGTAATATTATCAGAGATCGGTGACGAGAAAACCATAAATGTGATTGCAAGAAACATTCAGTGGTTTGGTTTAAATCACTTTTCTGTGATGGTCAGGTCAGGACAAAACTCAATCTTAAAAAATAAAAATAAACATTTTGACTTTTCATGAAGGCAACATGCAGAGAAATTTGGTATCTTATTCAGTTGTTTCCCTTCAAAATTAAGAGAGCGTCTTACCACCTTTCGAGAATAAAAAAATAACTGTGTGCTTACTTCCATTGGATGCTGTTCTTGGACTTCTTCTCGATCAGTCCAATTCCCTCCAACACGTTGGTGATATCATAGATCCGTCGTTTCTGCCGCACTGCCAAGGTGTCTGCAGCCTGAATGTCAAGACAAACGCAATGAAAAACAGTCAAGATTACTGGCGCCATCTCTTTTAGTAGGTTCATAACTAAAACACGGACAAAGAGGCCGCTGTATTTGTGCCAACAGGTTCAATGCTTAGCAACCACCCATCATAGGGATGACAGTAGCATTTCAACTTCCTTCCCAGCCCCAACCTCTTGGTGTTTAACCAACTCAGATAGCCATATGGCTGGTGCTGATAAGTTACGGCTGTGTGAGGGCACTGCGGTCACAGACCTGATGAATGACAGCTAATAAACTGTACGGCTTTCAAGTTTAACAGTTCACACAAAATAAGTTCCCTTTTCACTCGTGCATAATACATGTCAGGATGTCCAGGTCAATGTGATTGTGGTAGACACAATGAATGTCACACGTTACATGTTACAGCAACATATAGATAGACTTTCACTGAGGAGAGTGAGAGTCAAGTGATTGGTTTCATTATTTAAAAAAATGCATTTTGTATTTTAATGGCCGGGTGAGAAGGAACGAGAGAGAGTGAAAGACAAAGCATGCATTACTGTGAGAACCCACCCTGCCCGGCAAATCATTTAAGGTTCTGTGAAAAGACAATACAAAGTAATGCTTGTCTGGTCAAGCTGCCATATGGTTCACTGATTTTAGTTGAGAAAAAAAAACAAAAACATGGCTGGCATGTTTTTTATGTTTCTATTTATATTCCAATTTGAGTGTATTGTGAACATGTTTTGCTTCAGGGTAACCCTCTATGTTTACGGTATTTGAGTTCCAGGCTTATTCTTTTTAGTGGCAGTGCCCCAAAATCCATTTGTTCTTCACATCTTTATCCTATTAGGAGTTTACACCAAAACCCAACTAGTTATTCAAGTAACTTCAGGGACTCTGACACTGTGGCTGCTCAGCAAGCAGCACGATGCTTTACTGGAAATATTTAATGTAATGTATATTTATGGTGGAGAACACAGCTCACGTTAGTTTGTCATTTTTAAAAGATAGTTTACAAGCTACCGTATTGTCGCTAAAACGATGTGCTTTTTTCTTATTGTTGGAAACTAATTGAGTGAATGCATAGGGATAATTGACAAAGACGTTGCATCAATCAGAAAAGGACTGCTCATGTGTTAAGATGCAATGGCGTTAGCTTTGAAGGGAACGACAAAAGCTGACCCACTTTTTAAACTTTGACTCTGCAGGGGGTTGACAAGTTGACCCGTGTTCCCAAAGTTCGGTTTTTAGCCTCACTTTGCGTTAAGGACAAATACCACGACACAAGTATTCTGGATGTATATAAAAAAAATACTACAACGCCAATAAGCAAAGAAGTATCCCCCATTCAAATTAGCCTGTCACACGGCTAGGCTATGCTAACAGGCTAGCGAAAGTGCATGCAACTCAACGGCGGCGGCAGCCTATACATGACATGTGCTAGCTAACAACAAAGAATGGCTGCATGCTCACCGCCTTCAGGTCCAGCACTCCGTCCTTCGCCTCCTGTAGCAGAGTCACAAACTTGGTGGTGAGCAGTCCCAGGCTCTTCTCGTGCCTGCTGGGAGTCTGTGGCTGCAGCGAGTCCCCCACAGCTCCCAGTTCGCCCCTGTTACTGGCCGACTCGAGCTCCATCATCATCACTCGGGACCAGCTCCGCGACGCTACTTCCCACCGCCTCCCCGAGCAAACCCGGCCAGCGAGCCCAGGAAAGCACGCTCCGCCGCAGTCAGACAAACAGGAGGCCGGGGGAGTGTGTGCGTCGGGTAACCGGCGTTGAATGAGCTCGTACCGACCCGGTTCGCTCCAAAACGGTCCCGCTAAACTGCGCTGGACGGGCTGAGTGCGGTGGTTCAACGGGCGAGCGTTCGGCGGTGAGAGAGCCGTTGGCCACGCGAGGTATGACGGGACGGTTCACTCGCGAGGGAGCGTCGGCAAGGTGTCGCGTGGATTCAAACGCGTGTTACGAAATAGCAGCTTGTTCACGGAAACGTGTGAAGTCAATAAATATGTTATAATACACCAATGAGTTGTGTCTGGGTTAAGGGTTGGTGGGCCTCCAGAATCAGGTGGTATTTTTATTAACATTGTGAGGAGAAGCGTTCTTCGGTTTGTATGGGGTCGTTATACTTTTACACATTCCCTTACTCACTCAAACTTGAAGAAAACACACGCACGCGTGAGGTGGCGTGCACGCATACACGCACACTACACGCACACACATACACGTCACACATACGGTCAATAACACACTCCAGACATATCCAATAAAAAATAATTGAAAAACCCTTTGAGTTGGAAGTCTTTGCACTAAACTGTATTTACTTGCACATCATTTTGACTGAATTCATATGTCACTTTTAAAACATAGAATTTATACTAGGCTATATACCATTTTATTTTTATTCTCCATGATAACTGAACAAACTCCTCTACGTACGAAGACTGTGAGATGTGGTTGAAAGCCCTGGCAAAGGTTTGGAGATGTACAGCTTTATGTATGTACCTTTTTTCTCAGTTTGCATGTTCAAATTTAATTGGATTGTTTAGTGGTCAGCGATAGTCTGTGACTTATCACTAAAACATATCACTAAAACAGTCAAATATCCAGTGCACAGCTACGTGTTAACTTACTTCAGTGGCTTAGTGGTTGCTTGTAGAGTTATTATAGTCTATATGATATCAAGTTAAACAAACAAACAAATGCATACGTACAACATTTCATCTACTTAAAAATAATTGAGTACCAACCTTAAAAAGTTACATTTTCTTTAATTAAATGGCAGGTAGAGGAAGTGATTTGGCAAACTTGGAATTAAAGGTATATTTTAAGATCGTTTATTCTGTCTGAGTGGGCTGCATAATATAAGTGGTGGGTCTTAATGAGCTGATCAGGAACCAACAAAGATGATAGAGTGAAGCTATAAAACCTCATTATTACGAGGTTGCAAAATATTATTGATTTAATATTGTTTAGCATTATTATATATCATAATTATTAATTGCTGGGTATTATTAGTTATTTACATGAGGATCACTGGTGCCACCTCCACAATGATTTCCATAGAGTTCCACAGTAAGTTCTTACAAAAATACATTGTTTAACAGTATATTTTCCTGCATTTTTCTATTTGATTCCTCTGTGATCAACAAGACCATACAATACTGGTTGCATCATCATCTCTGGCCGGCAGGGGGCGATAGTGTATAAGGAAAAAAACCGCTCTCGTGAATTAAGTTTCAGGTCATTAGATTCGTGTCTCTGTAAATCTGCTTCGTGCGGGAAAGAGAACAACCCACATAACATGTATTGATTAAACTTTCAGACAAATGTCATAGCAGAACTGATGAACAACTTAAAAAAATATTTTATAAACAGCTGAACATCATCTCGAAAGTGCGTTTGCTGTCACACCGTGAAGCGGTCAGCTGACTGGACCTGACAGCAGCGCCTCTGCAGCAGGAAACACCACATCCATTCATTCTCAGGTAAATACGCCGCTTAAATGGTTCACATGTTCACCAAAGTAAAGCAAACAGCGATGCTCAGCTAGATATGTGCACGACAGGCTGCCTCTTTTTTATTTTATTTATAATTTTTTTAGCTTTAGCTACACTGCTAGCTAGCATGGAGCAACAATAACATGGTAACGTTAGCCGACATTTAACAGTGATTAGCAATTACACTTAATGAGAAACCGCGAAACACACGTCCTCTGCTCCTTACAGTTTAACGAGGTGTCGATGAAGACACCATGAACCCAGTGTGTTGCTCGTGTTCTCTGGGAACGCTGTTGTCTTTGCTGTGTCAGGTGGTTAACTTTGCTTAATAACACCCCATGTGACCCTCAGACTTAAAGTGTATCACTGTCATTAATTTTCTTTTTCTTGTTTCCAGACGCAGCCATGAAGAAGAACAAAAGCAAAGTGAGCAGCACTGCCGAGAAGGAGTTTGTGTTTGAGTTCAGGGCAGGGAAACACAACTGTGTCCTCAAAGTGCCTCTGCAGTTCCCTGCTCAAGAGAACATGTGTGACCTTCACGGACGCCTGATGCTGCTCCATAAAATACCCTGCTACCTAGAGGATGGTGAGGCCGCCGCTAAAGTTACAGAACTTTTGTATTTGGAGTTTTGTGGTGGAGTCTACTTCCTCAAGGGAAATTTCAATGTTTCTTTACCTTCTGCATGTCTGAAGCAAACACAAGCCTAAACACAAGCATTTGAATGTGGAAATTTGTCAGGGGCTGTTTGTGGTCTCGCAGGAAGCTCCCCAACCAGACACTGATGATGATGGCAAGCCCCCTTTCACATGGTCTTTTAAAGGAAATCTACAAGTCATTAAAACTTCTCTGTATTCTTATTTTCAGGTGACAATATTTGTCACAATATACTCCTGCAAAACACACTGGCGCTGGACAGAGCGGACACAAAAGTAATCATAATTGACTGCTAAAGTGGTATTTCAAACATGTTGATTTAAACTCTGTCAAGCAAATCTACACAGTTGGACAAGAAACATCATATTCTGTTTATTTGAGATGACTCTACGCCAATAATATCTCCCTATTCATGGGAATAAAGTGGTATTGTCAGTATCAGAATGCATGCTGTTAGTTTGGAACCTAAACAGATGGAATGGAGCAAGCCCACTGGTTTTGCAATGTAATACTCTGCTTGCACAGAAATTAAATTAACTTTGTTTGCTGTGTTTTTCACCTCTTCCCACAGAGCTAAAAACCTCCCTTTCCAACTTCATTGCGAGTGAGACCATCCTGGATTACGACAGAGAGGCAGAGCTGGCCCTGCAAAGACTCACAGTGGGAGACGTCGACGTGAACCAGCTCACCAACGCGTGGACCAGGTCTTATGTGGAGGTGATGACACCTTTCAGTATGTTATCGGGTCCATGAACTAAAAGACATTCATATCTCATACCATAAGCTCTAATATGATTATCTACTGTACTGCAGCTGTTGACAGACTCACTGTCATGATGCGTTTTTGGATTTACTCGCATCTCTCACATTTGCGAGAGAAAAGGTTGCCATCGTGCCCGTTGTTGAAGCTGAACATCTGTTTATTTTTTTTGTTGCATGAGTTAGTTGTGTGCAGTCATTTGGCCTTTACATAAAGTCGTGGCTTTTGTAAACTACAAAATATCACTTTTTTATCGTTAATATATCATTAGATTAGTGAATAATCTAATATATCACAAGTCTTTCATTGACTGAGTGATATAGATCATTGTTTTAGAGCTAACCTGATTGTTTGCAGCCCCTGTGAGCAATCAATGACCTCAACATGTCACTTTCAAATACCCAGTTTAAAATGACTGTCTATTACAAAAAACACCAAACATGCTGACCACTGTTATTAGGAAACTCAAACAACTCCCCATGGCATCTAAACGTCTCTTTACTTCTCCTCCTGGATGATCATTTTCAGCTTCATCTCCACTTTGTGTTTGCGGGACGACTCATGAACGCTGTTTACGTCACCATGATTATATTTGATTCAATACGCAAATTGCTAAAACACTTTAGGAATATATTTCTGTGAAAAAAAATGTCTATTAATAATGTGAACCGGGTGTTTTATTCTGAGCAAGCGTTTATTTCAGGCGCTGGCTGCTCGGCACGCCCTGATCGTATATCCACTACTTCATGGTTCTGTAGTGCCACGGCAGTGTTTTGGGAAGTGTCCTAGAACACTCCCGCTAACGTCGGGTCAGTCAGGGATTATTAAAGTAATTTAAACCGAAGTAGTGCAGTGCATCTGCAAATTGATTATTCATGAGTTCCTGAGAGAAAAAAAACAGAAATCTCATTACATAAGCCTGCGTGCTGCATTTAAAGTCTCCCCATTGCACTTGGTTCAACTTTGATACGTGTCTTCCCAGAGATCGATTGCGGGTTGCACATATTTGAGAGAAGGGTCATCGCTTCATATTATTGATCGATACCAAACAGTCCGGCGACACACAGAAGTGGACTTTGTGCTTTTAAAAATAGATTAGGAATGGTCTTCTCGCCTACACATTTCTTAGATAGCGAAAGTCTCTTATTTCTTAAGTCTCAGGTATTTATTAAAAAAAGACAAGGGCGGCCTTCGGAACGTGTTGTGAAGCCCCTCTGGCCTACTGCACTCTGACATTTAGGACTGGCTACCCATTCACATTTTTCTGCAGTCACACAGAAATACACGCGGATGTTTTCCAGTGTCTGTCATGTTTGTGGTCTGAGCTCGTATAAATAGGAGTTTCAGATTCTAATACTGTTCTGTTACTTTACTAGTTATGGATGGGGCATGTCTCTGCCTTTTGTTTGTTGACATTTCATCAGGCCTTCCTCCTTTGTCTATTTATTTATTTATTTATTTATTTTTTAACACTTTCTACTGAATATCAGCATCTCACTGGCCACTCTGACTCTGCTCTTGTGCAGCAGATCATCACCCACAATGACTGAAGCTTTAGCTCCATACAGGGGAGCGACTGTGCAACATGCGATGCATCGCGTGGTTAGGTTGTCTTTCTTTGCCTTTTTTGTGTAACCGCTTGCAATTACCATTTTTATAAATGGTCATTTCCTTTTCCCCTCTCACTGCTTCAGACTACGCTGGAGCACGCTCGGCCCGAAGAGCCCAGCTGGGACGAGGACTTTGCCGATGTTTACCATGAGCTGATCCACTCCCCTGCCTCAGATACCCTTCTCAACTTGGAGCACAACTACTTTGTGAGCATCTCCGAGCTCATCAGTGAGAGAGACATGGAGCTTAAGAAACTACAAGAGCGGTTGGTCTTTTTCTTCGTAAATTCCCCCGTATATGGCGAAAGCTCGACTCGCCTTCTGTATTCTTAGCGTGCGTTCGCTAATTCGGTTCATTTGGTCCGGACCACTATAGTGTTTCATTGTTGCAATTCAGTTCTGGTCTGGTTCATGACGATCCTTTCAGGGGGATATTGTGTTTCTACGTTTCATTTATTTATTTATTTTGTTTTATTTGGGTTTGGCTAAAATAGATGCAGTAATACACATCTGTTTTAGTCCTTTTTGTGTTGACGCGCACACATGCACCCATAGCTAACAGATGTTTTTCTGCATAGATTTTGCCGATAGCGATCAGGATATCAATCTGTTCGTGATCAGCAGATGGATTTAATTGTAGTTTTATCTTTTGAGTTCACATCTGTTTTGCTTTCACACAGTAAATGCAAAAGCTTCATAACAAAGGGGCTGAATACAAATGAACGCACCACTTTTCAGTTTTTTTTTTTCTCGTTTCTTTCATTTCACTTGACCAATTTTGACCATTTTGTGTCGGCCCATTACATAAAATCCAGATAAAAAGCCATTTCAATTCAAGGTTGTAATGCAGCAAAATAGGAATCACACCAAGGGGATGAATACCATTTGCAAGGCTCCTGTAGATGATGATGTCTTTTTTCCAATAAAATCCGTGAATATTTGTTTCTGTCTGGCAGGCAAGCCGCTGAAATGGACAAAGTGATGCATGAGCTGGGAAATACTTTGAGTGACCATGATGTAAATGCAGTTGCCTCTCAACACTTTGATGCACAGCAGGTAAAAAATAAGTCATGGCGCTCTGCAGGCAATGTTAAAACCAGGTGCACCTTGATCCCAGTACAAGGTTATCATTTCACCACGGACATTTCAGGGGATTCAGTTTGTTTCCATTTTTCTAATTCAGATTTGCCCTCAGCCCGCTCAGTCAAAATATATGTTGTTGTTATATTGAAGTTCCTCAGTGTTTGACTTGGTGTCCTCTGAGCAGGTGTTGGAAAACAAGTGGGCCAGTGAGCTGAAGCAAGTTACTGGCATTCAAAAGCACGAGTATCAGGAGTGGGTCATCAGTCTGCACCAGGACCTGCAGAAATCCAACAACAGCAGCCAAATCAAGTGAGTTTATCTGTGTGTGTTTGTGTTGACACTCAGACAACAGACTCTGTTAACATGTTGGATTTGTGTGGAAACTGAAGCATGATCTGTGTTTGTGTGTGGACAGCTGATATTGGGAGGCTTACTTTACACTCCTATGCAGCTCAACGGGCACTTTCAGTTCTGGTCATGCGCCTTCAAATCTTGGGGTAAAGCAATAGTTGATCCAGGGTGATGAACGCTGGAGTTCCTTACTCTTGTTTAAAAAAAAAGAAAAAAAGATGTGGTTTCTTGGAGTAGCGTTGTCAAAAGGCAGCGACAGAACAGCACTTCATGCTCTTTGTTCACTGACAGTGTGGCATCGGTGGGTTTAAGTTCAGGGTTAGGGTTAAGTTTAAGTTTGTATGTATGGTGATTTTAGCATGGAAGTAGAGTCAATATCAACCCTTAAAACTTACACTGATAAAATTGGGTGACTAAAAGAGGGATCGAAATGAAAACTGCATGAAACTGACAAAATAAAATGGTTTAAATATCCCTTATGTGAATTGTGCTACTGTAAAAGTCTCACTAAATCTCGACTAAAGGTCAAACTGACACTGAACTAACAGGATCTTAACTGCTGCACTATATAATCCAAAACATGACATGTCTGCTGGCCCTTTTGAAGTACAGACCCCATTTACATAGAAATTGAAGTGATTACAAGAGGTCAAAAACTCATCTCAGTTTGACTGATGCTCAGCTTTACAAAATCAGTTATGACTGGCATCTTGGGATAAGAAGTGGGGGAACAAAAATCTAAAAGTGGTTAATGGTAATGTAGTCCCGCAGAGTGAGTGGTGGTTTAAATTCAGGTCCTACACTACTCTGCATATATTGGATATTCCATCAAAACTCAGATACCACCAGGAACTGTTTGCTAAGAGCTGCTCAGACAATGTGCTGACCCTGCATCACTTTTTTCTTAATGATGAATATCATTATCTTGTTATGTGTTGGTGGAACTTCAAACTTCTACATCAGCACTTCGAGCACTTTGTAAATATGCAATTTTTAGAGCTACGGCCCATAAATCTATTCAGGTTGCAACTTTGATATTGTTTCTTAATGTTTGTAAATGAAGTGCTGAAACCAAATGTTGAATCCTTTTAACTGAGACATGCATAAGCAAATTGTTTACATTATTTCTTGTTTTTTTAAATAGCCACAAGAAACCCCAGCTGAATGGGTGTGAAAAGTGCCTTATCTGTTGAATATTGTCTTTTTCCGGGCAGTATAAAGATAAACTTAGAAAATATTTAAATGTAATAACTGCGGGGGTGGAGGGGTTATTTTATTTTTTATAGATATCTTAATTGATTGATTTGTATGTACCACTGATTTCCAGTGAGGAGATTAAGGTGCAGCCCAGCCAGCTGTCGGAGCTGGCAGATTGTGGAGCCCGGATGTTTGAGGAGCAGCCTCAGCTGGAGGAGAGCTTCACCATACATTTAGGTGCTTGACTTGTAACTTGCTCTCCAAGTCGTTGTACACAGTTCTGTGGCCGCTAAAATTTCACCAACACTCTTCCTGAAACACTTTGTATCGCATTTTGTTTTTGGTAGTGTAAGTCAGTGAAGAGTATTGACACGGTGCGTAATCATTTCCTGATCAGGAGCACAACTGAAGACGATGCACAACCTGCGGCTGGTCCGGTCGGATGTGCTGGACTTCTGTAAGCACCGGCGGCACGGCAGTGGTGGGGCGAAGCTGAGGCGGCTGCAGACGGCCCTCTCGCTCTACTCCTCCTCCCTCTGTGGTCTGGTGTTGTTGGTCGACAACAGGGTCAACTCCTACAGCGGCATCAAGAGAGGTCAGCGGAGTTTGCTTTCTCACCTTTACCGTGGGAATAACACCGCAAAGTGTTTGAAGAGGAGTGAAAGTCATCTTTAAATGATTTGTTTGAAGAGTCACCTTTTAAGTTTGGTTTAATAAGTTTTTAGAGTTGGGAGTACAGTATCGAGGCATATTAACAGAGATAAGCTTTGGCTGGATATTAACTTTAACTTCATGCATCATTTCATCCCCGGGCCTGTTCTGTTGTTTTGACCCTCCAGACTTTGCAACTGTCGCGAAGGAGTGCACAGACTTCCACTTTCCCTTCCTGGAGGCGCAGCTGGACGAGGTGCAGCAGGTGTTGCTCTATGCCAGAGCCCAGCGGAGCAGCAAGCAGAAAGAACAGCCTGGTCCGGTTTCTGGTTGCTCCACAACACCTATGATACAGACAGAACATTTAAAGAGGATTAGAAAGCGTAATGCAAGACTGGTGTAGACAATTGATAATATTCTTTTTACCCAGCGATGCATTACACAAGGCTTAACTAACTAACTTAACTTGATCATGGCCTTGTTTAGCAGGGCCACAGACACACAAAGCTACAAGATACGAGTGGTTGTACCATCTTAAGAGTCGTTTGGTTTGGCTGAGTTCCTCCCAACAGACAGAAGTTGAAGTTAATCTCTAAATGACCTGGTTTGATATTTAGCAAGACACGAAAGAGCACCTTTTATCTCTCGAATTCAAGCCGTCTTCAAAAAGACTCAACGGAAGGGGAGTGCACACATCTGTATGAAGGCCTGTAACAGTCTTGTAACTACAGAACTTTACTCTGCAAACATCCTCCCAGAGTTGGAGCTTGTCAGCGACATGCCAGCAGCATGATTGTGGGGATTAAATAGTCAGGAAGTAGAAGACACTTTGCAGTGCTGCTACTGCACTGACAGAAAATGGTGTCCAGATGCTTATCACAGCATACGTTGAGTGGTTCGGGGAGCAGAGCTGTATATAGAAACATTCTTTCAAGGTTACAAGTCTTTCATTGCCGCCAAGTGTCCTGCTGAGATAATTTGACAGAAATGTTTTCATGTACTGATTTTCGTTGTATTTTTCAACCTACACCCTTACAGAGATGCCAAGGAACGGAGGTGACGATAAGAGCAAAAATGTTGAAAGAAATCCATCTAACATCTTACCAGGTACTGGGTCACATTAAGAGAGCAGAGAATCACTGCTTCATTGATTTATTCCACATTATTCGTCAGTATTGTTTTTTGCATACCGTTTCCTCAATATCCCGCACTCTACCTGCTGCGTCTGCCTCAAGGTGAGTTCTACATCTCTCGGCACTCCAACCTGTCGGAGGTCCACGTGGTCTTCCACCTGTGTGTGGACGACAATGTGCGTTCAGGGAACATCACGGCCCGGGACCCGGCCATTATGGGCTTGAGAAACATCCTGAAGGTCTGCTGCACACACGACGTCACCACCATCACGGTCCCGCTGCTGCTGGTCCACGACATGTCCGAGGTAAGAGCAGCTGACAGCATGGTGAACGCTTGTTCGTACGGATGATGTTCTTACTCCACCTTACTCCACACACACACTCTTCATAAGGATTATAATAATGTAGTAATGTGATGCCTCAAGGGAATAATTAAACCCTTTGTAAAATGTAGTTATCCGCTTTGTTTGTTCAAACATTGTTCAAGTTTGTAGGACAAACAAACGATCATGCTGTGTCGGTTCTATCTTCCTCCTTCCAAACTACACAAGTTGACAAGACAACTTTCTCCATCCATAAGTCTAAATGGTGTATAGTTGAGGAGAAAATACATTTCATAAAAAGATAAATGTTCGAGTTGGACAGTGCAATTGTTTGCCTACCAAACACTTGACTTGAACAGTAACTTGGAGTGTAACCATTACTGGTTCAGCTCTGTATGTGATGGTCCGAGGAGTTTTTGTGGACTTTTACCTAAAGTGGGGTATCCTGGTTCGGGCTGCACAATTAATCGAATTCGCAATATGGTCTACTGGGATTTTCAACTCGTAGGAGGCGCAATATTTGTTAAAGGCGAAATGTGTTTAAAAAAGGAAAATTTCAAGTGAAATATTGTCTTGCTGCAGATCTTTGTTTGGTACAGATTCCTGCAAAAATAACACCATAATCATTTGAATGTTTTTTTTTTAACACAAATGTGAATAATGATGTAAAATTATTATTCCCTCTAATATGGAAAGTCCTTTGATTCTAAAAAAATAACTGCTATTATTTTTGATTGATTTTGCACTCAGCCCTAATCCTGGTTTACCTGCTTACTTAGTGCAGGGATTTCCAACCAGGGGTAGGAACTTGTAGTAGGAACTTGTTTTCTGCAGGAAGATGTATGAAAAGATTGTGGAGGAGCTCCACACTCATGTTTGTAAAAATGGAAAGTACGACTCAATTTAAATAAAGAAAATCCACTTATGCACTCAACTTTTAGACCTGAACAATACGCATTGTCATTCATGAATAGTAGCTAAGCGAGTAAAGCAGAGAGCTTAGGACATTTAGAAAAAAATAACGGGTAGAACGGTTGAAATCAGAAGCTAAAAGAAATGTATGAACAATTGAAACAGTTAGCTGAAGGTGATGGATAACTGACTAAACTTTTGCCACAAGTGGTCGTAGTATGAATGCAAAAACATTGACGGTTCAATGCTTACGTTGGCGAACTCGTAGGAGCTCAGGGGTCGGGGTCGGGTTCGGGTTCGGGCGCTGATATGGATCCATTGTTGCTCAATGACACCTCAGCTGGGTCGATCCAGCTCTTGGATCATTACCCATTAACCCGATCCGTAAAACCTTTTATCTGCTTTGTTCTTGTACTCCTGTGTTAATCCAAAGTAGTGTGTGATTGTTTGTGGTAGAAGGTGAAGAACAGTTTCTGATGGCACAGTCCCAATGTCTTCCCTTTCATTCTGCCTCTGCTTGTTTGTGCTCTGCATCCTCAGCTGTGGTCTGGCTCCTCGGGCACTGCCTGTGAATTCAGCCTCCAGCTTAACATTTCCCAGGTTCAAAACCAGGAGGGCAAAGTAGAGAGTTTTGAACTCTTCTGTATACTTAGTACTTCCGAGTGTGTGTACAGCAGCACTCTGTGCTCTCACACTGTGTGTGTGTGTGTGTGTGTGTGTGTGTGTGTGTGTGTGTGTGTGTGTGTGTGTGTGTGTGTGTGTGTGTGTGTGTGTGTGTGTGTGTGTGTGTGTGTGTGTGTGTGTGTGTGTGTGTGTGTGTGTGTGTGTGTGTGTGGAGAGGGGGTGGTAAGAGAGAAAGCTTTCAGTGACTGATGAACTGTGCAATCAAGTAGAGTTTAGCCAAAGATCCCATCACAATAAGGTGGATTTGTCTTTTACATCTGGAAAATGGGAAATCTTTTTCTTTTTTTATATTTATATATATATATATATATATATATTTATTTATTTATTTATTTATTTGGTCTGCTGGAAATTAATGGAAGAGCATGTCCTTCAGAGTTCCTCAACTGAGTAAAGATCGAAATATAATTAACTGAGAATCTCGTAAGATGGGAAGTTTCGTCAAGCCTCTGTCTGGCTTGCACTCCTGCCACCACATTCAATTTCTTTCCTTCTCATGTCTAATCGAGAGTCTTTGTTTACTTAACCGAAGGCATCTAACTTTAGACTCCCCGGGAACCAGAGGAACTTTAATTAATAGCTTCTGGTTCCACATCAAAACTCTCTGTCTGTCATCTTCCTTTCAGTCTTGTTTGCTATTTAGTGGAGCTGTTTTACCCGTTTGTACAAGCCTGTCCTTGAGTTTTGGCATTGAAAACACCATAGTTTGTCTAGAAGAACTGTAGACTGGTGAAAATAGAACAGGGCTGTGCCTCTTGTACCTATTTTTATTTTTGTTTTCTTTCCACGAGCATTTAAGACTTTGAGGATAAAGGAATATTGAAGCTATTGCTTAGTTACCCTATAATACATGTATAAAGGTTTGCGGAAAGGAAATTGAAAAACTGTCAACCAATTTTATGGTTGTAAGAAATGCATTAACTTGGCAAAGACCACACCTGCCTTCTTTTAAAGCTTGTGTGAACGGCAGCAGCCAGCTCCTCCCGGACACCAGCGTCAGTCATAAGGACAAACTCTGTGAGCAGACTATCCTGTTGTTAACGTGTCAGAGACCCGCTGCTGCTCAAGCCTGTGCCGTTTATCTGGAGGGCAAACCGTTTAGTGGGAGACGGCGTTCACACGGGTCCAAACATGGGCCTCCATGACTTTCCTGCCTCCAGTTGTGTGTGTGTGTGTGTGTGTGTGTGTGTGTGTGTGTGTGTGTGTGTGTGTGTGTGTGTGTGTGTGTGTGTGTGTGTGTGTGTGTGTGTGTGTGTGTGTGTGTGTGTGTGTGTGTGTGTGTGTGGACTGCCTGCTGAGGTCACTGTGTGAAGCCGGCCGCCTGCAAAAACAAAACATTTACATGACATTCACTTAAACATTGTATGTGTAGATACAGTCACCCCACAGGAGACTTTGTGTTTGACTTAATTAATATGTATGTTTTTTTTTTTTTTCCATTCTCCTTTCCTGCTGTCATCTCTCTGCAGGAGATGACCATACCGTGGTGTCTAAAGAGAGCAGAGCTGGTATTCAAATGTGTCAAAGGTAAGATGGAAATGGGATTGTCTCCTTGAGCTTTAATGCTCCCCCTTCCTGCTGTGTATTGGTGTAGCAACAGAGCAGAGATCTGTCGAGCCCAAGTCTACAGCTTTTTAAAACGAGAGGTTTTCGTTCCCTCAAAGAGCAAAGTGCTTTTTTGAGCTGAACTCCTCCTTTTGAAAAGCTGATCAAAAAATGTAAATGTTGTAACTGAGATGCGCGACGCTCCTCTCGCTGGGGAGGAAGTCGATGCAGGATGAGAGATGGTTGATACACAGAATAATGTAATTACACAACTGCATAAGAAAATAGTATTCGGAACACACTGAACATTACAGATATATATTTGATCTGTGCATTACTTTCAATCTGTTTTTACTTTGCAGGCTTCATGATGGAGATGGCCTCGTGGGATGGAGGAATATCGCGCACGGTCCAGTTTCTAGTGCCAAAGGTGAGAGCAGAACGCACTACCTCTGTTTTTGGTCTCACAACTCTTAGCCGAGGCGACGCACAATCATCCTTTTTGAGTAGTTGCTCGACAGCAAATCTCTGTTAACTCAACAGAGATGTATACTGGAGGACTCGCGTGTACACAGCGTCACACAAAAGGCACACCTGGCCCGGCTGGACAAAGCTCAGAAAGGGAGACTGTTTGAAGAGCACGCCATAAATCACAGATTAGAGCTTTAGGTTCTCTTGACCAGTGTTTACACTGCCGTGATAAAAGAAAGCTGAGAGAGGGAGAGATCATCCATATAATTGTGCGATAAGCAGCGGGATTAACGTTTGGCTTTCCACCGCTGAGGCGTAATGCTGAATTCACTTGGATATCCAGGTCTAACCTTATGTCGGAGGTTGTCTATCATTCTGTTCAGGTAGTTGTGACTTCATTGCTGGGCGCAGCATAACTGTTATTTTAATCTGGGTTTATCTGGATGTTGTTTACCTGTGGCGTTTGTGGTTTGTCAGGAAGGCAGTGGAGCTCATGGCGCGATCTCATGTTGACAGGTTAGGATGATAAAAACCAGCGCCATCAAAGGACTCCCGACTGTATTGGCTTCCCGTCAGCTACGTGCTCAGACAACATTCAAAATAGCAGCTCTGAAACAACATTTTCTATGCCTATATATATATATATATATATATATATATATATATATATATTATTATTATATTTGCTTAAAGATTAATACTTAGCATCGCCACCCGTCACATAGGAATGCTAACGCGGTATGTTGTCCTGTTAAAGTCACAGCTGCCGGAGGCGCACATCATTTCAGCATCTTGAACACAGTTTCCCTGGAAAAAAAAAAAAAAAAAAAAGCCCCTGTGATGTTGAACTGAACGGCACCGCAGGGACTGTTAACGCCCGGCTGTGTACACAAACAGTCCGGTGTGTCTTTTGTTGTCATGGGCACAATTCAGAGAAAAAATAAACGGTGACATCGGTTCCCTTCCATTGTCACAGTGTGTGGACTGAAAATGTGTGTGAGAGGTGTTGTTTTCCCCCTTTGCTGCTGCACAAATCTCAGTCCCTTTCTGCTCACTAATCCTGTTCTGTGTCTTTGTGTGTCTCTTCTTGTCTTGACAGAGTATCTCAGAGGAGATGTTCTACCAGTTGAGCAACATGCTGCCTCAGATCTTCCGCGTCTCCTCCACCCTAACTCTCACTTCAAAGCACTGATGGATAGTGATGCACCACCACCTCACCTCAAGGCATTCCGACTAACAGAGACTGATTTATTCGAACAGTTATACAGACATGTTGTGTTTTTTTTTCTTTTCTTTTTTTTTCAGGAACTCTTGAGTATAAAGTAGTGAAGATTTTGTGGCAAAGTAGCACATGGGGGGGAGGGGGGGAGGGGGAGAGGGGGAGAGGGCATTCATTGAAATGGAGGGTCAAAATAATATGATTGCATTAAAGCACTTACAGAAGATGTGCAAAAAAAAAGATTTTAAACGAGACAAGAGACACTTGTATGCATTTGGTGAGCCTCGTTATTTTCGCGCCCTCCAAAGCTGCACGCGCTGTAAATACTTCTTCCAGGATTCAGTGGCTCCAAAGCAGCAGCTGCTGCAGTTATCATTTCAAGCCTCCGGGGTGCGGTTCTGGTGACAGAGTTTTATGACATCATGACATCAGCCGTCGGTGATGCAAGTGTACCAGTTTTTCCTTTAAAGCCGCGGTCTGTAGCTTCCCGCACGTTTCGAGCTGCAGCATAAAGGACAGTTCTGTGTGGAGTTGTTTTAAGTCGCTGGTACGGGGGAAAATACCATCAACGGAGCAGAAAGAAAATAAAGTGTTTACTAAAGCGAGGAAGCTGCATAATAGCGGCGATTGGACAGGCGTGACCTAACTGTATTAGCAACTGCGCTAAATGTGACTTTTGTAGTGTTTTAACCACACTTTACCATACAGATGGATGTAATGAAAGTATGTTGACTTATAAAAAAGAAATTCATTTAAATCCTTTTTTTTTTTTTTTTTTTTTTTTAAAGCAAATATATGAGGTCCCTGTCCCCATCAAATTTGATCTGTTGGATGTTCATGAAGTCCTGATGTATGACCACACAGTTTGGCAACCATATGATATTTCACTGTCTAAGCCGACGGGTAAGTGGCTGGTATTTTGGAGCTGATTTGTTTAGAGAGAAGTGACATGAACTTTGACTCCTCTGGTCCCAAAAGATGAAGGCCGTTGCTGCTGAGATGAGCAACGCGCAGGTGTTTTTAATGCTGCATTGCAGTGAGTTGTAGAGAGGATCACTCTTTGTGTGTGTGTGTGTGTGTGTGTGTGTGTGTGTGTGTGTGTGTGTGTGTGTGTGTGTGTGTGTGTGTGTGTGTGTGTGTGTGTGTGTGTGTGTGTGTGTGTGTGTGTGTGTGTGGTCCCTCCCTTCTACCTCTGTAACAGCAGATGGCACTGTTCCTGAAGATGTGACAAAGGTGACCACACAGGCATTTACACACTTGTCTTCGTCAAAGAGATCAAGTTTAAAAGAGCGTCTGCTGCCCGATGAATTTCATATTATTCCTGATGAGCCGGGGGTGAGGGGAAGGGTAAAGCTCAGCCTCTCCGTAAAGCTCCGTAAAGCTCAGCCTCAGTGGTCTTGTGTCTTCAGTGGTATAAATGTGTGAATTATTACTCTAACCTAATCAGATGTGTATTCTGTATATTCACTGAATATTTTTACATTTTTATGTTTGAATAAAAAAGAAAACGCTAACTACACTGACTTGATGTAAATTCTTCATGAAAGCCATCATAAGCTCATGACAGACTTCCACATTTTGGCTGCTGATGATTTTTTTTATCTCCCCCCCAGCCAACAGTGATGCACTTCTCGTGGCGTTTGGTTCAGTGTTGATGGGTTATCCACAGGCACATAATCTCTCTGAAGTTAATAATCCACGTCATTCATTGGAATTACATTCCTCCTACATCTAATGGTGGTCCATAAGCCATTTCAGACGAACTGAAATCAGTTCGGCTTGATAGAAAGTTTGCCACAGCCACGCTCAGCGGTGGCATTAGGAAGATGAGTCGAGAGTGGAGCAATCAAAGCAAGTTGCCTTCTCTTCCTTCCAGATAAACAAGAAGGCCAGTGCCCCCCAGAGAGAGTTGTGAGATTGAATAGCTTCATGTTGAAACCTGCAAGTGTTTATACCCTGCTGCCATGCTGAGAACTCACCAAAAATTGTGAGAATATCTATTGCTGAGTGTTTGGCATTCTTGGGATTGGTCTCAGTGGCCTGTAGTGTTAGGTTTCCTTGGGAGGAGAATGAAGGTCCAACTCTTCCTCCTCTCCCGGTTCTGTGCAAATGATCCGAGTAACATTCACAAACTGGATGTGAAACGTTTTTCCTCAAAGAACTACAGCCCACTGAGTTACAAACAAGTAACACCAGGTTCCTGTAAAACCTGAGGCTCTCCACAGGCACAGAAACATGACCGGGGAACAGTTGTCATTATTAGTGCAACATTCATTAACATTTAACAGATTGAGTCAACACTTTGTTCTTCCCTGGGAAGCTGGAGAGTTGTCTGCGTCAGTACAGGTTTTACCCTCACAGAGCAGAATTATTCAGTGATAATGGATTTCCTCACTTAATTGAACTTGCCTGGAAAACAATCTGGTGATGCACTATCAAAGGAGAGTTTGAAAGAGAGAGAGAGAGAAAAAAAACATGATTTATGTGTTCTGATTTTTTTTTTTTTACTTGGTTACTATAGTGGATGATACAGTCACGATGTGCTTAAAACAACATGAATCCTTAATAAAAACCTGTATTTAAATCCACAGGGTTAGGTTTCAACAGCTCACATAGCAGCTTGTAG
Organism: Ophiodon elongatus; assembly: GCA_016806645.1. Taxonomy (NCBI): domain Eukaryota; kingdom Metazoa; phylum Chordata; class Actinopteri; order Perciformes; family Hexagrammidae; genus Ophiodon; species Ophiodon elongatus. The sequence goes on along the minus strand of JACSYO010000779.1, from coordinate 168,182 downwards.
CTACACATTCAATAACCATATTTAGAGATAAGAGCCGGATCGGTAGCGGACATGATAATGGTCTGTGGGTAACTTCTGCTTCATGTAATGAACCAAAGATATTTAAATGAGCAAACTAAACTAAAAAATAAGTGCGTTGATAGGATGGATGTGTACAAGTGGTGAATAATAGGAAGGACAAGGTAGAGCAATGGAATAATAGTTCATCTAAATGGTAGTCAATAAGAAATAATAGCAGAAGCGTTTTAAAGCACAACTGAATAAAAAACATCAATCTCTTTTATCTACTCAACTGTTAGTTTACGGCTGTTTTCCTCGCGCGTATTCACGTCACAGGTAATGCGACCGGAACCAGCAATGTTTTTGCTTCAAGAAAATAGAATCGTGTGCGACATATATAAGGCACTTTTAAAAGGACATTATAAACATTAAAGTGCTTTTCTTAGTGTATTTGAGTGTGTATTTAATCGTCTTGTTTGTTTTTGTAGCATACGGAGTTATTAAGATGTTATTTAGCAAAAAAAAGGGCCAGTTGCGAGTGCTGTCGGTCCCTTTATTTTGGTAAACCATAACCGGAAGTTGTAGTTGTAGTCACCGCCAGCTTAATAGCGGGTTGTCACAGCTGGGTATCTGGCGCTCTGCAAGTTGAGCAACAGCGATACGTCGAGAGCGAGCAAGTTGCCGCACGGATCTCCCGGAGCTGCATTGAACTTGAGGTGAAGTTGCATTTGAGAGAGTCAATGAAGTGATAATTCATCTGTCCATCTGACGGGTCTCGCGCCTCTTTTGCGCTGTTTATCGGACACGAATGTGACGCGGGGCTCTCTGCGTGGGCTGAAACTTATTCATTGTATGTGTCCGCCGCGGACCGCGTCAAAACCCCGCGGACGACACAACGGGGGTTTAATTCTCCACCCAAACGGCCGCGTGCCTGATTCATGCGATGCCAGAAACCGTGATTTAGCCAAGCTGGAAAAATGGACGCGTGTGGTTGTGTTGGTTTGGTCCGAGCCTCGGGGGCCGAAGAGGTGTCGACTGTGGTTAGTAGGGGTCCAGGCGGCGGCGGCGGCAGCGTGGGGCTTTCTGGAAGTTTTTCCACTCTGCGTCGCTGACTGCAGCTCTGACTACCGCCAGGCTCCGTGCGCACACACACACACACACACACGTACACACACACGTACACGTACACGCACACGCACAGACGTGGTGCCAAGTGCCATGGTGGCAATAACTTTACATGCTCCGTCCACGCGAAAGCCTGAACGTCTAACTTGCTGTTTGGCGCTGAGCTGACGTAAACCCCGCTGTTGTGACAAGTGTGTGTGTGTGTGTGTGTGTGTGTATGTGTGTGTGTGTGTGTGGGGTGGGGGGTTAGGAGTGGGCGTTTCAGGGGACCCCTGTGTGGAAAGTTGCTCCCAATCTCTTCCAACTGGCAGTTGAGCAGCTTAAATCGTGTTGTTTTCATACACTGGTCAAGTACTTTGTAGGTTTCAGTCGTCTGAGAGCCAGATAAGCTCAGGTATGCTGATGCAGCTGTGAACACAAAATCCGTGGTATTATTTTTATTGTACTGAATTTAAGAAAACATGTTTTATTTATTTCTTTCTTTTTAGCCTTCCCATTTTCTCAACTCTTGGTTTGAAAGTTCACCTCTCACTATAACGTGCATGTTGCTCAACAGCACTCAGTTGTTGTCAGATGATGACTGAGTCCCTACACAATTTCCAAGAAGTATATAGACTCTTGTCAGAAAGTTCAACTTCCTCAGAACACCGATTACTCACTCGCTCTTCTCTCCTTGTTGCCATCTGTCCCAGGCACATTTTACAATCTTGGATTAATCCTTGTCTGAAATAGTCTACTTATTGTGTGTTACTGCCTGTCAATCAGATTATTATTGATGCCTTATATCTCATTATTGTAAAAGAAAAAGAACGATTTGACTTTCTCACAGTTGAAATATATGAAAGGAAAATCTCAAAGTATGAATAAAAATTAATAATAATAATTTTTGCTTACTTTTGTCTTTTTAAAGCCTCTTTCTAATTTAAATGTCTTTATTTACAGAACACAATGTCAGGAATGTAAACTGCATTTTCAAGTAGCATAAACTCCTTCTCTAGCAAGCTGCAGTTAAGAGCTAAAAGTTTCCATGTGTTTTCTTTTTTTCTTTTCTGTGTGAACGTGGTTCTTTGGCTTGTACTACACCCTTCAAGACTGAAAGACCACATTAAGGGGGAAGAGGATCAAAAGGTTAAACAGCTCTAACCCATGACAGGGGGACTTTTATTGTCACCATGACTGTGACTCCGCCGTTACACAAAGACCTCTTTCCCCTCTCCATGGACCACTGAAGTGTGTTATTCATTCTACCCTGGAAAATAGACTCTTCTCTTTAGCCCCGTTGGCCCCGGCAGCTCTTCTCCTCTTTCGTCTTCTTCGCTTGACTCTCTTTAGTTTACTCAAAACCAACTTTCTTCAGCCTTCTTTCCCCCTTTTTTAATCTGATACGAAGTCTAAATTGTGTCTCCTGCTTGCACGTCTAAAACTACTCTCCACGTGAGATCCCGGGGGTGTACTGCATTCAAACAATCACCAAACAATATGACTACTAATGGTCAGTGACTAGAAGTCGCTGTGATCCGAGAGGATGATCTCAGAGCAGCCACATTCTTAGCGCTCCGTGCTTTCTATGTGTCGCCCCAGGAGGAGTTTGCTCCCGCTCTCTGCAGCAGAGAGGCTTCTTAACCCCAGGATGCTGTGGCTAGACCAGCTGGCCGTTCTCTGACTGCTCTCTGACAGTCTAGTATACTCCCCCCACCCCCACCCCCACCCCCACCAAGCCAAGCGCAGGATAATCACCCGCTACTTAGGCAGACTGAGGGCTTTGCAGTTTTAATCAGTCGTAGGCTGTTTATCTCCAGCTCGGAGGGCTCTCTGTGCTTTCCAACGCGTACCTGGATTCTCGATGAATTACACTCAGCCTCTGCATATGTTTTTATTTGAAGACAGGTGGTGGATTATTGTGGTGGGTGTGATTTTCTTTTTTTTCTTTTTTTTCTTTTGCTACCTCTGCCTAATGTGGAGGGCCTGAAAAGCTTTTGCTGGAAGCGTTTTTTTTTTTTCTCTCTCTCTTAAGCTCTGTGTCCTCTTCAAAGCTTTGTGGGCTGCCGTTGCTTTGGTGTCATGTGTAGCCATGAACAATCGCAGGTATGTAGGTAATTGCAATACCTGTACAATGGTTGTCTCTCACGTCACAGAAGTGCAGGAGACACTCACTTCAGTGGGAAAGTGCTGTTTCGTGGCTCCCGTGACAAGCCGGTTTCTTTACATTGCTTTCAGGTTTTAACTTCCGTGTCCCAGTTTAGTCAGATTAGTCAAGTTGCGGCGCTTCAAATGGCCCAAAAAAATTCTAAATCGCTTTTATTGTGTGTGTTTCATACAAGATTTATCCTAGTTGTTGCTGTGCCTCAATTTTATGGATTATATAACTTTTTGGGATTTTCTGTCTGCAGGAAATTTGCCTAAAGGAAACCACGTCTGCACTAAATTCAGACCAAATGCTTTGGGGTTTTGCCTTAAACTCAGCTGTTGGCTTCATATTGACAGAAGCCATGGTGGCTGAATCTGTTTTCTTTGTCTCTGCGTGAACTCTGATTTAGTGCATTTTTTCGACCTGCGTGTTGTATTCGGTTGTTATCTTCAGGCAAACACTCGAACCGCTCGGGCCCTGAACGTGCCCCTCAAGCGCTAATCGTTGTAAAAACAGTGAACTCATTTGTTGAAACAGGAGGAGAAATGTAATGGTAAAAGAGAGCTGATGGGGGGGGGGGGCGAGTGTTAGATTTGTCTTCCACCCCCCCGTAAGGACAACAAGTACCATTCAAAAGCAACACAACACCTGCTCACAGACAGAGAGGGAAAATCTTGCAAGTGCTGGAATGCACATTTTTAGAACGCCATAACTCTGTAACAGCAGGGGAAGAAAAGGCTGAATATTAAGCAGCCTGTCTGGTTCCTGGATCTCTCATTGACGGGAAGCAGGGGAGCGCAAAAGTTGTGTCCGGCTCTCTGCAGGCTGCGGGGTCAAAGTCCAAACAAGTTTCCCTGTAATAGTGCTGCTTTGCAGTCAGCTTGGTTAGCTGGAGAGAGAGAGCGACTGCTCATAGGCTCCCCTAATGGGCCGGAGCTAAAAGAAGAGATGACAGCCACCCTCCCACCCAAGAATGTCACCTCTGTGACACTGTTATAATTCCATGTTTCTATTGTTCTTCGACTTGAGGCTGCTTTCGCACAGTTGTTGCTGGGAATTTCACCCACCAATTTTTCCTTTTGTGTTGTCACAATAACACAGAATGTAATTCTGGAATTCCAGTTAAGCCATTTGTTCCACCTTCGAGTTCATCAGCGTTGGTCTTTTAATATAATTTGCATATAACGCGTTAACATCCATCTCGCCGCTGCATCGTGACGGTCCTCCGACAGTGTGACGTTCATTGCTGAACCTCTGTCAGGGTCAGAGTCCCCTTGGGACAACTCTTGGGAACATGGCTCACTTTAATTGGTGCGAGGGGAGGGTGAAGGAAGCCATATTCAATTCAGGCATCTGGGTTATCCCTCATTTTAATATCTTGTCTGAATTAAAGAGAAGATAGCTTCAGTTTTGCATGAAATCGCTCCATGCCAAAGTGTGTGGGTGCGTTGGCGCCGGTTCAGTTCTCCAGTGGCTTGCTTAGCCAACTGCTTTCTCTCTTTAGCCCTAATTTGTTGTTGTGTATTTTTGTCATTAAAACGTGAATGTGCTGTAACACAATGGGCGAAATATGCCAACGGCACGGCAGTTTCTGAAAACTGAAACATTTAGTGAACTAAGGGAACATATAAGTGGGATTCATTTGGGTATGACCGATAAAAGTAACTGTCCACCGATGTTTATCTTTCTCCTGTCTGAGCAACACCAGCATAAAGGACACTGTGTTCTTTTGTGCTCCATTATAACCGGAGTGAGGCATTACACCGATGACTGCAACTGTCCTGTAGCCATCGGTAACTGAAGCTCTGTCATTATGGTTTAGAAGTCTGGAGGTATTTCCAGACGGACTATGGAACAAATTTTTGTCTCGCTTTATTTACGCGAATTTGACCGCCGGAGTGTTTTCGTAGTCTATTTTCTTTGCTCCAAAGAGCCTCTGACCGATCTAAGAGCTCACCAGGAACGGCAGCTCTTTCTGTTCAGTTGCTTCAGTCTCCCTTTGCTCTCTCCATTCCATATATTCATAAATCCTCAAAAAGCCTCAGGATAGGTGCATATTTTAGCTTAGCAGCGACCAACACAACACAACACACCTAAACTGCTGACCAAACTGTTGGTGGCTGAGTTCCATCTTGGGTAACGTTGGTGCCAGGTTTTGACAAGGAAGAGGAATGCGTGAACTAAAAAAAGATGATATGTGTGGTTCTTCTGCATTGTTTTATTTTTTTTTATTTTGTTAAAACAGTGCAACGTGAGTCCCATAATGTTATGCAATGCTAAACCTGTGGAGAACTCTTAAGTGTACACACAAAATGTGTGTAATTCCTCGAGTCAAAAACGTTCATGATAAGACCGGTACTGAATGAAGATCTATTTTAGAATGTGATCTTCATATCAGGACCCTGCATCTGGATCTTGAAGTTGTTGTTGTTGTTGTTGTTGTTGTTGTTGTTGTTGTTTTTTTTGTTTTTTTTAAAGTAGGATCTAGGCTTGCATTCGAATAGATTCTAAAAGCTTACAAGGCAGTACTTGTGTCCTGATTGGGCGAACAACAGAGCTAACAGTCTCTCTCTCTGCGTTGTTTCACTCTCGGCCCCTCTGCTAGCCTAATTCAATTTACTGACTTTGTGTGGAGGGGCCTGCGTGGCAATGAAGGCAATGCAGCCTCCGGTCCGGCTCTCACGAAAAGGTGGGGAACAGACGGCAAAACGAGCCTATTTCTATTCCCCATTAATGAGAAGCACTACATGGGAGTTTGACATGGCTGCTAAACCACAGTTGAAGTTCAGATGAGACGAGCCCTGGAGGGGGGGCTTGTCCTGAGACATTTTTCCCATGGTGATAAGGACTCGGCCAGATGTTTGCAATACATATTCACACTCTCCCTCTCCTCGACTGAAGTCGGAGAAGCCCTAGAGAGTGTGTAATGTGGCAGATCGAGAGAGAGCAAATCTGGTAAGGCGTTCAGTGCGCCAAATTATGAATGACCCTGCCACCTCCTGGTAATTTCTTACTGAAACGTCCAGAAAACACCAAGACGAGGGACCATAGAAAGGTTTCCAACTTTGAATTAGCACTCTTTGAAGTTTGTTCGCTGTCAATGGGGAAACGGCATATTATAAGACACCACAGTGTTCTCTTTCATGTAGCGAGCTGAAAGGGATGCTATTGAGTGTTCGAGGGAGACCTTTGATATTTGAGATGCTCTGTGCCTTGTAAAGGGATCAAGCTTATGATTTGAGTCTGTATGTGTGCGAGCGCTTTGATGCCTGCTTCTGCTAGTTCAATGTTTTGTCAGAAATGTTTTGTCAGAAATGTTTGGTACAGCAGGCTTAGGGGATCAGCCATGACGGTCCCCACAGCTCTCGCATGTGTGAAAAGATTCCTGCTGCTCATGCACATGTGTACAGTAACTCAAACACACACACAGATGCACGCAGCCACATCTAATGGAATTGCTTTTCCACCCTAGTTGACAGTAAACGCTGTCCCGTTTGTGAACCCGTTTGATATCGAGTGTCCTGTGCCAAGATTTAGAGGCCGTGATTGAGATGAAGGAAGGAAAGATTTGTCTTGGATTACATGTTTCTTTTGTTTTCAGGCTTATCGTCGCGTAGAGCTGATGATTGACATTTCTTATTTTCCCGAAAACGCCCAAGGTAGCCTTCTGCCTCTCAGTCTGCCTTTATGGGTGGGGCACGCAAAGATGGTAACCTTGTAAAAAGCTTCCTATTGTGTATGTGTTTTTTATGCTGCTGTTTTTAAATGTTTTTGGAGGAAAGGCTACATTAAATTACAATGCCACTGCAGAACACTTCATGACTTGTGGGCAGGATGTTTACTACAATGTATTTAAATGTTGTGTGGGCACGAAGTGTGTGTGTGTGTGTGTGTGTGTGTGTGTGTGTGTGTGTGTGTGTGCCTGCCTTCCGGTCTATGCTACTGGTTGAAGAGGAAGAGAGTGGACTTTTCCCTTCTCTTCCATCTCTCCCATCTGGTTTGTGTAGCATTTGACTGAGGTGTTAATCATTGTGCCTTTGGGCCACTACTGCTTTAACAACAGCTGGAAAAAAGGAGATGGACCTGTTGATGTCCATCTGTCCTTATTTCTGTCAGTCCTCGACGCACTGCTGTGTTAACTGTATCCATGCAGCTGGAGGGTTCATGACCTTTGGTGTTTCTAGTTTCTTGAAAACAGCTGGAAGGGCCTCCCTGGCTCTATCTGAAATGTCTCTCAGCCCTCAACTTCCTGTAAGTCACCCAGTACCTCTATTCTGCTATTTTTTTTTTTCCCAAGTATTTTAGGTTTGCTGACTTGTCTTTTATTTTGAGAAACTGCAACACTGTGAAGGTTAACTTGTGCTTGCCACATCCCTTTGCTATGCCGGGGTTATTATGGCTGGAAAGGGTGCGCCTTGTGAAAACTCTCAAAAGTGTTTGTGTTCGCGAGAGTTGACGTCCATGTGTTAATGTTAGGCGGGCAGCCTTGCGGTTGCTGAGTAATCCTGTATCTCTACACTTGTAAGAAGGTAGCATTTACAGTAATTTGGATGCAATGTCTAATTTCCTTTTAGATGGGATGAGGTTTATTTGTTATTATCTTAAATGCTGGAAGATCAACAGATTTTACAACTGCAAACTCCGCTTTCTGGGTCAATATAGCACGCACTGAGGAATGTATTTCCTCAAACGATAAAACAACACTCATTGGACATCCACATAGAAGGTGGGAAATGTCCCTGTAATGCCTCCACTGGTGTCTTCTTCTCTGCCTCCAAGAACAAACCTCGCAGTGTACATCAGACCTGGTTACGGTCAGCTGGGTTTCAGCATCGAAATTGCAATGTGTGTAGTCAATGGTCACATTGCAGTTTATGCCATGTAATAAGGCTAATTAACCCCATCATGGCAGACTACAGGAAAAATCGTACAGTTTGTGTCTTTGAGATTGGCCATGAAAATAACCCAGTCTAGTCCGTCTGTGGGTACAACACAAGGCTACACAACACACTCTGACACTTCATCTCAATACCACCGGTCAATGGAAGCCATGACAACATTTCATCCAATAGGGCAAATGTATTTTTGATCTAGTGAGCACTATATGCAAGAGGCTCAGAGTGCAAATAAGGTTATTTGTCTTTTTGAGAACATTGAATTGCTTCTTTTTCTTTTTCTTTTACCAAATAGGGTTTATTATTAAAGATTATCCGTCTGATAACCTCACGGATGTGTTTTTCGTAGGTTGCCATCGCATAATGTAACATTATGACATATTAGCCATTTGCGTAACACTGGCACATTTACAGTGACATATACAGTTGATAAATGTGTATCGTCCCCGAAAGAATAAATAAATTAAGTCAGGTCTGCGTTGAGTTTGATGAGTTAATGGGAAACTGCCCCAATTTCTATAAAAATCAAATTGATACATTCTCTCAATATTGAACTGTACCAATTAAAAGCAAAACCATATAATATCACTGTACCTTTTTAAACATATTCATTCATTATCATTCACTGTAGTTTCCATGGTGATTTAGAGATAATAAAGAAGCTATTTCACTGATGGGTTTTTGAGACCTCATGGTCCCAATCATCATAATCATAACTGTACAGTTACCGCCATCGACCCTTGTCTTCTTCCTGGCAGCATCTGGGAAGAACTACAGTACGAGCGTTCCTCCTGAAGACAATAAATGTCTGAGAGCATCGCAAGTACGATTTTTTTTTTTGTTCCTCAGTGGACGTTTACAGGCATCTGTCTGAACTCCGTGTGTGTTTTTCTGTTTCTGTCTTGTCCCTGTAAGGTCACTTCTTCTCTCAGGAGAATAACACATGTCCTGCAGTGAGGCTCCTTTTCAGGAAGAGACCTGACCAGCAAGTAATGCTCTCATTTGTTTTCAGGGAACTTGAACGCAGTGCTCTTTCAGTTTCTGCTCCAGATGTTACATGGCCAGCTGTTCGTATGGAAGATAGAGGATTACTTTAGAGATTCTTCGTGCAGGATTTTCTTAATATATAAAATGATAATTATAAAACTCACGAAGAAAAGAGAAAAATGTAGCTTTTTAAATGGTGTGTTCCCATTTATTTGTATGGTTTCATTTGATCCATATCTGATGGTTCTTCATTTCAGTTCTGTGTGAAACATGAGATCACAAGAGCAGTAAAAGAGGAATATTAGATTTGAACAGTTGCATGATCAATATAATGTTGCATGCATTGCTGTTGAGACATCTGAATGTAGTAAATTAGAGGGGGAATTGTTTCATTAACTGTTTTTGGCACCTTTGTTGTGGACTTTTTTTTCTCCTTTTCTTTAATCCAATATTAACCAAGCATGTGAGGATACTAGATAGTGGTGCACCCATATCACAATAGAAACTGCATTCTCTGGGGAAAACCCTGCATTTCTCGCTGACACATGTCAAATTTTCATTAAGGATTTTAAGAATGTGTTGGTCCATAATTTCGGTACAGTGGAAAACCCATACGAACTTGAGTTAACTTCGTTGCTTTGAGTCCATCTTCTCCTATTAGGCAAACATGTGTAAGGCAGTCTTTTGCTCACTTTGGCTGATCCTAAAGGGGATCTAACATCACGTGGGCCTCCTGGCACAGCTTTATGGATGGATTCAACATTTCATAATTTAATTTTCATTATTTATGTTACAAGGCATGCTGTGACAGTTATGTGGCAATGTGCAACAGATGGCCCCGTGTAAGAAACACTCTGATGGGATTCCTCAGCCTTAAGGGACTGTAGAAGAGTCTTGGACCATCTATGTTATGTCCTAGTACAGATAACTCCCGGAGAATGTTAACCGTCTGGTGCTCTCGTTGTAGGAAAGCTAATCCTGAAGGCGCTACATGTTAAAAAGCTATTGGGTATGTATGGAAGCTCTGTGTTTAATGTGTTTAAGCATCAGCGTCACGTATTTACTTAAAGGTTAATTTGCTATGGATGCAGACGATGAGTGATTGATCTTCACCATCCCATCCTTCGTGCTGTGTATAATGTGGTTGACATTCAGGGTCTATTGGGTCCCTGTTGCCATGTCAAGAGTAGTGGCCTTTGGGATTCTATTTCTGACACACCATTTTGGTTTCCCTGGTTTATCAAAGCAGAGAGCAGTGTGTTGTAGCTTATTATGGCCACATTGGGTTTGGCCAGCACGGGAGAAGCCGGGTCTGTGGAAAAAGGCTACCATGGAATTAAAACCTTCTCTGCCTGCCCAGAGTTCTCGTGCGTCTTCAGCAAAACCTGTAGTCAAGCACAGACGCCGTGTTGACAATAGAAACTTTGCAGCACGGAAGGTTGAAGTTGTCTGAGGCTTTGGCGCGGTATCATTTCATGTAGCAACGGAGCCATTTGTAGAAAGAGCTGTCACGTGGTTGGGGAAAGTAAGTGTCTGGTATGGAAAGTGAGGTTTTTTTTGTTCATTGTATACTTAATCATTCTGACTTCCATACAGTTCTCCTGGACAGACCCAACGTAAAACCTTTTTATTTTGGGGCGTTTCCCATTTCTAGTTCATTATTAGGCTACAAGGCGGGCATTTGTAGGAGATATGCATATTTGCACTTGGGGCGGGTAATTGCACACCATCAAGATAATATTCACTTGTCAACTGTTTTAAAGGCAGGGCACAATTAGTATTGTGTGAGCTTGTCCAGATTTATCCGAACAGAGGGTTTGTCAGGGGATAAGACGCATTCGGTAAGTGAGGACACAGAAGTCCAAGCTGAGTCTATAAGGCCCTGGCTTTCTCCAAAATGGGATTTTCAGAATTCTCTTAATTCCAGACAAGCCGCTCCTGTTGCAGATGGGAAGCGCTGCCAGCAGCCATTCACCGCACTCTGTCTTCATATTGATCGGCCTCTGGGCTCCAGAAATGGGGATTCCTTTAAGCCAGCCGTAGTCTAATGACATTACTCAACACACACCCCACCACTAACCACCCTTCCCATTTTAGAGCTCCCTTCGCTCCACTCTTCTTTTTTTCTACCCCTCACTGTTATCTAATTAAAAGCTTTTCTATAGAGGGTTGGTCTTGGCCTCCAGGCGTGGGGTACAGACATGGCAGCCAGCCGGGGGTTGAGTGATGGTGTGTGTGTGTGTGTGTGTGTGTTTGTGCTTGTGAGAAATCGTGTATGTGTGCATGTACGTGTCTACTCAAATAGGCTTATTGCTGGCTGAGCTGGTGAACCAGGAAGAGGGTCAAAGCGGTCCATGGACAAGCGGTCATGCAGTAGTGTGAGCTTAACTAAGACTGGGCTGCAGGAGGGGAGGTAATGAGAGAGGGTGGGAGAGCTGCCCCTGGCCTGAACATGATACTGGGTCGGGGGGTACAATACAGAACCTTTAGGGAGTTGTTGTAGATGGTGAGAAAGAAGAGATGAGGGAGTGGTGCCATTGTGGGGATGTTAGAAGATATCAATTCATTCTTTGTTTGCTAACCGCCTGTTGTGCTCGTACCATACAACACAGGTAAGTGTGTGTGTGTGTCTCTGTACAATATCCCGGGTCAAGGTTTTAGCTTTGTTCTGAATTTTGTAACATCTTTTTTGAGACCGATACCGACTGACAGACAGAAAGTGACAGGATTCCTCAAGCGCTTTGGGATTTTCCCGGTTCCCACCTTACAGGCTGAGGCACAGAAGAGAGAGCGAGGGAGGGAGGGAGGGAAGGAGGGAGCGAGAATAATGGGAGGGATGCAAAAGAGGTGGGCTAAATGAGAGAGGAGGGAACAGGGGACACAAAAAGAAGCAGGATAAAAAAAAGAGTCAGACTCTTGGAGCATAGAGTTGAAGCAGGTGGTCAAAAGAGTCAGTGCAGATATGCTCTGCGGGTGGAGCGTGTTGTTTGGATAAAAAGTGTGAGCAGCCTTTTAATAGCGTCTGTGGATGGACCTTTTTGAGCTTCGCTTCTTTGGCTGGTGAGTATCATTTTGCCAAATAACTCTACTCCTTTGGGGCTCATCGCGTTGATTTGCTTTCTCACATTGTCTTCCCTCAGTGTGCGAAACTCCAGATGTGCAAATGGTAAATGTACAAGTGAGAATAAACAGAATTAATAGACGTCTTTGTGATGGCACAGACACACATTTTTAGTCATGCATTTGGGATTTTTGGCTGCTGTCATTCAGCCAAGCATGATGAATTCCCCCTGAATGTGATGAGCATGTGATGAAATGAAGCTGTACCTCCTGTATTGTGAAGGCCAGTTTGATCCTCTTTTCTTATAGAGAGTCTGATTTAAGCCATGTTTTTACTGAAAAAGAACTGACCAACTTGGCATTCTTACAAGAATGGTCTTTTTATTATTGATTTGAAAAATGATTTCCAACAGACTGATTCAACAATCAGATGCATGTTACATGAAGTTTTATAACACGGTTGTATTAATGATTTGGCTTGAATACGATTTTTAGGTTTCAAACAAGGTTAAGCAATTCATAAACAGCTGCTGACAGCAACCCCTAATCAAACCCTAACCCTTTGATTTATTAAAACAGAATGAAAAAAAATGATGTACACTTTTGCCTGCATCTTCAATAAATGTCATTCTTGCGTGTTACAACATAGTGTTGATCACAAATACAATAGCGATTAACAGGTTGCTGATTAAACCTAATGAGGATTGTGACTGCTCCATTAGCTAAATGTAAACACACCTGAGCGTGGTTGAATGAAAACTCATTAGCGTTTTGCATTCCCTCTTATTAGTCCGTTCACCTTGACACAATAGGGTTTCTCAGTGACTGGAGAGCCGTGGGCCCGTGGGGAGGCGCGTTATCAGCCACATTGGCTCACAAGAGGCTACACGGCTGAACTCTGCTGCACTCCATTGTTGAGCTATTTGCATGGGCCAGCATGATAACGGTCACCTCCCTGAGCCGTAGCTGGCTTCATTCTCTCTTGTGGACAGAGCTTCCCTCAGTTCACCCTCTGACACACACACACACACACACACACACACAAACACTCACACAAACACTCACACACTCACACTCACACTCACACTCACACACCCTAATTATCCCACACAAGAGCAGCCCATTCTACACTGCATTCCTCACATGTTCACCTGATAAGTGCCATTTGCGTGTGTGTTAAGTCTTTCTGTGTGGATCCGCTGCGGCGTCCTTCAGATAAGCTCTGACTTTGTCCACTGTTGGAGTCCATTGGTGTAGAGATGCTATTTAAAACTGTTTTGGGGAATTCCTGTGTTGTGAACGAATTACTGAATTTGAATGATTTGCTTTGATGATAGATTTTTCCTCTAAACCAATGACACCCTTTTACTAAAATATATTTTTTTGAAGACACTGATAGCATTGCTCTCTCTGGAGCCATGGACTATTAGTTTCTTGTCATCTTTTTAGGCTTTCAAACTAAAGGGGACTTATTTTGAGTCATTGGCCTAATTAGGTGCAGATATAGAAGGAGCACTTCACATTTTGGCTGTGCAAAGAGTGTCACTAGACCCTCCAGAAGTAAGACACGGTTGTGTTTCCTGCGCCGTCATAAGATGTATGTCCTTTCATCGTATCGTCTCCCAGAAGCACGACTTCAAAAATAACTGGCGGCAGGTTGATTTTTCATTTAACTACTAGGCTGCACAGTGCAGGAGGAGAATATTAGCAGCAGACAGCCGTCCTCCTGCTGGCGCTGTCTTTGAAATGTTACGTTGGTCACATGATTTGCGGTGAAAGGCAGGGTCAGGGGTCACAGTGACGGATGTGGGCTTAAGATTACAGGCTAAGGGGGTAGGGTCAGCACGGTCAAGGCTGCCTTTCAAGTGAGCAGAGGCAGAACAAAAATCAAACACTGAACTTTTTTCATTGAAGTAAGTTAAACAAGCTCCGTGTTATTGACCAGTTGTGAGTAACGGAAGGAGGCAATGTTTTGGAAAAATGGTGTCGGTGCACGGGGAAGTGGTGGTGACCGGGGAGGTCGTCAGAACGTTCCCCTGACCGGCAGGACAGATGTGGGTGAAACTTCCCTGAATAATTAAAGGTTAAAGAAATGAAAGATTCAGAAGACCTGTCCATACCAGGTCAGAAAAGGAAATGAACTGTAAGCATTAAAGTGAGCAGATGTTGTGCGACGGACGCAACATTTGAGGCACTGAGAGGGACTGAACGCGGTGCACATTAATGTGCAGGAACTCGAGGGGAACAAGGCCACGGTGCTACAGCCATTCAGCTCGAGCCAACCTCCCAACCAGACCCTCCTGCTGAGGTTTCTGCAGCCACAGCCTCCATGTGCTTGTGGCTCTGATGTCATCTCAGAGCAATTCCTTCCCCTCTTCTCTTCCAAACCCCGCTGAGACCCCCCATCCTTGCCCACCCAACTCCTCAGACACACACACACACACACACACACACACATACACACACACACACACACACACTTTCTATATCCTACCATCTATATGAACACTGCGTTAATAAAAGACTTGGAAGTGGACTTGATAGCTCACTATATCAAATTACTCTGCCTGGCACAATGTATACAAAGGCTGTTTTGTATTGTAAGAATACTGTTCAGAGTCATTAGGACCGATTTTTGGGGGGGCCTGCGGCTGAATAGGGCATAGAAATGGAGCAGTGGCAGAGCTGACAAAAGCTGCCCCCCAACCCTCACACCCACACACCCCTCCTCACCAGCCTGCCTCAGACAGTACTGTTTAAACACGTATGGTGACAAGGAGATCAGGGCTGCACGATATAAGTAAAATATGCAATATGAGAAAATTTTTTGAATGTCGCAATAACAATATTACTTGCGATTTTAAACAAATAAAAACTGATATCAAGGTGAACTTAGATTGTGCAATATCGCAGTCTTTCACAATTTTTTTTTTTTAATTACGCCGATGCCACAAACATTTAATTGGCTTAAGAGCACCATATTCAAAACAAACAAATGGATTTTATTTTTATGTTTGACTTTGAGGTGGATAAGTGGACTGATAAATGCTTCCCAACACTACTACTGTTTCTTCTGTCCCTTGACACAGTCACCCTAACCCCTGTCCTAACTGACTCTGCCACCGCCACTCGGGTCAGTACTCAGGACAAGCAACCATTCAATAAAAGAAATTAAAAAAATAGAATCAAGAATGACTGGGCAGTCATCCAGACGAGCCGCAGACGCTTGGGTAGACAAATAGGATTTCTCTATTCTTGCCACCGGGGGCCCTTCTGTTTTCAGTGAGAACGTCTGACAGAGAGTCAGCTGGGGCTGCAATTGAAAGCATTCACACCGAGATTCAGAACCATGAGGCATAACCAGTCGTGGGCAGATATGTCAAAAGGGGTGCTGTTAGAATGCAGGTCAGAGACGAAGCCGACCTCAGGGGTTGATGAAGGATAAGGACGAAATGCAGAGAAGAGGGAGGGGGAATGTGTACACTCACACACACAGACACAGAAACACACAGACACACACAGACACACACACAGAGAGAGAGAATATGTTGGTCGGGGGTTGTTGTGGCCAGACAGGCCGCTGGGGCAAAGGCCGGTCCCCTGATGGGTGTCTTTCAGCGAGCCCAGGCTGGGTGGGAATGGGATCTGACGGGTGTGAAATGGTCCTCTCTCTCCGTGACCCAGGCCCCTGCTAGGTCCAGCCGGCTAACACTGTCGCTTTGTCCTTCAGATTCTCAAAGAGCCTGTAATATCAAAGGACTCAATAATGACTGAGCTGGGATTGTACGAGTGCTGTAGGAACTCTGGAGGCATCATTGATGACATTCAGTTAGCATCTTTGGTTATAACGATGTGAAAGGCACTGGAGGATTTAGATGGGCATTGCTGGGATGCCTGATGACGCCGATGCAAGTGGTGCTAAAATATAAACGTTTAAGGACTCTGAGTTGACAACTACTGGAAACAAACCACACAAGATGCATATCCTGGGAATACTGTATCATTCTGATTAAATCACTTACTGATCAGAGCATGTTTCTGTGATTTACCGCATCTTGTTAGAGATGATGACATCCATTTCTTTCTTTTTTTCTGGGAGAGAACAGATGGGCTGCATTGGCAGAAAAATGTCACACCAAATGCAAATATAGCACCTTGTTGTTTCTGTGTTTGCGGCTGTTCTGACTGTTCCTGCTCTTTCCCTCTGCTTTAAAAGAACGCACGCCTCATTGGTGGATGATGACGATAATGGTAATCTTGGTCTTTTTTCCCCATCTACAGATAGCTAAATGCACCCAGATTGCAGGCAGCCTGATACATTTTCTTTGTCTTTGGAATGAAAGTAACACCTCATTCCTTCAGATGAATATCAGTAAAAATGTAAGACTGTGATCTCTTCAGAAATGCAGCACTGGTCAGGAACAGGGATGGGTTGAACATATGGTATCTTGACAATGAGGCCTTTGAGGGAATATTGGCTATTCTCACTGGAGAAAAAAGAAAATCGTTCAATGTGTGGTTGATTTGTCTGTCAACGTGGGACAGCGTGCAAAACATAACAAGGACACAGATTGTTGTGGTTCACGTTGGTGTTTTGTTTGTCTTCATTCACAAAGCTCAGAGTCAAGTATGGATGGATGCAGCTCAACCTTTGACTGAAACACATGACTCCTTACGACACAATCCCCTTTTTCTAGGATCACAACATAGTCTTCTGGTAAAACATGCTGTGAAATATCCTCCTTCTCAGATGTTCTCTTCTACCTCCTGTCTCTTTACCAGTGGCATGTCTTTTCAGGTGCTAAATACCTTCTCAAGGACATTCAGCTGAACAATGGTAGTAATCTGCAAAAAGAGATCTGGAGGGACGACTGCAGAGCTTAATAATACAGATAATGACAGGGTCAGCCAAGGAAAGGCTCCCGCTAATGCTGGAGTTACTATGGAGAAAGGGAAGGGAGACGCATAAAGGAGAGATATAGGGAAATCAGGACTTAGACTTCTTTTTTTAAAGGTTTAACTTTCAAACCTCTACCAAGCGTGTTTTGAGACTTAAATAAAGGCAAGCAATGCAGCAGAGGGGAAAACGAATTTTCTTGGCAAATGGTTTGGTGTGTTCGCCACATTGCTCAAGTTGACTCATCTCCGCCTGTTGTTGTTCCTGCTGTCCTGAAGCATGTATTCAAATATATATATATATATTTATTTATTTATTTATTTATTTATTTATTTTGGGACTGTAGTTTCCATTCCCATGCAAAACAAAACATTGTTGGAATTTGCGTTGCTTGGATGCTGTCGTGAGAGAGCTTGCAACCTGAGGCCACTGACCTCCAGGTGTGGTAACCTGGGAGTGACCTGTATAACGTGGCAAGACTTTCGCCCTCACTCACGTTTGTTCACAGCTGTTCAAAAGTCCCGAAAAGTTTCCCTCCATTTCTCACAGCTCTCTTTTATCTTCCCCTGCTCTTCAGATCCAGAATGCTGAGAAGAGGATGAGTCCCCCAGGTCATCTGAGACATCCACGTGTCCTTGCTGCTGTCCCTCCCCGACAGCCCTCTTGTCCCACCGGGGACAGACCATCTGCCTCCCCACGCTCCACCCCGTGCCCCTCCCCCCTCCCCTGCCCCCAGTAGTGGCCATCCCAGAGGGGAGGAAAGGCGAGCCAGCCCCTGTAAATATGCCCGGATGGAGGTCTCAGTGGCGTCTCGTCCTGCTGAACTCCCTGGCCTGTGGCCTGGAGATCTGCGTGGCAGCTGGGATCACATACGTGCCCCCCCTGCTGCTGGAGGCTGGAGTGGAGGAGCGCTACATGACCATGGTGCTAGGTAAGGGCTATCTGGTTGCCAGGCCTCTTTGGTGTGTGTGTGTGTGTGTGTGTGTACAAGTGCACGTGTTTTGCTTCTGCTTCATTCTTTCTCTCACACATGCACTATTCTGACAGGGTATTCATTGTTGTTATTATTAACCATGAAAGGCAAAGTTGTTCTTGTTCACACACACATATGTACTGCTGAACCGCCAGAGTTTGACCATCTACTACTTTTATTGACCACTTGAGTGAGTGTTTTCTCGTCCAATTGATAGATTTTCATAGCCCTTAAGTGCCATTTGTTCACTTTCCAATACTTTGTGCATTGTCATAAGGCTGAAAAGAAATTAGATTTTATTTTAATCAGTCTGAATGCTTTGTGGGGCTGTGGTTACAATAAAGCCATTGTAGCACAGATAGAAAAATGATTTGATGAGTTTCTGTTAACGCTATGAGAAGAAGAAGTAAACTTGACGGTGGTAGCCAAGTTTGTGTGGTGGACGAGGGGGGGGGCGGTGTTGCACAGAGGTGTGACGGTGCCTCAGGGCTCCTATCTTCTTTCCCATTCAGGTCATAAAGACATAATTGGGGACGTTGCAGAAATCAGTGGACATATCGTCTGTTGTTTTGTTGAGGTGCTAATCGGCGCTAATTGAAAGGCAGCAGGAGAGCAAAGTGCCGGAGGAAGAGCCATGGTTTCCCAACAGACTGTGACGTGAATTCCATGAATTGCAACAAGCAACACATGTGTCAGTGAACATTGTAAAACAAGGAGCTTCTCTGAGTTCAATAAATGCATCTTATCTGCTTTTCTATTGGTTAGATCACAAAAAAAAAAGATTCCTTTGAGGACAGATGCATAAATAGACTGTATATAAGAAGTGGCGTAGTCATTATGGCGTCCTCCATTGGTTTGTGGACTGCCGTTATGAAGCCTCGAGTTCGGCGATTTGGCTGTCGCCATCTTGAATTTCTGCAAACGGTGAACTGAAGTTACAGTATTTGGAATGCAGAGGAGTGACTTAAAGACGGCGTATACGGCTCTGTTAGTGACCTGTCAGTGACCTGTCAATCACAGTAAGCCCGCCCTAAAGCATACTCTGCTTTAGGGTCTATTTGACTCTAAATGGGACCATAATTTACTCATAGGCTTCCATACAATCAAACTTCTTTTTGCAACTGGAGGGGTCGCCCCCTACTGGCCAGGAGAGAGAATGCAAGACACTTCCGCATTGGCTTCGCTAATTAACAGCCTATGGTAATTTGCAATGCTTGTTCCTTAGGCTTTTACCTAAAAATAAATATATATATATATATATATATATATATATTATATTATTTATTTATATATATATATATATATATATATATATATATATATATATATATAAAAATATATTATATTTGTGCAACACTTTAAGTGGATACAAGTTAGTAACAGCAATCTAATATGCCTGACATCTGCTTAGCTCTACCCTGTATCACAGCTTTCTTTTCTCCCCAATTTTATGCAGTGTCTTATGTTATTTTTTATAGGATCTGTCGAGAGTCTAGTGTCAGTCTCTCAGGACTAGTCTGACTCACCGGATGTAGACTGGGCATAAGTCACGTGGCATTCTCCACACCTTCCGCTTACTGCGCTATGTATTTTGCAATGCTATGTCAGCTGCATCCTGGGCTTAGCGGCACCCAATAACATTGTGATTAGTTTAAAGAAATCCAAAAAAAGCCAGAGTGTTTTTTTTCGCCCCCTGTACCAGAATGACGCTGTGTGGAACCAGACCTTTCTTTAGCTGTGACATAGCACTGTGGAGATAGGTCTGGCTATGCGAGACTAGTCTATAACGAGATCAGGCAGAAATATTTTGAACAGGATGTGGACAGAGAAATACTGAAACTCAAAAGCAGTTTTCCCTGTAGCACAGGCATTGTAACCCTGTTGTTAATTGGTAAAAAAGTGCAGACGCCACTAAGTCTGTGCTCCTCTGGCCCTTAAATTAGGGTTGCACATGCGTGCCACTGAACAGCAAAGGGAACAATCAGCTGAAAATATCTCTTGAGATGAGGACAATCCAGCTGGAGTGTAAACAATGATTCATTTGCAAAAAATAATTTGAAGAAGTCGGCATGTGTTTGAATCCCGAATGCTCATCTTCTTTTCTTTTTTTTTGTCCTTAGGGACACGTTTTAAAGAGCGAGGTCACAGACATTTTGGCAGCGTCATCTTGCAGTCGGTTTTACACTGCCGTTGTGTCAGACCGCTGCTGAACCAAAGAACAGTTTTATTATTACCAGAGTTTAAAGGCACCTGTTGAAAGAGTGACACAATTGAAGCAACAGTGACGCCACAAATATCTGTACAATAAAATCCATAAGATGGCAGATTTGTTGAGACTGTGTCAGGGAGGCATTGAGTTTGTGTCAAAGTTGTGTCATTTTACACTGTAATGCAAGCTGTGAAAATGTTGACAATGTAATGCAATCCAACACACCACCAACTACAGCTTCAGAAATGAGAGCACTGTAGTGTAGTGTACTGTGAGTCAGTGACAGCTTGAATACAAACAGAACATTGTAAGCCTCCGATGCGTACACTTTTTTACATAGAATACAAAACATTTTACTACTTTTTTCTTCTCTTTTTTTTTTAGATGATTTGAGATCATCATATCCAGGAATTCTGGGAAGAGCCATGAAAAGTGGCTAATTTTGCCCCGTGGCCTTGTGCAACAGCGGCTACACACACACCACAAACGAGAGAGAATGTGCAGCGGATGACCGATCCATTATGTCGATAACCTAGAAACTCTAATTCAGTTACTGGTTGTGCATTTGTGGCTTTAGTTGCATCAAACCTTTCAATGGATACCCTTTCCCGTTCTTATACCTTTTTCAAAACTCTCACGAATCAAAACGTGAGGCTACGACGTCTCGGTGCTCCAAACATTAGTAGCATGTGTGTCCAAAGACACTGTTAGCATCACCCATATGGTATATATGTGCACACTGTCACTGAGTTTACTTGTATGCAACGTGAATAGCTGCATTATCCCAGCCCAAACGGCCTTCACATGGTCGTCACTAAAGGCTTCTCTTTGAGATATTGCCTTGTGACTATGCAGATGATAAATACAATTCCACCAAACCAAAAGGCTCCGTGTGGATGACAGAAGTGACTATTCAAGTACGGAGAACAATATACACTTCTACTCCTCCGTTTTCTGTAGCAGCTGCTGGTGATATGAAGAAAAATGAGTTCATTGTAGAGTTCCTCCCAAACAGGCTGCACTGTAAGCCAGTCTGGAAATGGCACTCAACCCAATTCTCATCTCCCTGTATTATAAAGGAGTGCCCGAGTGTTGTTTGAATGAAGATAGATATTGTGTCTTGGGAGGGTTAAAGCTAATTTCCCCGAGCCAGTAGTGTCAGGTTCACAGATGGCTGCTTTCTACTTTATCTAATAGACATTTGTTGGCTGCTTCATCCTCCAGTTGTTACTTCCTTTCTCTAGTTTCATCTTTGTTAGCGGAGAAGTCACCCCAGGCTTTTAAACACTGAGGTGTACATTACTCTTGCTATTTTGAGCATATTTAGGTCTGTATTTAAGTAACAAAGCACAATGAGGAATGTGACACGTTTTATAGTGTGTATGTGTGTGTGTGTGTGTGGGCTTATACACCACACTGATTTGTTTGTGTGTAAATAGAGCTGTTGTTTTAAGAGGCTGGAAAGCAGAGAGCGTAGAGTAAACTATTGTCCCTGAGGGCAAATTAGTGCTACAGTCCATTACTTTACATAAAACGCATCACAATATGAAAACATCTTAAAAAAATAAGAAACATTTGACATTGACAACATGGCAGCTTAAAAAAAAAGAACCTGTGGCATTAAAACGCCAAGTGCTGAAATGTTTGTGTACTTATTGCATATTGCTCTATTGCACTAAGATGTAGCATTCGAGTTAAACAGCTCGATGGAGACTGGAACAAACAATAGCTTCAAGCGGTTTGATTTGCACTTTGGCACATGTCTGGTCTTTTTCCTGATGGTAGTGGTTCAACTCAGAGAAGAGGCGATGTTGAGAGTCTGCGATCGTTTTCATGCCCCTGCGGCGACGACAGCCGCGGCCGGAGGCATTGGGTTTGTGGGTTGTCCGTACGGCCCATTGTTGTGAATGCGATATCTCAGGAACACCTACAGGGAATTTCTTCAAATCTGGCACAAACATCCACCCGGACTCAAGGATGAACTGATAAGATTTTGGTGGTCAGAGGTCACTGTGACCTCACGTCTGTCCTATTCTCATGTACGCTATAGCTCAGAAAACAGTTTGAGTGATGCTGCATCGCTGGTTGGCGGAGGCAAACAACCGCAAGGCGGTACTTCTAGTTGTTGCTTGTTTCATGCTGCTCGTACAGGCTCTGTATGTGCTCATAGTCATTCTTCCATATTACCACTAATGCTGTCTGCATGCTGGCAGGCCTGCTTTTCAGGTGCACTGTTAGGTTGCCAAACCATGCTGTAACTCCGTATCTAATGAGCACGATCTGGCTGCTCTCTGCATACAGCCTCAATCGTGTGTGTGTGTGTGTGTGTGTGTGTGTGTGTGTGTGTGTGTGTGTGTGTGTGTGTGTGTGTGTGTGTGTGTGTGTGTGTGTGTGTGTGTGTGTGTGTGTGTGTGTGTGTGTGTGTGTGTGTGTGTGTGTGTGTGTGTGTAATGTGTAGTATATTGCAGCAAGTAGTGACAAGCTACTGAGTGGAAACGGCGTATATGTGTGTGTGAGAAACTGTAAGTCTTACAGCTGTAGATGGTGAGGATTGCTATGATGATGGTTCTCCACAGCTGAAGCAAGAAGAGATGTGGTGGCGGTGCTTGCCTGGCTGCAGTCAACTTGTCCGTCTTACTCTAATTGCCTGCCGGTCTCTTTGTCTGTGCGAGTCTGTTTCCCTGATAGCCCACCGAGTCTGAGGGTCCCTCTGCTTCCTCAGGGCTTTTGGAGTTCCTTTCAGACATCAGAAACCCCAATGTTGTTGAGTTTCAGTCGCTTCATGCTTCTTTGTTTTTGACCACGAGTGGCGCTGTAATGCTATGTTCTCATGAAGAGGTCCTCGTATTGTTTAGTTTTTTCAGTTTTTTTTACAACCCTGTGTTACAGACATGAATCCTGCAAAATGTCCGTGCACAAAGGGCCCTCCTAATGAGAACCAGTGAATGTAAACAAAATTGTGCTCGTCTATAATGAAAACTCCACAGGGTACCTTTTTTTTTTTTTAAATGTCAAACTCGGGTCGTTTTCGATATTCCATGTGTGTCTGTATGTGAACACCACATGTACCGTGGGGCGTTCTAATTAGCCGGACCCGACCACGTGTGGAGGATGAGCTGAGGGTGGGTTAGCCCTCAGGCAGCAGGCCATCTGTAGGAACCTCACTAGCAGTCAACAATGATGGCAGAGAGGCACATGCAGTTCGCTCCCTGGTAGGGCGGCAGCAGCAAGCAGGACTCGACAGGATCAGTAGAAGGCAGGCTTAAAAAAAAAAAACCAAAAAAAAACGAACACCTGTCAACCAGTCATAGAAGCCGTTATAAGCCACTAAAGCTGAACAGAGATCGACACCTGAGTTTCTGGCTTAGGATATTTTGAAAGATCTGCTTGGAAAGTATAAGTGGAAATACAACGTGTGATTCTGTGATTCTGTGAGTCTTTGCTGTTTGTCCTCTACATATTCTATTCTCTGTTAGTGTTGTCTCTGACTGCTTCAGTGTGTTCCTGCTCTGTCCACAGGTATTGGTCCAGTGCTCGGTCTCCTATTCATCCCTCTGATTGGCTCTGCCAGTGACCACTGCCACAGCAGCTATGGCAGACGACGGCCTTTCATCTGGCTGCTGTCTTTAGGGGTCCTCCTGGCACTTTTCATCATTCCCCATGCCGATGTACTGGCTGCACGCTTTGCCTGGGGAGGCCGCACCTTCCAGGTGGGATACCTGTTCATTGTTTGTGATCGTCATCATTTTTTGTGAATTCCACCAAGACGAGACATTAACGTGTGTTCTACCATTTTGCTACAGGTGGGCTTCCTTATCTTCGGGGTGGGGCTCCTTGACTTTTGCGGACAAGTGTGCTTCACGCCACTGGAGGCTCTTTTGTCGGACCTGTATCGGGACGAGGAGGACTACAACCAAGCCTTCGCCATGTTCTCCTGCATGGTCAGCTTGGGGGGCTGTGTGGGCTATCTGCTCCCAGCACTGGACTGGAGTCGTAGCCTGCTCTCCGCTTACCTCGGAGGCCAGGCCGAGTGCCTCTTCTCCTTGCTCATCCTCATCTTCATCTCCAGTGTGCTCATCACCATGAAGGTGTCTGAGGAACCCTTGTGTGCCAGCAGTGGCTTGGCGGGGTCTGGATCTTTACTGGAGTCGGGAGCCGGTACGATAGAGGCCGGCCGGTGCGGCGTGCCGCGCTCATGCTGCTACCTGCTGAAGTGCAAACTGAGGCTGCTGAAGTCTGGACCCTTGCTGTGCCTGCTGAGAACATGCTGGTCCATGACCCCGGCCATCTACAGGAGCTACTGCCATGTCCCGAGGGTGATGAGGCAGCTGTGTGTGGCTCAGCTGTGCAGCTGGATAGCCGTCATGTCTTTTATGCTTTTCTACACAGACTTTGTGGGGGAAGGCCTGTACGGGGGCGTGCCCAGTGCATTACCAGGAAGTGTGTCCAAGCAAAGATACGCTGAAGGTCAGATTTCCTCTTCATACAATATAATAATGTCACGTGTTATGTGAGCTCATTTCATTTGTCTTCAAAAAAGAAATCTTCCTAGCTTGAGGTATACAGACTAGATATTATGAGATTGTGCCTCCATTAATCTTGTCAGTTTATTTAATTTTTTTAAAGATATCATCATCAAATAGTGATAGCATAGCATGAAACAAACTTCCGTTTCGCTAGTGAGACTCGAGGCATAGCTCCTACCTTTGTCATCAAGGCTTCAGCTCCATCCTGGCTGCGCTGTCTGCTCTGTCACAGCTGGCCAGGATGCTCTCGCATTCCTCCGACACAGGTGGAGGACAGAGACGGAGCCTGTGTTCCTGCATGCTTTCCCGCTACCCTCATTTTGGCTCCTATCAAGGTATAGGAAACATAAAAAAAAAGACTGGCAGCTAACATGGACTCTGACGCAAGACTTAACACGAGGTGGTTAACATTTTGTGACGTTATGCCACTGAACAAGTAACAAATCCTTTGGGTACGTGTGCTTAGGCCAATGTCAAGCCAATCCAAAGAATTTCAGGTATTTCTTCCCACCGCTGCGCTTTTGAAATTGTAAACAAATGCACAGCATTCATCCTTTCGTGTCCCTGCTCTGTAAATCACAGAGTTGACGCTAATCCCGTTGACAGTTGTATGGCTATATTTTATTGCTATGCGGATGCTTAGCTGTGTGGTTCTATCTAAATATAACCTCTTAGATAGACCAGACCAAGTGTGTGGTGTCAGTGGCGTAAGAGGGAGACTTCTGTCTCTGGTATATTTTACCAGACAATCCTTGAGAAAGAACAGTAAAGCGGAAGAACGTCACTGAGGTAAACAGATGTGAGACAGACCATCTCGTCCATGTTGAGACGTTGCAGATGTATTAATATAGTGGGTCATGTCAAAGTTAAGTGTTTTAAGTCTCTTTTTGTTTACGGTCTAGCCAGACTGACCATATGTCTCTTCCTTCTTTCGCCTTTTTCATTATCTCACGTTACTTAACTATGTACTTTTCTGCTTCCTTTTTTAATTTTTTTCAATCTTTTCCTACTACCGTCCACCTGTTCTCTCATCCCCTAATCCTCAGACTCAGACTCTCCGCTCTCACACCAGTCTCTCTTTTTCTCGTTTGACATTTTTATCCCTCCGTCCACATTCTTTTGTCCTCGCTCCTTTTCCAACTCAATCTCCCTCCCCACTTTGTTTACATTTTTACTTTCCCCTCTGTCTCTCCTCCCCTGTGCTTGCTGGACCACGAGGAATGTCACACTCACAAAGAATTAATGTCAAGGAATCGGCACACAAAGAACATGTTCATTCAAGTCCTGTAGACGGTCAAAGCGCACAATTCTGAGGTCTGTCTGACCTGCATGTGTTTAATCTGAAACTCAGCGGATGTTATTAAACCACATCACTCAACCTGCAGATGTTCCTCTGCATCAAGGTCTTTGTCTGTAGTTTGTAGCATTAACCTTTTTTTTCTTCTCTTTTTTTTTTTTTACTACTGCTTTTTCTTTTTGTGATCATCTCTCCTACTGGGAATGGTGGCAATGCACAGTAGTTATCTGTGAAGCTTGTACTACAGAAATGTCCATTTTCCCATAATACAGCAGTTCTCTGTGCACAGATTCGGTAGCATTGTGGCTCGGACCCATATCTTTGAAGGCTTGAATTTCGGTCCTCGTTAGCTTCCGTAGTGTTTGTAAAGTGGGCTCGGCAGCTTTGCTTTCCAAGAGTAATATGAGCCACACACGCCTTCTACATAAGTGATTCGATGCTCTGCTGCTAAACTTCTGACCCACGCTATTCACGGAGAGCAAGCTGGGAGATCAGGTTGATTGCGGGCAGAAATGAATAACAGTCCAGACATGTCGTCACTCCAGCTTCCAAGGATGAAAATAAAACCCTACTTTAATTATGGGGTGAAATAAATGTGGTTTAACTGGGAACATTATTAAAAATGGAAAAGATTTCCCACAGCTGACAAAATCACATAGTCGACTAAAATGTTTTAAAAATGTCATTACTGGAAACTGTTGGAAATTCCAGTTTTCATTTTTGCAGTTAGCTCAAGGGTAGTTCAAAGAGAGAATTAAAATGCTTGTGTGGTTGTGCTGTACTGGAGAACCACACAAACATTTAATTTATTCATTTTAGTCATTTAAAGAACATCTTTAATCTTTTATTTTATCTTTACCTCTAATGGTAGTGACTGTTCAATATAATGGTTTTCTTCGAGGTTAATTCCATATTCAGAGAATTATAATAGCAGCGAACAACTATTTGCAATGTAGCGAGAGACACAGTGGAGTAATATCTACCTGAACAGTCTGTTGTAATCTGAGCTTCTCGGTGCTTTGTTCACATACCCGGGCCGGCTGCTTGTGCTAATGGCTAATGGCTCCGCTCTGCGCTCATATGGCGCTTACAGCTGATGATGGTGTCTCAACCGACGGTGTTCTCACAGAACTGTAGTGCCCACCCTCCGGTTGTGATGGCTAAAGTTATTAGCACTGTTAGCTGTGAGCCGTTCAGAATATTGAATTTAGCCCATTTTATGTCTCTCATTGCTTTCATATGTTGAGATTGTATTTATCAGATGCAGGACATGGTAGATTACAATAGTAAAACATGTCACTGATGGATGTTCATTAAGACCGTAGCTGGCTGTTAATGTATTATATTTAAACATTTAAAACATTTTGACGTCTGCAACTCTTTCTCTGTTTGAACTGAAAATTCTGCCTCGGTCAGGTGGTGAGACCTCATCCTAATGTTTGTTGCTTGGCTGGCTTATGAGGGCCAGACTCGGACTCTGAGATTTTTCAAGGATTGGTTAACGCCGTCTGCCACTGTCCAAGTCAGTCATCCCAAACAGTGTGTCTGTGCCGCAGGGTGCCATGAATGTCTCCCAAGACGGCTCATCTCTGTGTTTATGAGCTAAACCGTAAAGTTTTAGCTCATCCAAATAGCTGTAAATGCTTCACAGTTTAAAGTTTACATAAGGTTGGCGATGCAGGCTGTGCGTCTTTCGCTAGATGGGGCCATAAAAGGAAATGATCAGAGATAATGCAGATGTCAGTACTGACAACAAGATGGGACAATGCTTTGTAACAAGGCAGTCATCGTTAGAGCTGTATCACCTGCGCAGGATGTCTGAGAGAAGCTATGAGTTTAATGGGCTCAAGTGTGTTTGTTTCCTTTCTTTCAGGTGTCCGTATGGGCAGTATGGGCCTGTTCTTGCAATGTGCTACCTCAACCTTCTTCTCCCTGGTCATGAGTCGTTTGGTTCGCCATTTTGGTTCCCGGTGGGTCTACATTAGCAGTATGGTGAGCTTCACGGTCTCTGCTTTGGTCATCTGCCTGTCCAAGAGTGTGGTCCTGGTCACTATAATGGCTTCCCTCACTGGCTATGCGTACGCCACCCTGCAGACTCTTCCCTACACACTCACCTGTATGTACCACAAGGAGAAAGAGGTAAGTAACGAGTTAATGCCTCTTACACAATGATGGTGTGTTGGCGAAATCTGTACGATTGATAATGATTGACTCTCGTCTCATTTCAGGTCTATATGCCAAAAAGGAAAACCCAAAGCGTGCATAAAAACGGTATTGCAGCCAAGCGGGACTCTGTGTATTTGACTCCTGTGGAAGAGGAGGGCAGCTTGAACCACACAACGGGGGCTCCCTTCGGGCATGCCTTCTTCGGCCAGCCACACGGCCAGAATGGCTCATCTCAGAGCTCCGGTGGCTCCGAGCAGGAGGAGATCGAGTCGGGGTTTGAGAAACGCGGCGTGGGTTTGGACTTTGCCATCTTAGACAGCACCTTCCTCCTCTCTCAGGTTTTCCCCACCCTCTTCATGGGCATGATCGTTCAGTTCGCACAGTCCGTCACTGCCTACATCGCCTGCTCCGTCATCTTCGGTGCCGTCGCCACCTACTTGGCCAGTCGGATCATCTTTGACCAAAAGGACCTCAAAATCTGAGACTTGGATGCAAACGATGTGGAAGCGATGGAATCACAAATAATCAATCAATCAATCAATCAGGTTCCACGGGCGGAACTCAACGCTGCACTACTGTTTCCAGAATGCCTTGCTCTTATACCGTGTGTTTGCACTTATGAAAGCTCTGCGTTGGGGAAGTGCGTGTCGGGTCATGAGAGAAAGCTGTTTCAGTTATGGGCCAGGTATTGTTACCCAAAGAGTCAACACCAACTGTGTGCTCAGGTCAGGTGTGGTACTCTCCGGAATGCAATTGAATTCTATAGAAATCTGTCTAAAACCTTTTTCTTGTGACGTCTTTTCTGTCCATAGTCTCTTTCCTCAGGTACCACAAACAGATTTACTGTAGAACTCATCGACCTCATTGACACACGCAGCTTGTAGGGTTTTAATGTTTTTTTTAATGATTTTATCCCGAGCTATTTGCAATTTTATTAGTACTCAAAACAACATATTAAACACAGCGTTGGCTTGTACAAACTAATCTGCAGCATCACGAAGCCAGTCTGGAGACTCGTCATCATTTTATTGAGTCAGGCCTGTCTTTCTTCACAACGGAAGAATAAATAGATTCATGCATGGTTTTTAGCTGTTCAGAAAATAGAATTACAAGTGGGACCATTGGACTTGTCCATACAAGATGAAAAACACACTTAAAAGGGCACTCCGGTGATTAAGTATTGCTGGAATTTTTAATATTACAACTCTATATTGTCTTTAATCAGACCTTCCCTACCTATTAAAGGGCCTGTGAGCTGGATTCTAGCGATGTCTCAAGATCACTAGTGTCCGGCAAGCCAGTTCCAGGACCGATCGGTGTTCGGTGTGTGGGAGAGACAACTGTTCGTTCAACAATGGCACCTCCTAAAGATGGAAAAGATGTTTTCTCCCCCGTCTACCGACTGGTATTCTGTCAGCGTTTGGTTGAGGTCCAATCACCTGCCAAATATGTTTTGAAAGTGCATGCCCTTTTTCCACACAGTCTCCAATGACCGCTTCTCAGATGGACAATTGTCAAGCAAAACGTTGGCCCTTCGCGTTGACCTGAAGGCCCCTGTAGTTCTCAGCATGCTTGAGAAACTGCGGTAACAAGTTCTGCCGAGTGCAACGCCGTTTGACTTCCGTTGCTCCTAGCATGGTTACTGCGGTAACGATGGGGCGGCTCACGCTACCGCAGTCTTGGGAAGGGAGGAGTGAGCGGAGGGGGTATTCAGTCGGGTGCAATCTGCAGCCACACCGCTAGATTCCGCCAAATCCTACACGCGACCCTTTAAGCGCGATCACCTTTTAAACACTCTGCCCTCAGTTTGAAATGCAGTTTTTCTTTCAACTAAATGAAATTCTGAGCAGAACTCAATTTAGTCCTGATGACATCACACACCAGGGTTGTTTTCCCAGACTTTACAAAGCTCCTCCAGAGCCACAGAGGACATTGTACAACAGTCTTCACATGCTGAGTAGTTCTCTCCATGACAAGTAAACTGACCTTTTATGCATACCCCTATAGAAATTCAGCTGTACTCTGATGTTGGGCCCCATCTTCTGCGTTTCGCCCATCTAGTGCCATCTATTAATTAATGAACAGTTTAACTGTAAATATTTTGTATACAAATTTACAGTAAGTCCCTATGGGAATTTTGTTATGCAACCTGTTGAGGGGAGGTTATCGACTATGGTGGATTAAGAATGAAGCCGTTTAGTAGAACTGGAAATATTGCATCAAAGGTCTTCTGTCTAACCAAGAATAATCTAGTCCAGTTGACTTTTCGTCTTGTCCAACTATGCTCCTGATCAGGACAGTCATCTCAGGTACAAGTACATTGTTTTAGTGTCCCATCCTGTCCTTTTAAGCCACTGATTTAAAAAAAAGAAAAAAAAAAAAAAAAAAAAAAAAAAGAAGAAAAGTTCTCTGCTGCCTAAACCTTCATGTTCTACTGTATTCTCAACTGACAATCTTGGACACCCAGATGGGCTTGTTGCATAATGCTGTATGTAAAGATGTCAGAGGATGTCTGAGGGAAGCTCGCTTCATGGCACCCATTCCTGAAAGACCAACCAAAAATATATATAATGCAGTAAATGAAAATATTTGGTTACTGAAAAATGATGCAAGAGTAGGCGTTGTATATCGATGGGTTGAAGGCAAAGCAGAGTTGGTGTGTCTTGTGTTTTGGGGGGTGTATAACATGGAAGACAGACCGTGAGTGAGTAATGTTTAAAAGTGATATGACTTGAGTGTGTGAAGTTTTTTTTTTTTTTAATATATAAACTGTACTGGCTTTAGCCTGGCCCGTGTGACGCTGTATGTTGCGTTGTATTGTGGCCTTCAGATGAGCTTTTGAAATTGGCCGGTTGGTCTAAACACCATGCTGGTTTCGCCAAACCGCTAGGTGAGTTCATTTGAGCATTTTATATCCAGGTTGTCTGATCGCACACAAGAGGTGATGAATTAGTCTCCGCAGATACAAATAGTCCTGAAGGACCTCACTGCCTGAGGTGTGCTCCGCATGAGGGAAGTAAACCACAGCAGAGGATTTAGTTTGTCCTGTCGACACCACTGCAGTACACAACACTCAAGACACTACATTGTCCTTCTCATCCCGAAATCCACAAGAACAGTTTTGTCTAGCAGTAGCCGAAATCTCCGAAAAAGGTTGTTTTTACAAGTGCCTGTACATTTTTCAAACTTTTTTTTGTACATATGTGTTTATTTATTATGCTTTTTATTACAAAGTAGCGCGTATTAAACTATTGGCCTCGTCTCTTTCATTGGTGCAAGGGCGAAGGCTGTTTCTGTGAAAAGATAAATTATTTGTATAGATGTGGTATAGAAGCATCATCAAACTATAATTTATTTTTATCATCACCTGCTTTCTCCTGTAACTGTGCTAACATCTCAGAGCGTATTGCAGATCAGAATACTGGAAGTTATCAGTTTCCCCCTGTGGTCATACAGCCTGCATCAGCTGAAAACGTTATTCCTGTCACACAACTGCTTTGTGTTTTGATTTTAGTTTTTCCTGGTGCAAATCATAAACCTCATAATTGTGTCAATACTGCCTTATCTGGGTCATATTTAACCACGTATTTGTTTTTCATGGGAGAGCCGTGTTTGTGTTAAACTTAACATATAAACACTACAGATATGTTATTTAGATATTTTCAGTTCCTGTTGCTCTCAACCAAATGTCTAGTTTTATTTCAGACAAAAGAAGTGCCAATGGTCCGACTGTGTTAAGGCCAGAAGTCATTGTGTTTTGATGTGTTGATCAGGGTTTTTTTTTTAAATAATTTTTTGTCTCAAGATTTCAGTGTTATCATGAATGCAGTCAACCATATTTAAACGGTGTATTTCATTTTCATCATACATCCATCAGATTGTGTATGCAGTTACCAAGTAGATTTTATACAAAATAAAAGAACTGCATTGTTAATGAGATGTCTGTGAGTACGTTTATGAAACCCATTCTCCTTCTTTATATAAACAAAAAAAAACAGATGCATTATTGGTCATTATTGCATAAAGTATTTAAACTACTTAAAATATGAAAGGATCTATTAACTTTTGTTTAACAATTGTAATTAATTTAATCTGAAGTGCATGTTGATCATACCTAGACATATATGTACAAAGAACTCGGGGCTGAGTGGTTAAAATAAGGACTGAGTGGTTAAGGGCTGAGTGGTTAAAATAAGGGCTGAGTGGTTAAAATGACCTTGGAAATGGTGCCATCCTTTGGAAATCTCGGGGAACTGACGTGTGCGAGAGAGGCCGCTGCTGCGCAACTGCACTGGCCTCACTGACGCATGGGCATGCTGCTGGTGGCATTATCTATTACATGGAAAAGACGATAGGCTTTCATGTTGCAGGGAATGGCATGCTGACAATGTGTGCCATTTCATGACGGGCCTCTCCAGTTTGCTCCTCATAGTTCTCACGAGTGCACCACGGGAAATGCACGGGTTATGATGTACTGTAAAAATATCTATATAGATATAGATATATATATGATACTTTTATAATAATGCCAGTCTTGGCCTCCGTTACTCCGTGGGTGTCTTGCTCAAGGACACGTTGATGCGGGCCGACACGGAGGTCTCGAACCCTGATCTTAGCGGTCGAGGGTTGGTGGGCACCCTGCTGGCTCTCTGGTCCAGCATTGTGTGCGCAGAAAAACACAGATTTACGGGAGGAGGGGGGGTTCTTGAACGGCGCAGCAGAAGAAGTGGGATCACAAGAGCCCTGTCATTGCTCTCCGGTGACAAGTGGGCCTGTTTTTACACCTTCCTTCTAAATAAGGAAGCGGCCTGACAGACATATGACCATCGACCCAATTTGGGAGCAGCCCGTGTGCCCCGTCGCGTCCCACGGCCGCTGAACGCCACCAATGAGCTTTCTCCCCTTTCCAGTCCGGCAGTGACAGTGGGCTTTTCCCCTCAACTCCCCACAGACTTTGGTATTTTTTCCTGCCTGTCAGCACCCTCTCTACCCTTGTATTGTCCCAGCGGCGAAGTCAGCATGATGTCATCTAGGGATGCGACGATAGCCCTGGCAAGGTTGAAACTGGGTTTTTGGTGAGTGGTAGAGGATTTATTCTCAACTATTACCGAGAGGGAGACAGAGGGGGGGGTGGGGGGAGAGAGAGAAAGAGAAGAGCGTGTGTGTGTGTGAGAGAGAGAGAGAGAGAGGCGCGGAGGAGCTGCAAAACATGGTAATCACCACCACCAACCTCGCCATCACCATCACCATCACCTCCAGCTCTGCCGCGCACTCTCCCGTCTCCTCTCCTCCTCTGCACCGGGGCTTGCGTTTCATGCCCAAAGCCCTGATCTGCGCTCCAAAAATAACCCTCAGCCAGCATGCCGAAGGAAGCAAAACAAGAAGAGCGGTATTTTTAGGGTCATTAATTTCGACCACGTGGCCCGAAGGTAAACCGGATGGCCGTTGCGCAAAGGCTCCTCGTCAGTATGTCCTGCGAGGCCGGCACGCCGCACTGGACGCTGACCGCGGTGGTTCTCCTGGGCTTTCTGCTGGGGATCGTGTCAGCGTACCCTTTACCGAGCAGCAGGACAAATGCAACTTTACTGGAGAAACGATGGGAGACCCTCTTCTCCCGCTCTGTTTTGGGGATCTCCGGGGAGAAACCGGAGCAGAACTGGGAGACCGACTATCTGCTGGGCATCAAAAGAGTGCGGAGGCTCTACTGCAACGTGGGCATCGGGTTTCACCTTCAGGTCCTCCCCGACGGCAGGATAAACGGTGTACATAATGAAAACCAGTACAGTGAGTTATACCTCCACCAATGTAATGCAATAGACATAAAAGAGAGGCAGAGTCAATAAGCATGGATCTGTGATGAGCAGGCTAGTCGATCCCCTCTATTAATTTGCATGATCATATGTCATCCGACTCTTGAGGGGGAATAGAATTTCTTCCACGGCAAATACAAATCTATTAAAAAATAAGTATCCATCAGTGCTGAGCACCCCCCCTTTCCTCCCCCTCCTCCCCAAGCGCAACCATGACATGAATGTATGGCCGCTTTTAGACACAACTTATTTTTACGCAGCCCTGTGAGGGCGGTCTAGAGACCAATAGCCGTGCACGTCAATGCAATTACTGCAATTATTGCGATAACAAGAATGCGCTTAATTGGCACGCGCCTGAGTGCAAATGTAAGATGGGGTGAAGGATGCAGAACAAAGGCTCGGCATGCTGCGCAGCAATCTGCAAGGTTACACCCATAGACGCAGAGAGAGAGAGAGAGAGAGAGATAGAGAGAGTACAATGCTACAATAAACAGTCAATCAGCCAGGATGATCGGTTGGTATTTCATTTTATTTTCACTCTAATGTAATCATTCTTTGTCTTGTATCAGGTCTAATAGAGATCTCTACGGTGGACAGAGGAGTGGTGAGCCTATATGGGGTGAGGAGTGAGTTGTTTGTCGCAATGAACAGCCGTGGGAGGTTATACGGAACGGTAGGTATGCACACTATTTCATTTATTTTCAAGCAATGTTAGTTAATGGGATCCTGGAATTAGGACGCACTTGCAGCTCGATCCGATTTTTTTTTTTTTGCCAGTCATATTTTGGGATGCCGCCCTATCTGTCAGCAGCGGGGCTGCTCATTATATGTTGCGAAATCCCTATATTTTAATTTCATTAGGAATTTATGAAGCTCTATTTAAAGCAAGTGTGCTAGGCCTGGTGCCCTATGGGTAAATAATGATGAGGTTAACAGATGCAGGGTTCAGTCCACACGCCTGTAATGTGGTCGTGTGTGAGTGTGAGAGAGTGTGTGTGTGTGAGTGTGTGTGAGAAGGAGGAGGAGGAGGGAAAACCCCCTGACGCAATGAAACCTGTCAGCAGAGCTGGAAATCGATTTTAACGGCAAAGCGTTTATTTTGTGGGGCAGTGCACATCACACACACCCTGGGAGGCAAAGGAGGCACAACTCACCCAACAGCAGCTTCTCACACCTCTAACGTGACAAAAAATAAATACAAAATCAGAAACAGGCATTTTAATTTCTAGTTCATATCATCAGTGGCAATTTAGGTATGAGAATGTTGGTGGGGCCACACAATATTCATACAAGAAAATTTGATGATGCAATCCAAACATTCCATAGCTATATCCCATCAACCAATAACTCTCACACCAATAAACTGCGAGTGAGAGAGGGGAGACACTGTGATTGCTGTGACCAGTCTATCGCCAACAGCAGTGATGACCAAATTCCAGCCAAATAATGTCGTCTAAAATCACACAATGAAGATCTGATATTTTAATATTTTCGCCTATCAACACATATAGGACCACCAAAGGACAACATTAAAGATCTCTCCACATCAAATGGCCTACTCAGCAACGAAAGGTGCATTTGTCATCTGTTGAGCAACCTCATCCTTGTAAACATTGTACAAGCAATCCAAAGGTTTGTTTTGAATAATGGCTGAAGTGCCCTTAAAATAGGGTTGAGCATCGTAATGGTTCCTTAGTCTGGAGTCTCCCTCTCACATAGTCTCAAATATGCATCTTCAAAGCCAGGGTTTAACGAGCCAGGCAGACTTGTCATCTCCATGTACTTTCCACAAAGTTTTATACAGGTTATAATGCTGCCAAGAACATACCTGTTATCTTCAGTCTGACGGTTGTATTGTTCAAATGTCTGTAGAGCTCAAGCTGAGAGTCAACGCCCGTTGTTCCCATCAAGCCTAACTTGAAGGCATTATCCACATGCGATGCACAACTCTCTTTTACCAGCCTTTCTGAAAGATGTTTCTAGTCTTTAAATCCACTTGCTGTCCAGACAGTTTCCGCTATGAAAAAAAGACATGGAAAGCAAAACAGGGCTTTTTTTTTTAATGCTAGCTGTTAACTTAGTTTGCCTTTTGAACCACTCGTGGTTAAATTATCTTTTTTATCCTTTTCCTGATAAATAAGGCATCCGGTCGATGTGGTCCCAAACATTTTATTTCCAATTTTTGCTCCAGAGGTAAAGTTCTAAATCGTGCTGTAGTTAAATAATACGAGTCATCACTACTGTTGTAACGTTAACATGAGTACAATATCAGTCCTTCTTTAGCTATAGCTAGCAAGACCTGCACACCCTTGCACCATTACAATCAACCAATGGAATGCTTATAGTCGCCCTGGCCTTCAGGCCCCATGACCTCATGATCTGAAAGTTCACATTGAATGGAAGCGGGCAAGCAGCATCAGGCACAAAGACAAATTTACACACACGACAAAACGATATGTTTCTAGAGAAGAGATTTAATTCGGAATGGGATGAAAAATTGCAACGTTGAGTTTACCATTATTGTGTCTGAAATAGCGAAAAAGCCTATAACTTCTTCTGCACAGCAGCGCCCTCTTGTGGGGCCTTGACCGGTGGGCCCCTAATGCAAAAACGCCGGTGCATATTAGGGAGAAATCTTTAAATCTTTCTAAAAACGTATGCTTGATTTTTCATATAGCGTCTGTCTCCTAGGAGGTGTTTCATGGACAGCAGTACATAGCTTTATGATTGTGAGCTATTCTTACCAAAATGCTGTTGTGCCTGTTACCGAGAAGCACCCAATACTGCAAAACATATTGCTGGGTGTAAATTTGGCATGTATGCACAGCAGCGTTAACATTTTTCATGTATCTTTGGATTTGAAACATGGAAACCCAGGTCTGATCCTGGTTATAGCACTATAGCTTAATAACAATGATGTGGCTATGACAAAGGATTTGTTATAAGAGCAGTGAGGATTTAACATATTTCTCAGCATTGTTACTGACCTGTCCGTTTTTTTTCTTCAGGTTTTAAATGGCTGAGGTACACACAGTAACCTTGTGGTGATCTTCAGATGTGTGATAATGGGCTTTGATTAAAACTAAAATGAAGTGTGCCACAAATTCCCATTTTACTTTATGTGAATTTAACTTTCCAAAGGCCCTAAATTGATCCTGCTGCTGATTGTGGTGGATCTTTTGAAATATGAAATGCTGCTGGCAGTTTACATTATGTAAGCACATATGCACTTTATTGAATTCAACCGCAGATCTTTTATTACAAGCAGGTTTTTTATTTTATTTTATTTTATTTTTTTTGCCGACAAAGAAACAGTGTTTCACCTCCATTTTCCAACTTTTTAATCCTCACAACCCAGATAAGATTTATTTTTGGAATTACTGTAGTTTGTTTGCTTCCAGAGCATTGACAGCTACTCATATATAAATGTTGCTGGTGCTGTGGGAGGAAACATTGTGTTTAGCAGAGCCCTGCTGACACATGGCCACTGGTTTGCACGCTGTGGCCAACATATTCGACAGACACAACGTGAGTCGGTTATCAGGTCATGAGTGATGAAGCGTTAGCTTGTGAGTCGGCTGATGATCTGATAAGAGATTGAATTAGGCCACATGACTTGTGATGGAGAGCTTTTGCTCTGCTGCCGCACACTGTACGAGTCATACACTGGCAGCACTGTAGCAGGGCCGCGTATTGTTCTTCAGTGACAGAAATGTGTATTTAAAGATGATCTTAAACAGCGGGGCTTTATGTGGAGAATAGTGATCATTACTCTTGTACCTAAAATCATCCGGATATTTTTTTTTTTTTATAATTGATATAAAAGTTTACTGTGATTACGGTGCTTAATTGTATTGTTTAAATATTTCCTTAAGACTTTTGTGTTTTCATTTTAAAGGACTAGTTTGACATTTTGGGAAATAGGTTTATTTACTTTTCTGCCAAGATTTATGTCTGTTTACTGTTGCCAGGAGACGATTAGCTTAGCTTAGCATAAAGACTGGAAATGGTGAGACAAAAAAGCTAGTCTCTCTCTTCGTGGCTGTGCAAAGTTTAAAACAAATCTGGATCTTTGCATTATATCTTGTTTGTTTAAAACAATGTGAAAAAACGCAGAGTTCTGTTTCTTTCTTGGATTTCTTTGCAGGACGATTGATTAAAAACACAAGATATAGCGTGTTATATCTTGATTTGTGAGCTTTAGAGGTGCTGGTAGGCATATTTTGTTACCTTTGGATACAGCCAGGCTACCTGTCTCCTCCTGCTTCAAGTCTTTAAGCTAAGCTAAGCTAAACTAAGCTAAGCTAAGCTAAGCTAAGCTAAGCTAAGCGTCTCCTGGTTGCAGCTTCATATTTACCGTACAGACAGAAGAGTGGTATCAATTGTATCCTCTAACTCTCTGCAAATCTCTGAAAATGTAAATCTATTTCTTCAAGTTCAATTAATACACATTTTAAGAGCTGTTAGCGCTGCTAGAAGATTGCACAAAGATAACTCTAACATTGCTGTGTGTAATCTAATCTTTAGCTTTATTAATTTGTGCATTGCACAGGATCTTTTTCAAGAGATGTTTAATGTTCCCTCATCCCTTCAAACTACAAACTGACACTTTCTTGAGCGGTTCATTAAAATGCACTCTGTCTTTCTCTTTGTCCTCTGCAGACAGTCTTCCATGACGAGTGCAAGTTCAAGGAGAGCTTGCTCGCAAACAACTACAACGCTTACGAGTCGCTGGTTTACCGAGGCTCCTACATAGCACTCAGCAAGCATGGCCGCGTGAAGAGAGGCAACAGGGCCACCACTGCCATGACTGTAACGCACTTCCTACCCCGAATATGATGAGCAAAAACTGGCAATAACAAACTTTTTTGCACATGTGGATTATTTCCCAGGTAACATAAATACCGTATACGTACGTACAAACACAAAAGACAACATGGACTATAAAAGAAAGAAATACCACTATATCTGATAGTATTTATTCAAACTTTATATGTATATTTGGGTAGCTTCCTTTGTATTAGAAATGATGGAAATGCCATTCTTTGCTGCTTTTATGATTTTCATCATTTTGTGATATGACGGGGATGGAGAGGTGTCATGTATCCCCTCAGTTTATATGGGTGCTTGCTGGAAATGGTCGAGTCCTTGCCATGTCAGTGGATGACAGTTCATCCTTTTGAAAATGAAATGGATACGTTATTACCTCAAAGCACCATTTCCCCGAGGAGTAGAAGGGGAAGAAGAAAAAGAGAAATGTGTGCATGAAATTTCTACAGAGAAGAATGCCTGTTTACTGAAAATGTTTTTTCGTTGTCATCCATCAAGGATTTGAGCGCTTCCCATTCGCTATGTTCAACTGTCTCTGTCACTGTCAGGGCAACCAGGACACTTGCAAATATGGCGGTGTTTTTTTTGTTGCTTCGTCATGAGGTGGCGGTGCCTTGGATTCCTCCTTGCGGCCCTCTTGCCCTTGCATGCGAGAAACATGGTGCTCAAGTCAGAAATAGGAATGAGACGCAAGTCTTCACTCCCTCAGACACCACCGGGAGGCTTTAGCCCAATTCCAAGAGGGCCAGAGGTTTCTCCACTTTATTTTCTTTCCATAATTAGATCAATTAAGTAATTGAGACTCTCAAATGCTGCACAGGCACCCAGTGGAGCCTCTTGTTAATATGGAAAGCTAGATTTAGAGTCAGCACTCATCCGCCCCCTATCATGTCCAAGGGAGCTTTGACAATCCCAGGTTTTACTTTACTCACAAATCTTGTAGCTGGATCCTCAGGCTAGACTGAGTGTGTAGCTGTGTAGTCAATATGTGGGCATGCATTTCTTTCAAGTATATATGTGGACTTGCTCAGTTTGAGAGCTCCTCAATTTGAAAGTTTTTTTTCCCTCATTGTTGGAGGTCAAGGGGGCGTCTGTGTAACAGAATATCACAGACCTGACACTATGAAGCGAAATGTCCTCCATTTCTGTCTGCTGTATATTTCCCTCCCGTTCAAATTGAGCTCTGTTTCATCATCAGAATCTGTTGCATCTGATCTGTAGCCTTGCCAGTTTATTCGATTTCAGTTTGGAAAATTAGTTTTGAAAATGTCGACTTTATAGCAAAAGTGAAGATGGGAGTTGTTTGACTTTCACACAGGTTTGATGATATTTGGCACTATAAGGCACGGTGTTTATGAAGAAATGAGTGCTGTGACAGTGGATATCAACGAGTGGTCAATTCACTGTAAATGTGATGGTCTGCTGCATTCATTTGAAATAGTGTAGCTACTCTGGTTTGGTTTAGAGGGAACTGGAACTGCTTCAGAGTTCATGACCCTGGGCTATGTGAACAATACTTCAGGTAACTCAGTCCGTCTGACATTTTGATGATGTAGATTGCGCTCATTGGACCCAGATTTCTAAGCTACTTATGCATTATTCAGATTGGCCGCTGAATCACAGGATGGCTTCTTGTGGGAGAGAAAAAAAAAAGACGAGCAACGTTGCAAAGAGCGGTGAACCAAAGGGTTATAATAGCGATGTTCACCCGGGCTTTGTTTATGCAGCATACCATACTTGAATTCAACAACTGCTGGCGCTCCTCTTTCAGATACCATAGTTTTCCACTGTGGAGACAAAAGGGGGTGAGGAGGACAAAGAGCAAGCAGAGTTGAAGATAGCAATGATGTACAGATGACTTAGATGGCACTCAGCATGTGGCACTGGTTGTTTGTTTAACTTGGCGAGGATGTGAATAATGTGGGGTAAAATACCTGAGCATCAGACTAGCGGGCCCCTCGGCGGTTGATGTCAGACTGGACGGTCAGCACAGGGATTCTTGTCCCATTCATCTGAGCCATTTTTGTACCAAGGTCGGAGATATGGGCTTTCTGCCCTTTGTGTTACGGATGGAGGCGTGTTTTCTGGCGTTTTACGGAGCTCTGCACCTGTTGTTTCTTGTTCGAGACATGAATGGCTGTCTTGTAATGTGCAATGAAGATATGAATGACTCTGCACCTTTCTCGTACTCCTGAGCAGAGTCCATTTAATGTCGAAATGTGGTGCGATTGAGCTAGGTTTTTAATGGTTTTGGATTCCGTTATTCTATTTTGGTACTTGACCTGCAATATTCTGTAAGTAGCAAACCACCAGTCAGGCCAGTTTGGTGACATATAATTAAAGGAAAGTAGCAAGGCTATTATAAATATATAGTTATCATATTTTACCTCGTGCCCTTTATAACATTACTGGAACGCATTGACAAAATGTCTGTGAGCTATGGTTTACGTGCCCTTTAGGCTCCAGCTTATGTCTAGTAGCAGAGACAAATGTGCAGTATCTGGTGTGTTTGTAAGCATGTGTGTGTGTGTGTGTGTGTGTGTGTGTGTGTGTGTGTGTGTGTGTGTGTGTGTGTGTGTGTGTGTGTGTGTGTGTGTGTGTGTGTGTGTGTGTGTGTGTGTGTGTGTGTGTGTGTGTGTGTGTGTGCGCGTGTGTGTGTCCAACTGAGTGGGCTCCTGTCATGTTCTGTTTCTGCCAAAGCGACAGTAGAGATGGTGTCAGATGGATTTACCTTGAGTCAGGAATAACAGGGCTTTGTCTGACTGTGCACGCTGATGGACTGAACTCTCCTCACAGGAGAGGATTAAAGCGAGAGGGAAGTCTGCCAAGAGAAAGCACTGGCTGTGGTTTGAGCTGGTAGTTATGTAGCAAAAGGCCACTTAAAAAGAATCAAACGCTTCCAGGAAAGGGACACTTGAGTCAAACAAGTTGTCCGGTAAATACTGTGATCCGAGAGAACAACTGTCGAGTCCCAGGATGTCACGTTTAATGTTTTTGAGTTTTGACACCTTTGATAATTGTGTTTGGGGGATTTTTTCCTTGAGCATCTTATTACTCATTGTGACTAATAAGCCTTTATTTATAACATCACTATGATCACATTTTTTTTTCTTTTCTGGACTGATTTTGTGGCAGTGAGGATTTGGCTGGAGAAGTATTTTGGCTAATTTGTCAAAATATATATAAAAAAAGGTGGATTTTTATTTTTATGGAGTAATATTTACTGAGCCGGGGTAGATGCTGTTTTCCCTTGCTACACTTTCATCAAAACAAGCTCACATGCAAGATCACCAACGCTTGTTTTTGATGACAACATTGTGATTATTACTGGATGTCATTTCTGATTTATTATGGTATGTTTCAGAGGACACTGTCAGCACAACAAGCGATGAGTTGAATGGGAATTGTAAAGTTCCAATGGCTCCTAAAGTAGTAAGGGACACCTGATAAGTCGTCTACACCAAAAGCAACTCAGCTTGGTGTCATTGCTTGAGAAAAAATACTCCGTTACAAGTCCTGCAACTTTTGCATGATGTTGTTTCGAGAGGCAGAAAAGGTTGTACGATATAGAATAAACTGAGAGAAGGTCTGTTACTGGTATACCATCTTTCAACATTAACACTTACTTCCTTAATTCTGCATTATGCATTTAGAGAATAAACTAGGTATGTGTTCCACCTTTTGATTAAGGATCCAGTGTCTGGATCTTGCCATTGGGCTTCTCATACCTGTTCAGCTGGTTTTAAAATGTGTTGGTTCACAGGGAACTGGAGGTCTGTGGGAGGATCTGGGATCAGACTAATGTGTGTGTGTGTGTGTGTGTGTGTGTGCGTGTGCGTGTGCGTGCGCGTGTGCGTGCGCGTGCGTGTGTGCGTGTGTGTGTGTGTGTCCCTGTGTGCCGGCAGCCTTTGTGTTTCTCTCTCAGTTTTCTATTCCTGCACTGAGGGGAGAGTGCTTCCTCTGAGTCCCCCTCCTCTTTTTTAACATATACCTCACCTTCTGCCTTAGTTCCGATTATTGAAATGATTGTAAATTAGTTTGAGACAACAGACTTCTCCAATCATTTGTTTTCTGAAAAAAAATATGATGATGAGTAAGTAAAATACTATATTACAAATGGTTTTCCTTTTATTTTTGTACGTATGTGCTGTGCACAGCAGTCAACTGTATTCCTGAGATGATAATAAAAGACGTTTTGTAAAAGCTGTTGTGATTCAGTGCGTCACAGTTGCGTTTGCTTCATGCTTCTTGAGGCTTGAGCTGGGGAAGAAGCTGTGAATGCCTGTGACAATGATAAACCTCAAGCCAGTCATGTTCAGTGGATTACCATGAGTCAGTATGTGGCGCCCTCTTCTGGTGAAGGGCCACATTTAGAGGGATGTTAATTAAAACGAACGTATGAAAATGAAATGAAACTGAAAAAGAAATTAGAGCACCCTATTTAATGATGTCGTTTCCTGTAGTTTCATGTATGTTTCCAAGACACAATTATGTGTTTAATTGGTAGATTTCCAATATATTGATTTGAATGAAATGCTGAATTAACATAACACAAAGTATTTTAGTCAGTGCTCAGCAGGTCAGCTGAATGTACAAAAATGTGTGTCTACGAGGAGGCATACAAGTCAACAACAAGATGAGTAAAGTTTCCACTATAAATGAATGGTTAATTAATATTTACTTGGGTTTAAACGGAGCAAGTCTTTCAAGGAAGTTTCTCTCAAAGTTAACAACTGTTTTTGCAACTCAACACAGCAAACTAAAAATAACTCAGACCTTCGTCTCTATTTCACCTATTAATAGTACTCAGTTACATAGTTCCTTCCAGGAAAGTTTCAAGACACGATTCGGAAATAACAAACCAGGATAAAAAAAGTGATACTCAATGCTGCCGTTATTTTTATTCTCCTATCAATAAGCAATATTGTCACTGCCCTCCTGAGTTCTACCATGAACCTTTCTCTGAGGTGTAAAATTCATCCAAAAATCCGAAAGTGTATAGTCATGCCACTAATCAGTTAATTTAAATATACCTGACTTACTGTTCAGATTGATAATACATTTTTAAAACGTTAACATTTCTAGAGCAAAAAAGCCTTAAGAATATCAGTCGATCAAAACTTACTGAAGGAAGCAATCGTGAGGTCAAGAGTCAAACCTTTTTTCTAATTTTTTTTGTAATGACGTAAAAATATAAAAAAACACCATGAATGGGGCTACAAAGCTTTTGGAAATATAAATTGGTGAAAGGAAGATAGAGGCGGTGGAAGTGTACATTTAATTAATAAGCACGATAACAGAATCAAATAGTCAATAGGAGGTGCATCCATAATTTATACTTAAATTGTAAAGGTGATTTTGGCCTGTGGTCATTATCAGGGTTGTTCTTTATATCACAGGATTTGCTGCGCCTGAACCCCAACTCTACTTGAGATATTGGTGAGAATTTTCAAAGTCTGAATTTATCAAACTTTAAGTCAAACAATAAGGAGTACATGATTAACTTGGGAAGCGTGTAATTCTTACCTTCTTTTTCTTGATCAGAGACACAAGTTAAGTTGAATCACCGTGTCCATCATCCTTTCACATCTTCATCCTCTCTCCTCT
Organism: Ophiodon elongatus; assembly: GCA_016806645.1. Taxonomy (NCBI): domain Eukaryota; kingdom Metazoa; phylum Chordata; class Actinopteri; order Perciformes; family Hexagrammidae; genus Ophiodon; species Ophiodon elongatus. Next base: position 123,672 of record JACSYO010000779.1, on the reverse strand, counting down.
GAGTTACAAGTTCAATCTTTATGTTGGATTTTTTTTAAAGGTTTGAATAAAGAATAGATTATATGCTTCCACCTATGGTCACCTATGAATATTCCCACAGAGATATTTCAATTTAGAGTGGTAAACTAATGCTCTCTTACACAGATTAAATAGTATTCTACGAGCTTGAGCCTACAGGAATTCTAGACAACTCTTAACCACGGAAAAGGTAGGCTTTGGGTCATTTTGGTAAATGAGTTAGCCGGTTCATTGACCCTCTGTTTAAATAGAGCTGTTGGACTTTCTCCTCCTCCAGTAGCTGCTCACACACCAACCTGAACGTTCGTGCTGTTAAGAGTGAAGAGAGCACGGCATCCCCATCGACCATGCAACCGGCTTTCTTCTCACTCATCCTGATTGCCGTACATGTGTCTGTACCGGTGGATTGTACACCGAGGCTCCGGGACCCAGAGCAGCTTTTACAACATCAGCAGAGCCGCTTCAAGACTGGAGCACATGCGGATACATCAGCTGGTACCAGTCCTTTCTACCTGGAGCTGAGTGGATCAATGAGAAAAGGCATTCACAGAAACCTTTTGGGTGAGTCTCCTATACGTCTCTATACGTACGTCTCCTATACATCCATAAAAACTATTTGTTTCATCACAGATTATTTAGTTAATTCTAGAAAGTAAATGCCTTTTGATTGCTAAATGCAACAGTTTATTTGTCTAGCTTACTTCTTTTCATTTCTCAGAGGGCAACAGCATGCTTTAGATGTATATATATATGTATATATATATATGTATATATACATATATATATATACGTCCAAAAGTGTAAAAAATGACATACAAATATATGTAATGTAGATGTACAACGCATATTTTGCATATCATCTAAACAAAACAAACAATACTTCTGGCAGCTAGAAATGTTCCACATATTCTTGCAGTGTATATGATGTTTTTTTTTTTTTCATTTAAAACTAATGATTTGATGTTTAAACCTGTTTTTTTTTTTACAGTTATTTTGCCAGTAAGAACCGCTACAAGCAACTTTGTGTCAATATTTGATTTGAGACGAAAATGTTTCCTCTGTATGGACTCAAATGGAGAGCTGCACCACTCTGTGAGTATTTTTTTTAGATGCACTTCATTTGAGTGAAGTCAGGAAAGGACTGCAGGGAAAACCGTAACATTTTGTATTTGTCTGCTTTTCTTCTCCCCGACAGAAGCAAAAGGACACAGAAGATTGTCTCTTCCAGCGCATTGGGTTAGATGTGACGAACCACCGTGACGTGTTTTACTTCATAAGCAGGGGCCGGCTGCTCAAACTGAGGGGAGCGGAGCTGCGAGCTGCTCACCAGGAGCCACCTGGAGCCTCCTCAGCCCTGGTGGAGAGGTTCCTGGGTCCCTTGGTAAAGAGACAGAGGAGGAGCGAGGAGGTGAACCCCTCTGATCCATTAAGATCGCAGTCACACCCCTCTCATTCTGCCGTGGATCACCAGGATTCGGATCACCGGCAGCCCGATCAGGACCATGCCGGTGCGGTGTCCAAAGAGACCATCACCTCCTGTGATGACCCCCTGCGGGTCTTACAGCCCAACGGGCCCGTCAGTCCTGTCAAGACTAATATCGCAGACCGAGCAGAACAAGACTAAGATACTGAACTTGGGTTTAATAAGTGAAAAGTCAAGCCCCAAGTATTTTTGTTTGTTCTGAAGAGTCACTTTATGTTTGACTGCATGGATAGTGGGAGTAGATGCTCTGCTGGACTGCGGTCTCAATGGGAGCCAGAGTGACTTGCAAAGGGCTGGTAGAGTCAAACTGGACACTGGGAGGGGGAGGGGGGGGTCTTAAACAGGAAAGCATTATATATTTTAACAAATTCTGAAAAAAAAAGAGATAGCATTTTATAAAATCATTGAATCTTCAGAATTTGTCTGAATGGTACTATCATGCTTGGTAATGTACCATGTTACATCACAGCAGCTTGTACAGATCTTGTGTTTGAATAGCAGATGAAGGATAAGTTTGGCAACGTACAGCAAGTTTGGTCCGGCGTCCTGCTGACCTTTTCCGTCAGTTAAATTTTAAACCTTGGGTCAGATGTGGCAATGTTTGTTTTGCATATGTAAAAAATGTGTAATCTGTAAGTAATTATGAATATTTATACCCAAATTTGCTTCGTACAAGGAGTTTACAAACTAAGCAAAAATAGACCAGCGCATACTGGGGAATTTCTTTTTTGTCATTTCCTATCAAATTAAATTAAATGTCAGGTGCCGGACACCAATAGTCACAGCAATGAAAAGGTATTTATTTATTGAAATGTGTAAAATTACTTTCTTCTCATCTCATACTGTCTTATTATTTATACATTTCATGTTGTGTTATTTCTTATGTGAAAAAAAATAAATAACTACTCTGCAGATTGTCTGTCTGGTTTGTCCGCACAAGACTGTCTTTAGTCGTTGCTTCAAGGATCAACAGATAATTAACAAGAGTAACTTACTTCCTAGCAAATCCTGGCATATTGAAGTAAAAACAGGAACTGGGAATGAGTGTGGGTATTGTGTTATTTACTCTCCACTACAACAAAATACCAGTAAGTGCTTCACCAAAGTTTTCTGTGAACATGTCTGTTGTTGGTTATGGCAATAACAGTGACCACTGAGGATTTACTGGAATATTTCAAATGTTCACACCTGCAAGAAACCTACTTGAACCTCTTTTGCCCACCAACCAATCGTTTCCCAAGGAAAAGGCCACAACAATCACATGGTTATTATGCACACAGCCAATTGGTTATGTAACTGGCAAATGTTAGACCTGGACAAATAATGTTCAAAAGAAGTGATGTCTATCAAATAAATGTAGACAATGATGAAAAAATGAAGGAGCCCACTTACTGAAATGGAAATGTTATAGGCTAGGATATGTTTATAAATAAAAATGTAAAATCAAAGATTTATATTATGCAAAGAAGAAGAAAGAAGAAATGAGAAATGAGAACCAGCGTAGACTGAATCTGTTTTTTTTTTTTTTAGGCAGTTTTATTGGGAATATATATTTTATCGCTGTTGGCAAGTTTCCACAGATACCTTACTATGATACAGAAACATGTAACGGCTACATTTTCTTATTTAAAAAATATACTAATCTGCTCAAGTCTGACAACATTCCTAGTGTTTTCAATTACAGGATCACAGAGACAACAGCTGAGAGTGGAGTAGAGCGACCACACGCTACAGTACAACACAAAACACGTTTCTTGCATGCATTTGCCCTTGTTGACCCAAGTGTTAATTCCCAACAATGAAAAAGTCACTGATTTCCAAAAAGTCAGCACTGTTACAGTTCTGCTCTGTGTCTATGAACTTCCGGAGAATAAATATAGAAACATGGACTCATTAGAGCACAAAGCTGCCCACATTTACCGTAATGAACAACCAGACAAGTGATGACACTTTCTGGCAACACAAGCCGTCGATGAGTTGAAATAAGGGTGGTCATGAAACAGCATTTTATACCCTGAAAATTTAGTTTTAGGCCACAGTATCAAATATTGGTGCCTTTATACTATAAAGTATACTATAATGTGGTTTTAAGATACTGCCTCTGGTAAACTATACTAACAATCAACAGCACCCGAATACTTGACCTTAGATTGTTTCTTAATTACATTTCAAACTTTCAGTGTTGAGTCTCTGGAGCTTTTCCACACTGTACGTCTCACTTTCCTCCCCCACTGGAACTCCGTTCCTTTAGCTCCTACTTTTTAACATGGTCCCCCCTGTGGACGAACACACAGCGGATCCCCGACAATTTGAACCTGTCATCCTCTTTCCTTATGGTAAGTAAAAACCGACACAGCCCTGTGTTGGGGCTTAAAGCGAACATGTGTGCTTCGTCAGAACCCGGAGGCAAGGAGCAATGCAACTCTTCCACAAAGAAGCGCACAGCCACGCACATGTAGGCCCCGTGGGTGACGACCAAAGCGTGGACCGGCACCCCCCTGACCCCATCGTCTGCCTTTCCCTCCACGGGAGATGTTTCGGATGCAGCGGGAAGGGAAGCCTCGTCCTCCCCTCTGTCATGCCAGTGTTCGGCCCCAATTTGCTGGAGAATTTTCTCCAAAAATTCTTTGACCCGCTCTTTCACCTGAACGGAGCAAAAAAAAAAATCTGTCATGAACTGTGCCATGCTTCTGTCTTCACAAACATCACGTGTCGTGGAAATGTGACGACATGCAACTGTGAGGGAGAAAAGTCGATGGTTGTTATATTCAACACAACGTAGGTGCAAACTTTCCCGTCAACAACACACAAGCCAGATTTTCAGTTTCATCCTGATGCAACAACCGGTAACTCGCCAAGGAAAGCTGGGAGGGAGGCATGTGGCCGACACCGATTGGGGGGGCGCTCGCTGCGTACGTCAAATCCATCTTTGTAAATCCGCATCATCATCATGATGTGCTGGTCACGTACTGGGATGGACCGGAGTTAACGTCCAAGCCAAGATCTAATGGATGAAGCCTGCATGAGGTATTTTTTTAAATAGAACATCCCTCCTTCCGACGCCCCCTCACACACACGCACACTGTCCTCCCACACAGCCTCTAACACAAATAACACAAAGCTAAGTGGTGACTTTTTAATCAGGAGCAGTGACGAACACAGTGACTAACGCAGTGGAAGGGCATGCACTTTGATCCTCCTGACTCACACACACACACACACACACACACACACACACACACACACACACACACACACACACAGGTGCTCTGGCAGATAAAAAAGACATGCAATCATGGTGATGCAAAGAGGCCCCAAGACATCGCCTTACATCCAAGCAGAGAAAGGGATTTGACTGAGGAGATGAGTGTTTCCTGCCACCTAGTGGTTGTGTGTGTACATTGTATCAGGGCATTCTGGTTGGATCCAGTTCCGCAGTTAAATATGGATAACAATTTAATTTAATTTAATTATATATATATATATATATAAATTTAATTTAATATATACATACATATATATACATATTTAAAATAATTGATTAAATCACATTGGAAAATGAAATTAAACCTATTCGTCCGTGGTCCTTGTCAAACCAGAGTATTATATGTGTAAAAAAAACAAACACATTAAATCAGTTTTCTATTTGATTCAATGTTGCATGCCAGTAATGAACTGAAAGACAGTAAACACTGACTGAAAGAGACATAATTTAGTATCAGAACACAAACGTTATCTGAGGTGTGAGGAGTGAATGACTGCTATTGAGCAGTACCTTTTTATTTTCAAACTGATAGAGAGAGAGAGAGAGAGAGAGAGAGAAATAAATAATACCAGTATAAATGGTGAAATAACAGAGAAACAGATACTGAACACTTCTTCAACGGCCTCACCTGCTCCCGAGTCTCCCCCTTCGGAGGGGTGAAGTCTGGAAACGTCTGACCGGCTGCCTTGGCCATCTCTCTCACTTCCTGCACCCGCCGCCCCTCTGCTATCCCAAAGCTCTGATAATTAACAAGACATTGACTGGGTGACTCAGGTTTATCTATTAATAAGTAAATGTATCTTAGAAAAATGCTTTCGGAACAAAAACACGTTTTGTTGCAAAATCACACAAAAGAAATGTCACTCACTTTTTCTTTGAGTAAAGGGTCACACACCATTTGTAGACCAGAACAACTACGGTTGTGTTTTATTATTGTTTCAGCAGTCTGGAAGAAATAATACACATCATCATGATCATTGTCATCTCATCACATACTAACGTACTGTGACATAATGTCATTGTCTCTCTTTTCTCTTTCCCAGATATGAACTCCTGGATTTGAAGATCGCGATGAGGTGAAAATAAAACCAGAAAAGTGTAGTCTAATGCAGTATAATAGTGGAGAGTACTTCTATTACATCTAATCAAACAGTAAAATAAATACATCCTGTAGTGCATTGATTCATTTTTCAAATTAAGATTCATAGCCAGCTCCTAATGTAACACTAAGGCATCGTACCTGCTGGGCCCGCAGCATATCACTGACAAACACGTTGCTGAACTCCACGTCTTTAAGGTAACAGCCTGCTGCCTCGGCCTGCTGCAGCCCGATCTCAGACAAGGGAGAATTTATAGCCTGGCCTGTATGGAGGAAGACAAAAAGATGAGAGTAAGATGCAGAGACAACACGGGATAGTATATCTTCAATCGTACTAACTATACCTTGTAGCAGGCCTTCTTTATTGAACTGCGTTTCCCCACTGCAGAAAATAAATGATTCATCAATGCCAAAGTACAGGAGCTAATATCATGAACAGATAAGTTAAAGAAGGTCATAAAAGCTACTGTTCAACTGTCATAAATGTCATGCTTTTTACCATATGTACACATGAATATGTTTTCCCTGCATAATGTTTTGTTTAAGCACCTTTAAATGATCAAACATGGCTTATGCTAATTCAGGTTCAAGCTTTCTGGCATGTGCCCTTAAAGGAGGGGCCATCTTTTCTGACAGTTGCAGTGGCATTGTCAACCAGACGTCAATTAATCTATAAATTATTATTATTTTTTATTATTTAATCTTTGAGTCTATAAAACATCAGAAAATAGTGAAAATGCCATTCTCAAAGATAACTCAAAGTCTTCCCATTGTTTGTTTTGTCTTACAAACAGTCCAAAATCCAAATATATTTAATCTACTATATAACAAAAATATATGATAGGAAAAAGTGGATTTAATTTGTTTAATTATTATTACTATTATTAGTAGTATTAGTAGTAGTATATTCAAAGTATTATCATATTAAACCAGATTTCTAAACCATATATTCTAGTGTTGAGTTGCCTCTTTATCTTAGTTGCTCTAAATTAATTTAGGTCCCCTCTGGTAAGCAGTGACGCACGCACTATACGTCTAGGGCTTTTATTGTGAAAGGTAGGAGCGGAAAGAGTGAAGCTGTAAATGTGCCTCCGCTGCAGGTGACAGGTGGGAGGGGTTACGTGTTACCGTCTTAGTTTAGATGAAAGGTTATTCAGTTATTATCTCCATAAGTACAGGCGCAACTCATGACCCGCGGCTATACTATCTGAGAAGCAACTAGAGAAGAGAAAACATTAAATGAGGACTTTTTTATTTCCGGTATCGTCCTTGTTGGGAAGCTTTAGGGTTTATACTACAAAATATGTAATCCGGGTTTTTGACACGTGCCGAGTCAACGTTATGCTGAATGAATGCAGGCTGAGGACTGAAGTCATGCAATTTAGTTCACGTCTTAAAGTAATATTCTGACTCTACAGGCGACACGAGGAGGCTTAACATGTTAGCTACAAGTTCCCACACACATGACACATATATACACATTTTACACATAGCATATTAATATATACAGAGACGATCACTGTCTCAAAACTAACTTGGCTGACGTTAATAGGCCGAGGAAGAGACTACAGAGTCTATTAATAGAGCAACAAGCAGCACCGAGCCAAACATATGACATTTATCATAAACACTGAATATGAATGTCAACTGCACTTACTGTCGGATGACGCTGAGCCCAAATCTCAGCGCTTTCATGCTTTAGAGACTAAAGCCGTATAATGTCGCATTGACTGTGTGGTATTAAAAACAAACTGCCTTGAAGACGACCACAGTAACTATACTCGTCTCGCGCGTGGAGAGGTACATAATGTACCTCTACCATCATGTATAACACCACCGCCACAAGGGGGGCACGTGGACCTAAAACAAAACACTATTAGAACAGAGTCACACCCACTAATCTGCAGTCAGTTCTTAGTTGATAATATTAATAATAATAATAATAATAATAATAATAATAATAATAAGGACATAGTTGGAAACAAGTGCGTGTCCATCTTCTTGATTTTCAGCATATCTGTCAATGTTAACAATTCTCTTTTTTAAGGGGATACAATTGGCCGATGAAGTCTGACTATTATTTCTCTAATTGTAGGCAGATATGATACCTCATTGTCACATAAATGGGTAATTGAGTGTTTTCTAAAAACACACTTTTATATTGGCTTGATTGTAATAAAATTATTAATCGATAAACAACAAAATCAATTGAAATAAAATTAAAGTTTTATCAGTGCGAATACACACTTTTTCATTCATAAACTCAAAATTCTGATGACTTTATCGATTTAGTTTCTTTTTGTAGACAGTTGCAGGTGGATTTGTGTTTCCTCTCTCCGTGGGAACTATGGAAGAGTCTTCAGGTTTGTCCAAATCCTGCGTATCTTTGTCCATTAATTAATTCATGAACATTATGCAATCCTCCACTCTCCAGTGCTTCATATCCTCCTTTGCATTTTTTGGTTGATTGCATTGCCAACTTTTTGGTGCAAACCGCCACCTACTGTAATGGAGAAGAGGATCTAGTTTACATTAGTCTGTAATAAAAACAATACTAAATATAACTAAATTTACAAATGGTATTATTGTTTTAGGATATTGACTTCAACTATCAGTTGTGTTGCATGGAAAGGCAGATGCTTTTATTTGTCACAAACCTGTAGATATGCAGCCTCAATGAACGACATCTGGGAAGAAAAGGAACATTTTCTCTGTGCTGAAGCTCTCAAGGTATCGGATATTTTTGTATCTTTACCAGCTGTGTTGTGCTTAATGTTGTTGAATATTGAAAGCAACATTCAGTGGCATCTTTATTCTTTATGAACTTCTTAAAAATTCATGAAGGTATGAGATATGGTCTGCAATAGACAAGGATATTCAGACATCATTCAGTGTGATTCTAACTTCCCGAGAACGTCACGGTGTCTGATCTCAATGACTTCAGAACACCTGAAGCTGAAATCACAGCTCATTCAAGGAGCTCGTTTGTCGTCTTTGTTGGTTCTCAGAGAAAAGACTTGAGGTGTTGGGGAGGCGCAGCAGACTGGCCAGAGACAAGGACGTCAAGGTATCTTTTATTGTTGCTAAATGTAACACTTGATTCAGCATGTCTGCTGCAAGTTGTTGCATGCACTTATTTTCGAGAATTTACATCCTCAAAACGTTAGAGTTAGAAGACATTTCATGGATTAAGTTCATTTCAAGATATTCCATCTATCCTGATTTTCTCTCCAAACAAATCATTCATACAACAAACAACAACAAAACAAAAGCTACAAAATGACAAACATCCAGTTGATTTTTTTTTTACTTTTATTAAATCAACACAGCATCACAGCAGGAGTGTTAGAGCAATTTGAAAGGAACAGGTAAAGAAAGAAAAATAGTTTAAGTTAAGTTGAAAAACATATGTTTACAGACTTCAGACGTCAGGGGTTAAAAAGTTAAATATATGTCTGAGAGCATTGCTGTAAGAAACGACCAATCAAAGAGCTTCAAAGTATACATTAAAGGTTAAATTAGAAGTTGAGCTATGTATAGCCTGCTGAATAAATTGACAAATTCTATTCAGTTCACTTATGGATTGATTTTGGACCAATCCAGCAGCTGTAGTTCAATTCAATTCAATTTATTTTGTATAGCCCAAAATCACAAATTACAAATTAGCCTCAGAGGGTTTTACAATCTGTACACATACGACATCCTCTGTCCTGGGACCTCTCATCGGAGCAGGAAAAACTCCCCCAAAAACCCTTTTAACGGGTAGAAAAAGGGAAGAAACCTTCAGGAAAGCAACAGAGGAGGATCCCTCTCTCAGGATGAACAGAAGTACAATAGATGTCATGTGTACAGAATGAACATCATAACAGAGTTACAACACATTCAATGAATATGACAGAAATGATTAATGTAATGAGTTTTTGTCTTGTCTTGTTACAGTAATGTAGACAGTACAGTCATGAAGCGTTCATTTGTCATTTGGACAACATGGACAAAGTGAAGGCACTCCGTCATCCTCAGTTATGGTTTCAAAACTCTGCACTCATCTGGGGATAAAAAAGAAGAGAATTTGCATCATATTCACATACATCTTTGCCTATATACTCATCTGTGCCTACTACAAAATATACAATGACTTCTGACGACGTACTATACTATGAATGTTTTTGGTATACTCTGCTATGTCTTTTTTATAGTTTTTTTTCCAGCAATGGTATACAGTTAATTTTTTTGCCATACAATGACTTTTTAATGTTTTTGTCATACTATATTATGACTTTCTTCGACATACTGTACTATGACTATAACTTTTTTTGGACATACTATATTGTGACTGAAGCAGCAGGCGGCTGAAAGTTGGGGGCCTCTAGCTCCTCTGGGTCTCCTGAGGGTTCGTCTGAGGGTTCGTCTGGCTGGATGGGCTTTCTGGACAAAGCATCAGAGTTAGTATTGAGCCAACCTGGCCTGTACTGGATGTTGCCGTCATAATTTGCCAGCTGTACTGCCCATCTCGGCCTCGATACCTCCCAGTGCGGCGGTCTGTAAGTGGGACAGTGGGTTATTATCTGTGAATACAGTCACTTTGGCACCAAGCAATATTCTTTCAAATTTTCCATCACCGCTAACTTTCAGAACTCCAACTTTAAAAGCTGTATTTGGACCCATTCCTTTCACTCGGGTGAAGGGTTTGATGAGCATACGCAATGTGAGAGGCCGTGGTGCAGTTACATTGCACGGCAGCTAGATTCTCACAATGTCAAAAGATCACGCCAGAATTATGGCTCACATATCACACGAAAAACCATCTGGTCATCTTCAGATGATGTGTTTCTGTCCGGCTAGCCAGTGCACACACCCATCAGCGATCTGTGGGGAGCTACGAGCAGCTGTGGGCATGGCATAGATGCACAGAGAGGCAACTGTTCGTCCTAAACAACAAAGGCAGCTCCTAAAGAGAACAGTGTGGATGCTGCATCAGTTATATCAGAACTGGAGAATATTTCTTAATTGAAAGAAGAGCAAAGAACCGTACTTGGCGAAAGGCTTTTCTCCATGGAAGAATTTTTTATTTTGATTGACAGATGGTTCATCCAACCACTGCCAAGTCATTTTTTTTTTAAATGCCCGCCCTTTTCCAAACAGTTTTCTATAAAGGCTTCTCAGATGAGTCTGTGTAATAAACCATCTGGCGGGTCAGGTTAGTAATACAGATGGGTGACAAATTAAAACTTATTTTAGAATATCTCCAGAACGCTGTGGTCTAGAAACTCCCGTTGTAGCCGTCACCGCTGTAGCTTTCCAACGAGGGTTCTGATGAGATCCTGTCCCTTTCAGAAGATTGTTTAAAGGAGTTGTTGTTGTTGTTAGCCATTAGCTGAAGCCAACTAATGGCAATGTATATCCCATGATGCATTGGGTTGAGTATGTTGACGAATCAGAGGCTGTGTTGCTGCCTGGGTATCTCAGAGGCCACGCACAATGGAATAATATGACATCCTAGTAACAGGTAGATCTGTGCTGTTTGGGCAGCAGCCAGAAAATGAGTACAATATCATGAATGTAATAAACAATTTTGCGCAATTGGATAGTATTGTGATTGTTATTCTGTTTTTACACCTTTTATTTGGCTTCTGTAATGTGAATAGTTTTGCCAAAACTCTTAAGTAAAAGTAACTTTCTTTGAAAAAGGTATCTGTGTGAATTGTCCGCCCATGACAACTTTGTATTTAAAAACCATAGGCTCTAGTTTTACAACAAATACATATTTATATGTAAGGCAGATATCAAGGTTGTTTAGTGCAAATTTGAACTAAATCCAAGCATACAAATCTGTAATCACTTAACAGATATAATAGAACCCTCTCAACCTGTTTACAGAAGCCCAACTCAAATAAATAAAAATATTCTAGTCTTAATGTCTTGGCTGTCAGAAGTATATTCGTTTGGCCTACATCAATTCCAGTTTATTAAACACATACTTAATTTCTTTTCCAGTGAGGCTGTTGCTCATGGTAATGTCTGAGAATCAAATACATAAATAAATGCCACCACTAGAGGGCATAAATAACACACTGGCCCTTGTCGCACAAGCCTTCCGGCTTTATTTGTGACATTTCGCCACACATTTTTTTATCTGGTCAAGTCAGGCCTACTTGGGGACCTACGTTCCAACCATCCTTGAATTTCACAGCTACATACAGTAATGCATGCGTCACTATACTACCAAAACCATGCATTCAGCTATAATGTGCCCCAATGAATGAGTGGTGCAGCAGGAGGCCAACAGCCTGCCTTGTTTTTTTGCACTGATTATGCACTATTTAGTTCTCTATAAATTAAGCTGTCCATAAACTCCCTTCACATTCTCAGTTCACTTCAGTGACGGTAGACCGCTGTGGTCAGAGGTCGAGAGCCCTTTTTCTTACCAGTACATTTCCTTAACTTTTGGTGGCAGGCAGATTTATTGGACTGAGCTGAAATATTAATACAGCCCATTTTTCTTGTGTGTACACATTTGCAGGGAGTGTTTATAACTGGTCTTCCTCACACTCTGGCCAGGGGAACTCATATTGTTCCGCGTTCGTCATCGCTGCTTTGTGTAGCTTTCAAATGATTAAGTGCAGCTGAACTTTGCTCTGCTGCATCATTGCTGACTCACACACAAACTAGTCTATGGATCATGAAACAATTAGACACACCGCTTAAAAGGAGCACAGGCGTGGGAAATAGTGAGCTGATGTGGTGTCACACCCTTTAAAGCAGAAGTTTATTGAACAGAGGTTGTGCAACAGACATTTGAGGTACATGATATGAGTTATAGTGGAGGCGGGGCAACTAGAAGGGAAATCTGCACCACTGAAACTTCCAGATATCAGAGTATTTATGGTTGGACATAACAGGTGTAGCTCAACCCAGTAATATGTGGCAGTTACAATGGTGCGTACACATTTAATATTTCAGACCAAAATGTATATTTCTTACATACAGAATCCATATTTAATGACATTCAGAGTGATTGTGGTTGTATAAAGCAAGAACTGTACTTTGGCCATCATAGGAATGCTGTTTTCCCTGTCTCGCACACAGCAACAGATGTAGCACCAAGATGAACAGAAATGGACATGCTTGAACTATCTAGGAAATTAACTCCCCCAAGAAATGTTGCTGCGCCCGCCCTCCAATAGGTTAAGTCCATCTCACTGAGCAAGTAGTTTCCCCAGAAAAACAGTGGGAATCCTCAAACACAAACGCTAATTTGTCGTTGCTCGTCCCCTCCCCACCCCCATTGTACTTTTCCTCCTCCGTTCCAGGCTACCTGACTGCAGAGGTATAGGTGAAGGTTTTGTTTGTGTTTTATTTTGTCCAGTAATCCTGAGGTATAGGAAATACCACTGATGTAGAATGTGACTGAAGGAGAGCAAAATAGATAAAAGAAGGGGGAAAGGAGACATGCTATCTAAGCAAACTGTCAAACTGTACAAAGAACATTTCCAGTCGAATAGTCATTTCATGTTCTTCTATCACCATCTACTTCTTTTTTTTTCTGAATGTATCTCTTAAGCAGTAAAATAATTATATTATAATACACATGTTTATAAAATAGCAGCACACTCAAGTGACACATCACAACTAGGTAATGTTATTTTTTTGTATAAATGACACAAATTCATAGCTTTTAGCAGCGCAAAAAGACAACAATAACTCAATAAAAATATTGACACTTTTTTCTTGATGTCTTCACACCTCCTCCTCTGTCCTCTCTTCACTTTGGAATACAGTATCTCTAAATCTTAGAAAACCCCTTTTGTGGGTCTGGTCACCCCATAAAATATATCAAACACAAATTGAAAAGATGGTCTCAATATATAACACATGCAACAATAATTTGCAGGAAAGAAAATCACAACTATTACGTTCGGGAGAGAGCTAACATCAGGCAAACAGAGGCAAAATGAAGAGGTTATATCAAATATTCAAACGGGGATGTTTTGGCAAATATGTCATTAAATTGCCCAGTTTTACTGAAAAACATCACTTAAACACGTGATCCCCACATTTATCTTCAGTTTGACGGACATACACTCAGCAAAGTCACATACCGTCAAGAAACAAAAACTCAAGCATTAAGTCAAAGACACCTTTCTGTGGCAACGCCTCGTGTCCCATTGAAAACAAAACAGAAAAAAAAAATCTGTCTCTTGTTTTGTGCTGATGTCTGTTTGGCTGATGAACCCCCTTGCCAATGATTTGAAGCAGCAAAGCTCACAGGGGACAGATGTGTTCACTGACAGACAATCGGCCTGAAATACACAAGCCAGCACCATAGAAAACTGACCAACCACTGAAACACACATCCGTTAAGGTGGTTTCGAAACAAAGGCTCTGCCGTCTTAAAAATGCAAACCTCATGGCCCTCTGAAGAACATGTGCAAATATTAGATGTTATGACCACCTTCTCTTTTAGCTCATTGCTGCCCTGTGTGACTATCTGTGGCTGTGATGCAGATAAATATGAAGAAAAATTCAAGTAGAAACAAATATTTAATTTCTTGACAAAGTAAAATAAAATCAAACAGAACCCGTGGATCAGTGAACTCTGCGTGTAGGCATTTTTTCAAATCATATTGGCGTTTTCTATTTGTTCAAATTCTCTGAACAATCAGACTCCCCACCAACTTGCACTTTGCTTCAATAGGAATGTTTTTTTTTTTTTTTTTTTTCTCTCGATTGGAATGTCCTCTCGTCGCAAGTTGTGGAAAGCCTTTTTTTAATTTGACTCTTGCTGGACAAGGGTATGTCTGACGATTGGGAAACCAGCCCTACAAAGTAAACCAGAGAAAAGGCTAACAAGGAAAAAAGAGAAACATCCATTCACCTGCAATCACGACCCGACACATTTCATTTACTTATCTCCTGGAGAGCATGTTCTCAAAGTGCTTTGCCATTGAAATCATATAGGGGAGCCTAAACAACCCTATGTGGGACTCCAGATGCATTGACAGTAAATCATCATCCTGACTCCTCTAATCCCCCCACCCACCGCCCCGCCCCCCCCACCCGCCTCCCTCCCCCTCCATGAAAGTTCATCCACACATGATCTGGCAGCGTCTTAGTTCCTCATTTATTCATTTCCAAACCAAGGACGTTTTTGTTCACTTAGCTGTGTCATCGTAGACATTCATCATGAGAAATGAATGTTGATTCCAGCCAAATATGCAGAAATCAAAGTTTTATCGTGAGGCCTTTGGGCATCTTTTGTTCATTATCATCTTCCGGCCACTAGCTGTAAATCCTCCAACCAGCAGCATGCTCTCGCACCACCAAAATCCTCCCTGTCCTACCATCCTGTGCTGTGCGATCATGTGCCTCCCAAAGTTCAACAGGGCCTTCTTAGATGCAAACTGTCCCTCTCTTTCCAATTCTTTCCACGCCACACCCAGCTCCCTCCCTACTAATTAATACAGAGGAGTCCAATGTTCTCCAGATTTAACATGTGCCATACACACAGCACTCGTGGGAGGTCATTACAACTCTGTCCAGACTCAAAGCAGCCTTTCACAACTAAGGAAACACCATATTGTAACAACGTGAAAAGAAAGAAGTATCTGTATTATCAACAGAATGGCAGTAATAAACAAACACCTCACATGACCTCTGAGTCTGAGGTGTAACACCTCAGGAAAAATGCTGGTGGAAAGACAAGGGGCTCCAAGTGAAAATCCCTTCGCCCATATCCTCCTTTGCTAAATCTTAAGTCTGTCTCACTCATAGTGCATGCACATGGGTTTATTGTTGGCCAACAATGAACCATGATACATTGTTAATGCATGAAGGCAGTGATATAGCATAGATGCCCTGTTATACTGATGGACAAAGTATGTGTGGCCTCCTCTTGCTCCATAGTCTTTTGACTTAGTACTGTAAGTCCACGACTTGACTCTGCTCAAGTGCCTCACGCCATAGAACGCACACTGCTAATATAGATACAGGTTCACATGTAGCATTCACACCACACACACGCATGCATGCATGAAATCTGGCATACTCGCATATAAACACACACGCTTGCACACTACACCCACAAACTGACACACAAGCAGCCTGACAAGAGGAGCTTATTGATCTCTACTACTCAGTTCCAAAATATATGCAATCATTTTATCAATAATAATAATTACTAATACTACTAATAATTATTATAATCCCGTCTCTTCCATGGAATCGGGAATCATCGACTCTTAGCATAACGTTCTCACGGCTTCTTCTGTCTCTCTCTCTCTCTCTCTCTCATGTGGACCTTCTGATGATCGAGGAGTCTTGTGTCTTCTCTTACACCAGCCACGAATGTTATAGTGATAATACTCATGTAAAACAAAAAAACTTAAGCCCCACCGTGATCCCATGTAATTTCTGAATAGTTTCCACAACTTCTACCATGGTTAAAATATAACTTAAAGATCATACTATACAATCAAAGGCAGAATGCAAATATGATTGGCTTCCCTTCTGTATATCCAAGGCACCACAGAGCTTCATCTTGTATCAAATTTGTTGCTTTTGGACTAGAACATCATAGAAAATCTATTTCGTGGGCAGGTGTTTTTGACTTGAAGAACAGAAAATCTACACAAAAAAAAAAAAAAAAAAAAACTAGCAAGCATTGTTCTTTTTCTTTTAAAGGGCTTGTGTTTTTAAAATTTTTGTTCTTTTGTTCTTTTTTTCTGCATTTAAGAAAATTGAGGGTTTTTTCATGATGCTTTTTTTTTTGTAGATCCTGTGCAATATCGCCCTCTGGTGGTTCACAAGTTGACATCACGGACGTCTGTTGGGGTGGAGGATTGATCCAGCTCCTCCAGGCCTTTCCCGCTGGGGCCTCTCTGCGTCTGCTGTGTCTGCTGCTGCTGCTGCCGCCCCTCACGCAGGCTGCTCACCAACACACGCTCAATCTGCTCCTGGCACTCTTTGAGAACGTCCTGCAGTGCAACAAGAGAGGGAGGACAAGCTGTAAATATATACATACATACATATATACATTTTAAACTGCTAGTAGGGGATTTCCAAATCAAGTCAATTTCACTTGCTTTAATGTCCAAGTGTCATTTTCAACATAGTTGAAGATTAGTTAATGCATTAGCACGCGCACACCACTGCCTCTCCCATCCAACCACCCACCCACCCCTCCACCTCCGCCATATTCACACACACACACACACACAAAACCCAAACAGAAGTAGCCTTGACAACGGCAGCTGGAAACACAGGTAGTACTAAAGCTATGTTAATTACATCCACCTCCTGTGGGAACACAAAGGTGGTGCTTTTTTAACGAGAGCCAGTCTGTGTGCCTGCCTGCCTGCAGGGGATCCATCTGAGACCTGGTCGGCTCGCCTTTCACCATCAAAGGCTGCGGCGGCAATCTGAGAATCCACCTGGGAGAGGAGCCTCTCAACAGCACTGAGCCCTCATATCCTCCCCTGATGGAGGGTTGACAGAGGGGACAGCGCAGCGCACGAAGAGAGAGCAACTCACTGGGGAGACTCGGGGGAGTAAAGAGGAGAGCGTTGCTAAATGAGTTGTTAGCAAGAGCGTCAGAGAAAGGTCAAACTTTCTTTTCTATATATATATATATATATATATATATATATATATATATTCAGTAAGAGCAGGCTGCTGCAACAGAGCAAACTGATATGAAAGTTCCTCTCCGACAGAGGGTTAACACTGCTCCCTGGTGGCAAAATACCAGAACACAACAGAAGCCGAGTTGCCTGCTTTTCCGCTCTACACACACACTGTCATGAATAACCCCCTGCCTTAAAGGGCCGTGCGCCTGTGCGAAACATGACTGAGAGCGCCCCATGGCCGGAGGGATGGGTGAAAGTGTACCGCTTGTGGTGCGAGGAAACATTCTTGAGAAATTTAGAGCTAATTAAAACCTGATGGGCCACAGTTTGAGCCTGTGTTACAGCTTCTGGTGCCGCTGGGCCTTGATGAAACGAGAACAGAGGCCTCACTCACATCTGAATTGCTCTTCGGGAGCTGCACACGGGTGAGTGGCAAAAGGTCACAGTGTCAAAGGTCAAACTGCATGACACATAACGGTGGGAGACATGTACCGTGTTGTCGAAAGGAAACTACATGAGTTTTTGATGTTGAACCCAACTTTCAAGACTGGTGATTTGTTGCAATTCTGTACATGGGGACAATCTTAAGGAGAATGTCTATACGAGTGGAATCTCTTTAAGAGAAGACTAAGAAATCAATGAAATTACACGATCATTGATGAAATGGGGTTCTGCTGAAGTTTGCATGAGGTAATTCCTGTCTTGACATCTCTTTCATTTTGAGTTCTCCAGAGTTTTTTGGGGTCACAAACCATGAAGAATGATTTGATGTTGAGGAGGCTGGACTGATCTGGGCCGGGTAGCAATGGGTCTGACGTGGAGGAAACCCGACCAGGTCTGTCCCTTAATCTCCTCCAGAGGTCGGCTGCTAACATGGGCACGTGCACACTAGCACGCACAGAATCTTCCCACCAACATGTGCCCCATTGCTCATAAAATCCCAATTCCTATGAGAAAATTAAGTAAAGCGAACGAACATGTAAAGGAACTGCCTGTGTCTTACCACAAGAATGCACGCCTTCGCTTCTTAAAAGACATTCTCCACAGTTTCGTTCGGATCCCATGCCAAGCCTCATGGGCTTTATTCGAAAAAACTTTAATGACTTCAATGTGTGACTACTGAAAACACCAATTCTGTTTTCAGTGAAACGCTGGGTATTTGGATACTGTGAGGGCCAACATCACCGAATAAGTTGGCCATGGGTGGTAGCGCTATACCGAAGCATCTCATTTTGCAGCCTCAACCCGGACAAAAACGTAACCAACCTCAGATTCTTCCTTGTCGTTATGGCCTCCATCTGCCCAACCTCAAAACATACATTACACTGAAACCATCCGTCTTCCTGACAAATCAAGGCATGCGCATTATCCCTGGGCGGCCTTTGTGACACTGGCGGTAGGCGGGGGGAAGTCGTGCAGACAGACAAAACCAAAAGGAAGAAATGTGTGAAGCCATGGAATGTGTTTTAACTGCTGACTGTACCACACAAGACAGTGTTAGCTACTCTGGGAGGACTTGGTGGTCAGACAGCTGAAACAAACACACAGGCTGACACACACTACAAATCTCAGGGAATCCTAAAACAAAATATCCGGAGGCTGACGCTGGAAGTGAGGAGTCGCCGCATGACTTGAATTTCCACAAGTTACAATAGGAAATGTGACCTTTCTCTTTCTTCAGCTTGCATGCCGAAACACCACAAGCGGTGACGCCACAGGCTGTGTTAATAGAGATAATCCTTCTTAATAAATGCATCTTTGTTGCAAGCATTCTGGCTCTGACACACTGCTGTTGAATTCCTCCCCCAGAGAAAAATCACATTTCAATTTCACATCCATCCATCACCCAACTTGTGTCGAGACCATCTCAGTGATATTTAGGCCACGATGGAAACCAGAGTAATTAAAAAAAAAAAAGAAAAAGGAATGAAAACAGAAAAGGCGGAGGAATGGGAAAATGTGTTTCTGGTGTCTTGGTGTGTCTGTGACACTCACTGAAAAAAAAGATGAATGAGAGACTGAGAGAAGTTGACACAAAACAACAAAATCTAGGAAGTGGTCTTAAACCCTTGCACTTCTCTAACCTCTATTTCCTGCTTCATCATTCCATAATAAAAAGGGAAACTCTACACACTTAGCCTTTATGTACTAACCATTTGTCAAAATCTTGTGTTGTAGCGTATATTTCTTACTGACACTACAGATGACCTGTGCCGTTTAGGGGAGTCACAACTGATCAGCCTCCCACTGGAAACTCACCACATTCTCACAAATTTCTGTTTTTTCTCAGCACATTAATGACTTGGCTCTCAGGCCCACAGCCCGTCTGCTGTCCCTAACAGGGAGCCCCTCTTGGCCACACCAGGTGTTTGTGAGGCTACGCACATTCTTCCAGCGGCCTAAGATGGTGACTTGGCCCTATCACATTTCCACTGGAAAACCACAGCTTCTGGATACCAAAGATGCCAGCGGGGTACCAGGGGGGTGGCGATGGCTATGATGCTGTTGGCAGCAGCAGCTGCAGAGGTTGGCGAAACTTGCTTTGCCTTCATATTTTGCCTGGCCCTTTCGGCCGGCTGGTTACGATACTCCGTTCTACCCTCTTGCCGAGCCTCTACACTGCCTGCCAAAACTAAATACAGTATGTGAAGTGTACACATTTAGACTCAGGTTCAAACCACCTCCCTGATGACTGCAGTCGAAACTGAGGTTGAGGTGAGCCTTGGGTATTGAATTGACGAATATAGTGGTTTAGCTTTTGGGAAAAGAAGGTAGAGTAAGTGTTAAAATGACACAGTCAACCCTCACCATTTCCTCTCTGTCTGAAAGCATAACTGCCCAATCAGTGATCTTATTAATGCTGCCAACTACTTATGAGCATCCGTCATTCGGTTTAGTTTTTTTTACGTTGTATAACAAGTGGTGCACATGTCTGATGTAAGTTCTTCAGCAACTTTACAAACCAAATTACACTCTAGGTGTTAATTGTTGGCTGGCTTCTTTATTTTATACTAAAGTCTCTCATATATGTTGAATTAGGAAGGGTGCCCTCTGCTTTGCCTGCTTGTTTACTGCGAGCCATGGCTTGTCTGAATCCAGGAATGTGAGGAGTTGATCATAGAGACACAGAGCGACTTAATTCCCTCAAGTCTGAGACCTTGCAGCCTAAACACACTGAGGCCCTGTGCTGCTGAGGTCAGCTATTTGTTTTTCCTCAGCTGCTGAGCGAGACTTCACACAACTCGCACCAGAGGGAGCCATGCTATCCAGCAGTGCTGCATTATGGACCATAGGAGGCGGCGAGAGAGGGCCGATTGTTGCGAGGGAGGTGTGCGGGAGCCCTCCCTCACCCCCCACCCTCCCCACCTTTTCCACCCCCAGTGTCCTTTTCACACTTCAACAGCTTTCTTCCACCTCCTCCTCCAACCTTTCCTCCTTTTGGGACAGAATTAAATGTACCAGGGCTGAGGCTTGGGATTCAGTGTCACACCCTTTTGATCTGCTGCCTGTGCAGTGAGCACGCGTGATTTTAAAATGTTCACGTTTAAATAATAACTAACTAAAAGCCCTTTTCATTATGTTTGGGTAATAGGAGTACTCCTGCCACAGCAGTGGCCTCAGACCTGGTGCCGGTCTCCAGGCACTGTGCTGGGGCTGCCCACTGCTCTTGAATAGAGAGGAGACTTATTTCCCCAAACAGACTAATAAAGAATAACTTAACACATCACCTCCCAGTCTCGCTCATCTTTCCCTCTGTAGATTTGCCCACCTACTCACCCTTACAGTAAGCTATAGCAAGCTGAAGTCCTCTCCCATCTGTGTGATGAAAGCCAGGCATCTCAGAGTCAGTGGAGGCCCTGCCTGTGTTTGGACTCAACTCACCCACCACCGCAACATTCACTGTACCCAGACAGCCACACAACGGCCTGGCCAGCATTCCTGTCAGCGACAGAGCATACTGTATATGCTCTCAACCTGGCTCGATTTAGAGGATTCTTTATATGAGGGGGCCCCGAGCAGCCTGACCGAACTGATGGAGAGGAAAAGAAACCTGCCACATGCTACCAGTCCAGTCAAGTGGATGCCAGAAAATACTGCATAATATAAACTGATGCAGTTCAGGATTTCTTTTAATGAAGAAATTCTTGGTCTTAATTTGATGCTCATTTTTTTTCTTTCGCTCCTCATGACAAATATTGGCACAAAAAAAACAACCAAATGGGTTTGTGGAAAGCTAAAATCCAGTGAAGAAGCCATTCCAACTTCTGTCTGTTGCAAACACACAACTTCAACAGACATGTGGCATTTCCTAACTTTTGACATAAAGAACATGGATATTTTCCCTTTAGAGGAATTGCAAGTCTGGTGGAATAAAACAGAATTTGCTTGCTAACAGAAATAGTTTGTAAAACTGTGTGTTTTGGTGGAAATAAGACAAGTTAATGGGAATTCAGTTTTGAAGAGTTAGAGTCAGACATGTACTTAGATAAATAACAGCAAACACCTAACTGGTGTCGGTAGAGATACTAACATTTTCTCCTCTTCATTCAAATATTCCAAAAATGTCCATACACCAGTATCAAGCTCTTGGCTAAAACCTGATTAGAACTCAGTTCTTGTTTTGGGGGGAAAAAAAGTCAAGCTGCGATGAGTGTTCTGGATGTGACAGAGAAGTATAAAACAAACTCACCACTTCTGTGTTTGTGATTTTGGCCAGCAGGTCTGTCAGACTGTCGCCCCACTGTGACTGGTCAGCTGAATCCAGCTGTAGGCCGCAGATCGCTGCCCCCACACTTCCTGTGGCAATCATGGAGGGAGGATACATGGCGAATCCGAAATCTGTCAGCAGAAGAAATACCAATTGAGTTAAATGTATCTCCAGTGCTATTAGTTTGGGAACGATACAAAGAGGTATTTATTGTTACATTAAGCAAGGTGCTAAAATCTTTAGATCAGCAAATGAAAAAAAAACTGTTAATTTGCACTGGATTCTTTATCCACCTGGTGCGGTTTCTAAATTACACTTTTCAATTAATTTGCTCCACAAAAAAGGTACACATACGTCCCTCCAAGAGACAATATGATTTGGTAATCTAGCAGTCAGCTAATAAATAATCCCTCTATTGCACCGGGTCTGAACGCAGCACTCACTAATGACCAGGGGGCCTGGATAATGAGGGTTCACTTGGCTTGTAAAGGAGCTGAAAAGCAACCACCCTCACTCGCTCCCCACCCCAGTCCCCCTTTCCCCAGCCCGGCCCCCTTTCTTCCATCTCCTGAGTAAATCGTGTGCTCGCTGAAAAAAGCCCCATAGCGCTTGGAAAGGGAGGAATAAAGAGGCTCAGTGCCTCTGCCAATGCTCACTGCTGTAGGTCCTTTTTCCACGTGTGGTCACAGGCGTGCGTCTCAAAGACCAATAACCTTGTTAGCTCCCCTCACTGTCATTCATAATGCAAATGAGACAGCTTGTGAACGGGCCAGAAGCCCGAAAAGGCAAGGCAACTGGCATACAGGGAGAGGGAGAGTGAGCAAGGGAGACAGACAGACAGTGAGAGAGAAAGTTTTTCTTTTCACAAACAGGCACACACACACACACACACACACACACACACACACACACACACACACACACACACACACACACACACACACACACACACACACACACACACACACACACACACACACACACACACACACACACACACACACACACACACACCTCTCTCTATTCTCTCTTTATGTCTTGCTCAACTTCTACCTTTCTTTTTGGACAACACATGGCCTGCTTAGACGGGGCCAGTGAATGGCACACATGCCTCAGCCTTTGTTGCTACAACAGGCAGCGGTTTGCATTGGCGGCCCTCCTATCTTTTAGCATATTAATAGAGTGGCGGGCCTGCGTGAGGGAAGGCAGAAGAGTGTGACTCCATTGTCCAGAGTCATCACCTCATTTCACCCAATTGAGAGACACGGGGGACAGGGGGTCGACGGGGGGCGGGGGGGGAGATGAAGAAGGAGGGATGGACGGAATGGCGACAAGGCAACAAGATGAAAAGAAGGGAAGGTGGTGGGCTTGGTGGGAGGGGAGGGGGTAGACGACTCCGATGCACATCACTCTTAAGTCTGTGTCCAGACTCTTGTGAGGTTTTGGAAGAAGAAAAGAGTCGCCCTCCAGCGACCCTCACCTCCTGCCTCCCATCTACCCCCCCACAAGTATTCCTCTGTTCCTCGGCCACCTATGGGCTAGAGGAGTGGGCAGTGGGGGCATAGAAACAGCCTGCACATTAACATATTGCCATATTCAATTGCAAAGCAAACTGTGTGCGATGGCCATGAAGGAGATTTTTCTTCTTCCTTCTTTTTTTTTTTTTTTTTAAATCTGGAATCAAAGAGGTAGGCCCTTTGATAGCTGTAAAGGCAGCCCCTCACTGCCTTTTTAACATGCACAGCCAGGCGCTTTCTCATCTTGTGGGCTCAGTGTTGACAAATAAATGAACTTATTATACACCCCTGTGTTAGCCGCTGGGCCTCTGCCAAGGGGCGATTTATTAAAGGCAACCTCGAGCCAAGAGGAAAGAGCACACAAAGCCCCTCAGCATTACATCACTGCTGTAAGAGCACAACTTTCTATAGAGGGGTAAGGAGACAAAGGCATACACGGATTTACTGTACGTGTGTAGTGAGCGCGGACTGACAGGCAAGGAGGCAGACACCTCAGAGACAGACGAGAAACAATGCACTGATGCCTGCAGATGCAACACACACACACACACACACACACACACACACACACACACACACACACACACACACACACACACACACACACACACACACACACACACACACACACACACACACACACACACAGACGTTGGTTTGTGGGAGAGCTGAGTGGCGGACAGTGGGCAGCAAGCTGATTTTTCGCACTCAAGACAAGACAGGTCTGTAGCAGAACAAGGACGCGCGCGTGCAGCCGATGCAGGCTGACACTCCGGCCTGGTGGCTGCTGCATGTGGGGGGAAGAATGGCCGTATTTTAGGAGGCCCTCATTGATATTCATGTTGAGGATAAACAGTGTATGTAGCTGAGTGGGGACGCCTGCGATGGAAAGCTCCCTGTGAGCAGCGGCTGGCTGGCCTTGGCCTGCACGCCTCTCACCCCCTTCAATGGCCCTTTCTCCTCCGTGTGCCCCCTCATCTCCATTCCTCCATGTTCCTACCCCCCTGAAACTTCATCCTCGGGCTTCTGGTCACACAGTCTGCTGCCCTACATGGCCCACTCCTCTTGGGTGGCTGCAATGCACAGTATGCACATTAAACTTGTAAATTAATTAAAGTTGGAAAGTTGAACAACAGCCAAAAGAAGAAAGAAAAAAAAAACTCTCCTCTCACCCTCTCCTCTCTTTCCAGGGCAATAAATCAGGGTCTTGTATTCTATACATGTAGCACTTATTGACCTTGTTTATTAAAGGAGTAGCATTACGAGGACCCTGGGCCTGTTGACTGATTAAGGCCAAAAACAAACATCATTTTGGGATTGGCATGACAGGGTGCTTCACCGCTAATGCAACACAGCCTGGTAGTCAAAACAAGGTCTGTAGAGAGCTTCTCGGCCGGTACAACCAGTGTAGCTCTTGGAGACACACAAGCGGCAACAACTTCACAACTGGACTCGAGGAGTTCAAGGGGAGAAATCGCTGATCAGGAAACGATACCTGAATTCAACTCTCTGTCATATTCCACCAGCTTTTTGTTCCAGGCTGTCACTCTGGAGTCAAACCGAAAACAAAACTTGGGAGAGTCTGAGTCACGAACCCTGCTCAAACTATGAATTACACTCATTTGCCAGAACACAGAATTCCTCCTTAATTGTTGCATCCCGTGACAGCCTTCTTCAGCCTTGTACCGTCACCTCCGCTGTCACAGCTGCAGCCTTGAGGCGTTGGTAGCGTCAGCGATGAGGATCATACAGATTCTGATCAGATCAAAAGGTGAAATATTCAAAAACTCTCTCTGTCTATCTATGTCTGTAGCTGATATGATTTGGGAAAAAAACCCTTTTTTCTCCAAAAAGTTGGATGAGAAAGCAAAGAAAGACTCTGATGTCATGACAAATGTTCAGGTCAAGCTAGCTGCCACTAACATTTACTTTACTTCAGATCACAAATATTAGTCTTTGTGGTTAACGTGACCTCCAAAGGAAACATGTAAGCTTAAAAACATTTTGATTTCTAAACCTTATTGGTGGGATAATTGCAGCCTCTGAAGCAAAAAAATCTTTCTTTGTGTTTCTGGTGTGACTCAGCTGGCCACAGTATTTACAGTGTGGTGCTGATTACACCAGCAGGGTGAAGGGAAGGCGGGGGGCGGGGGGGGAGCTCAGGACATGCCACTCCATGATTCACTCCGTGGGTCACATTTTTGGGAGCATACTGTCCGGAAGCTTCTTCCTGCTCCATGTGATGACGATGCAACCGGACCGGACACGATCCCTCACATCAGTGGAGCGTGCAGGGAGATGATAATTTGTTGGAGGACGTAGCTAATTTGTTAGGGTTCTGAGTCATCACACATGAAGGAGGTTGTATGTAAACAAACACCAGTAAAGACCATTTCATTGACCACATCTGAGATGAATCATTCCTCTCCAGAATGCGGAGCCGAGTCTGGAGGGGATTCTCCGTGCAGCAGCCACTTGGAGAGGCAGCTACAGGAAGCATGCAGCCTCTGGACTAGTGACTGTTGTCCAGCTTTCTTAAGGAGTAGACGCTGTTCAGCAAACACACTGTACACGTCTGCAGTGTGCAGACTATATGAATCTAGGCACAACTTTGGTAGTAAAATGTACGTTAAGCTCACACTCTTTACTTTATTTACTTTATTACTAAACATTTGCGGCAAAACTAACCAGTTAATAATCATCAAGTTACTTCACACAGTCCAAAGACACTTCCACCAAAAAAAGTTATCAAATACTATTCTGAGATAAAAGAGCAAGAACTCACTTACTTAAATCGCTTGTTATTTACATCCCAACTTGTAGCAAAATCTTCATTGTGTCTTCCAGGACAATTGACTCTCTTAGACAGCAGAGTTGGCCCTGATCCAGAATTTTCTTTTGATCAACTTCTATAACTATTGTCACCATTCCATGCATTGCATTGCATTGCATTACAGAGAGGGCTATTGGAGTCGGGCATGAAAAAAAAAAAAAAATAGACCATAATCCCTGCCAATATGGCAAGAAGACGGAGCTCAATAACCGCAGCAGACAGGTTGGGGTGCATCTGTCTGCCCCACGCACCCCGTCCATTCTCCCACTTTACCTCAATTGAATAAGAATAGAAGAGGAAGCTCGGAGTGCTTGGTGTCTGTGTGTAGGAATGGAGGTTCATAATCTCCCTTAATGAGCTTGTTTCTGGGCTATTATCCGGCGGCCTGCCCGAGGGAAACGCTGGTGTTTCCTATCAAGTGGCCCTGCAGCGCTGACCCTCGCATGGCTCTGCATATGAAATGTAAGGACCAGGCCCTTTGTCTCCTTTCTCCCAGCCTCTAGCTGAGCTCCTGATCCATTTGCATAGTCCTGAATGGACCAGCCAATGTTATTAATTAATACAGAGCCAGCCTGCGCCACCTGACAAAATCCCACCGAGTGGCCCGAACGGAACTGTTTCATCAAAAGAGAGGAGCCATTAGGCATGAGAGGCCTTATTCTCCACTTCTCCTCTTCTCTCTCTTGTTCCCTTGAAAACAGAGAGCCGCGGTTTTATGCATGTTTTCTTTTTCAGTATAGGGGCAGCAGTGGTGGGAGTAGTGGTGGGTGGTGGGTTGATTGAGACTGTATGAAATTGGAAGGCCACAGGTGACCCGTTGTCAACCGTCTTGCAAATGTAAATCCTCCTGAGAGATCTCCTCCGTCTGCCGTGTCTTCACCTCCTCAGCTATGCTCAGAAGATGACTCCAAGGAGGATTCTCACCCGATAACCCAAAGATTTACGGCTGGGAACGTTCCACAAATGGGGTTTTAAATTCCCGGAGATCTTCAGATCCACCAAATTGTTGACTCACTTGCGCCCTCTCTTTCTCTGTCTTGCCCTCACTCTGTGTTGGCCTGGATACAAGTCTGAGGAGAGCATACACAGATAAATGTCCTGTTGCTAATCTGGAGCTATCTCCAGAGAGTCTCTCTCCTAAAACACAATGTCGGGAGGACGACTCCACGAGGCTCGTAAATTTATTTCCACTGCCTCACTGAAACAATTAAGGACAAAGTGCATGCTGAGTCTTTCACAATGTTGCTTTGGGAATAGGTCCGATCACTGACGCGCTGTCATTCCACTCATTAATCCGCTGGCACAAAATAAGGGGTGAGATATGTGGGGTGAGACTGGGAGAGGAAGAGGTAGTAGGAAAGAGTGAAGGAAAGGGAGACGCAGAGAAAGCGAGGAAACAGGCGTTTCTTCTTCAAAACTTTGCAAACATTTTGTTGCAAACTTTTGTTGCAAACTTTTCTTACCCTATCATGATCCAATACACACATCAGTGCAGGTGATTCCATCACTTTGTGTTGCAAATACCTCCCTTGTATATTCATCTAACTATACACACACTCCTCTGAATGGTATCAGCACAAGGAGCCGTTTCCCATGAGGGGGTGTAGTTAGCATTTCTGTATGAGGCCTGCAGAAAAGGAAGCTGCTGCTGGTGGTGGGGGTCACCCAGAAAGTGAGTAACAAAGGAGTGCCAAACAGCCTTATTGTGAGAGCATTTTGCAATTTTCCACATTAACGTAAGGCATAAATCCTTGTTTAAGACAAGTAAGCGTGCTAGTTTCCTATCTCTAGTCATGCCTTGTTCGTAGCTTTGAATGTGGAGTTAAAGGTGGCGCAAACAGGAGAAACCTGCCCTATAGTGAATCTCAACATGGGAAAGCTATCATGTCCTCCAGCTGTAGGGCGGGGAGCCGTGAGAAGTTAGGTGGTGGGGGGGGCGGGGGGGGGGGAGAAACAGGGAAGGAAGGTGGCAGGGGAAAGAGATATGAAAACATGACATGCCTTAGAATTGGCTATGCAAAAATAATACACTCCTCTGGCTTTCCCTAACTCCCCTGTTCCCTCCTGCATCTTCTCCACCGTCTCTTCAGATCATGTTAAAGGCTGTCCCTCCCACGACTCGCTGGATGTTTGATCTTGAGAGAACAATTCACCTCAAGAGCAGAAAGACAATGGCTTGCCTGCCTCCACCCCTGTCCATTCCTCTTCTCGACCCTGTGCGACATGGGAATGCCCCCTCAACCGGGCTTAATCTGCTTTGAAGTGTTACTGGATGCTCTGGAAGCCACTGATACGCTTCTAAAACATGACCACATACCAGCCTGGGAGAAGACAAATGATGGACGTCAGGCCTAAGAGTCTAACGCTGAAATGTCTTCCATGACACGTGCTTTTCTTAGGCAGAATATTTTCCCATCGGAGGTAATGCATCTCACTTAAGTCACGGCGGGCCGGGACTGGCCCACGGCACACCTCTGAACAGAGCTGTTGCCGCATGTTATCGAGAGAAGAGGGCTTTGATACGGTGCTGGAAGAAGAATGTGCAGATAGAGATATTTTACAATACGAGAAAGTATGTTGATGCAAGCCATTACTGCTTGGTTCGTGTTGTAACTGTGTTATGTTGTTCATTCTGTACACATGACATCTATTGCACTTCTGTCCATCCGGGGGAGGGATCCTCCTCTGTTGCTCTCCTGAAGGCTTCTTCCCTTTTTCTCCCTGTTAAAGGTTTTTTTTCCTGGGGGACTTTTTCCTGAACCGATGTGAGGGTCCTGGGACAGAGGATGTCGTATGTGTAGATTGTAAAGCCCTCTGAGGCAAATTAGTAGTTTGGGATTTTGGGCTATACAAAATAAATTGAATTGGTTTGGTTTGTCTTGGCAGCTTATCCATGATCAGTGTCACTTGCAACACCGCAAAGAAAAAAGAAAAAAAGAAATGAGAAAAAGATGTGCTATCGAGATGATGTCGCACTCTGCATGGTCATCTTTTGGTTCGTTTCTTTGCTATTGAACAGCACAATTGGTTTGGACAAACACCTGTTAGTAACACCGGGACATTGAACGGATGAGCTCCCATTGTGTCCTACCTGTGGCACAGAGGGCGATGAAGGTTTGGACATGTTTGCGTATAAGTGCCAGCTTATCCTCGGGCAGCGGCAGCCTCCTCACAATGTGCTCAATGAAGTCGTTCGGTGTCACTGCTGCCAAGTTCCACTTCAATTTCCCCAACACCACCAGTTCCCATTGCTGGAGAGAGGGCGAGCGAGAGGGAGACACAGAGAGAGAGAGAGAGAGAGAGAGAGAGAGCGAGAGAGAGAGCGAGAGAGAGAGAGAGAGAACAGAGACCAAAGGGAGATAACCGAAAATGAGAAAGATTAAGTGACATAATGTACAACCACATATTTACATACTGGAACAGTTTATACTGCAGTTACGATGCTGCCTAAAGTGAGCGACTGTGTCTCTGAAGGCCCATGACATTAGTATGTGTGGAGGTTAAGCATTATTGTTATTACGTTAGTCTCTGCTTGGCCGGGCCTGGGACAGAGAAACACCAGCAGCGCCACCAACCCAGGTGACCTCACAACACTGTCTCCCTCCCCGTCTGTCTGTCTGGCATCTGGGGACTTTCCTAAAGAGGCCCACCAGAGGTTCTACTGTGTGTGTGTGTGTGTGTGTGTGTGTGTGTGTGTGTATGTACGTGTGTGATTGCAGAGTAAAAATGGATAGGAAGGCTGTACTTGTTAAGCAGCGCCAGCAATAAATCTGTGTTATGTTATAAAGTCAACCAGTGTTTTATTATTTAATCTTATCTTATTCCAGTCATCATTTAAACTATCAAAAATAAAAGTACATTGTATCCACAGGAAATGCGATTATTTTTCTTTAATGCATTTTTCTGCCAATTCTGTTGGAGCCATTTGGTGCTTATTAATAAATTCAACCTTTCAGCGTACAGTATTCTTCATATAAACAATGTTAAGTGCCACGTATAGTTAAAGACTTCACAGGAAACATAAACCTTGGGCAGCATTTGAAGTGAACAGCACTGAGTCACACATTACTCAACACCTTTTCTGTATCATCAGACTCGAGAGAATTAACTTCTCCGTCTCTTGGCAAAATGTGGAGAGATAATAGGCGTGGTGTTCTCTTCTCTGAGGGTGAATCGTTACTTTCACTTCCTAGAGCAGGAGGTGATTAACGGAAGAGATGGTGACTAATTTGGGGAAAAATTTCGCGGTTTGGTTCTGGACTGCAGCCTTGTGACCGGGACCTCGGATGCTCTTCATTTTCCCTTTCAGTGAGAGAGAGCGAGAGAGAGAGAGAGAGAGAGAGACCACATGGACTCAGTCATGAGACACCTCAACATGGCTGCCACTGACCCCGCATGCTACCAGCTGCATTTCTCTAATCAAAATGACATTTTTCAGCCGTGTAATGTTTCTTGAGCTCCGTGATGCCACGGACATGGATAGAGGAGAGGAAAGGGTTTGAAAAGAACATCAACAAAAAAAAAAGATTGTTTATACCCACAGATACTCATGTGGGAGGAAGTGAGAATTTAAAGGTTAAAGGTATCTTCCTCTGCTTGCTTGGAGCTGTGTCACCACTATCTCAAAGATTCAATTATTTGATCATATGCAAATCATAGCACAACAGTGGGCTGTTGATTGCATCAGCTCTAATGTTTGCAACATGGCTGCCTCCTGCTCTCAAAAGCCTTTTTTCCATCAGTGCCAGCAAGCAAGATTCAGGCCTCCAGCGAGAGCTACGACGAGCCTTGCAACACAGGCTCTATACTGACAAGGGTGGCAGGCATGCAGGCACCCACTTCCTTCTGCTACAGCCTTCCTCTGGTCACACCATCTTTGTAACATTGCGGTTCTCTTTACAAGAAATTGTTACCAAAGACGAGGACAAAAAAAAAAAAAAGGCGATCACATGCCCTGAGCAGCTGATCTCTGTTTCCTGTATCTGCATGTCAGCCAAAATACTGCCTTATACAGAAACACTGAGAAGAGGCCCCGGCAAACCAGTTCAGGGACTGAGGGCTTGGTCTTCAGGCTGAACATGAAGGTAGAAGGCTTTCTTGGAAAGTGCAGCGCGACAGCACTTTCTTATTTTAAAGTCGGGTTTCCTATCACCCCTACAACTACAAATACGCTGACCATTGCACCCTTCCCTGAAGAGAGGGTAAATTAAATCGGACGCAATATTCCCAGGCAGGAATACATTCCAGAAAATTATCGGAAACCAACAGCAGCTCGTCAGGAACTCGAATCTCCTGCAGCAATCAGCTCGGCGAGAGGAGCCGCCAGACAGGCAGCGAGGCAGGCCTTTCACCCATCAGCCACGTCTGCATCATAATATGTGGCCTCTTTCACAACATGGGTGGGATTGGCTGTTGTTTACTGAGGAATGTTTATGTAGCACCACAGAGCAGTGGGTAAAAAAACACTCATCTGATGTGAAACCGAGTCAATTACATGGCGAGGGCAGCCGGTGCCATCAGGCCGAAGACGCCTCACCGAACACGGCTTTTTGTCTCCTCCAAAAGACACACCTGCACCATCACTTGTAGGCTTCACCGGGACTGCGAGCTACAGTTCATCGGTGAAAAATGTGCGAGGATCAAAAAATAGCGCAGCATGACATAATGTCAGAAATGTTTGCATCAATGGTTATTTTGGGATGAAAGCTAAGCTGTAAAAGGCATTCTTGTATTTCTCTGTGTCTCTCGCTCTCTCTCTCTCTCTCTCTCTGGCTGACAGGAACAGAGTCAGAACTTTGGCAGGGGTTCAAGCTGACCTCGTTGCTCTGTGCAAATATCTGCCACTAGATGGCGATGGAGACCACTGCACGGACACCGATGGATACTGTAAAGCCGAGAGGGTCTCAGTACAGTGAAGAGAGTCATTGTGGAACAATTCACTGCGAGGCTTTCGCTTTTCGTGCACCTTTTGATGATGGCAGCCGACAACAGAATCAGTGGAATGAGAACAACCCTGGAGTTTAGCATGTCATGTTTTGAGCTAAATTAATAATAACAAATAAAAATAAAACATTTTGAGTGAATTAATACCTTAAAGCAACCTAAATACCCCCCCAGCCCCTTTCAAGAACAAACACAGAACACATATATCATGAAGTCTGACTCAGCTGATGATGACAGCGTGAATCCTCAGAGGTGCGACAGTGACATTTTGTGTAATGTGTTGAACCAACTGTTGCTTACCAGCAGCTCTTGTGGTCTGATGGAGTTATCTGTGTAGATGCAAAGCTTCTCTGCGGTTAATGGACGAGTCTCTTTCAATTTGGATGCAAGAAACATGCACACTGCTCCCAGCAGCTGCAGGTTGCACTTTTTGGTGGGTACCACTGCTAAAAATCTGTCTAAGTAGTTCATGGCCAAGGGAAAAACTTCTTCCTCGCACTTCTCCTCCTCACAAACCTGAAGAACGAGACAGCAGACAATGCAGCAATGTTCAGCGTTTGGAATCAGTAACCCACCCTGCAGAGACCAGGACTTATTTTCCAGCACTTTAAAATGTATATAAAACTTTTATGAGAAAACGAAACAAAAGTCTAAATCACATAAAGAGCACATATAAATTCAATGACACACATAGTTGGGGCCCGGCCAAGAATTTGCGCCCAGCCCTAATCGGTTGCGACATCATAAATTAATTCGGAATAGATTATTTTACAAAGAAGGAAATAAGTCTAAGACACATACTGTCAATAGAGTCGCATTCCTGTAGTTCACTAAGAAATGAATTCAAGTCACAATCAGTCGAGCCAAAAAACACCCCGACAGCACAGCACACGGAAACACACTTTTTTTTTTTCATTCGTCATATTTTCATAAAATAATTAAAAATATAGATAAATTGTCTGGATCGATTTCCTTCGCATCATAATGTTCGGACGGGTCTTCTGTATCATACCCGACAATACATTTCCAAATCTGTGCGCGAGAAATTGGAATAAAACGTCAAATTAAAAGACAAGTAGCAAGAGGTTGGTCTGATGTGCGTCACCGGCGACCCGATATATTTATTTCAAAAATTAATTAAAAATATTCAGCGCGTCGGACCGCGACAATATTTACATGAAAATAAAGCGCAAAGGCTCGGGATTCTTTATAGACGGGTGTTAACCAAAAATATTGGACAAAGTGTCAAAAATCGAACATAATTCCAGAGTGAGGCAATGCGTCGGGGGGAAGACCCAGAGGACAGATAAGGCCCTCGCCCCTTCCGACATTTCGAATAGATACATAAAATGTTTGCAACGCTTTTGGAGATCATTCCTATATTGAATGGACATAAAAGACCGTCCTCTGTCATTGCCGACGGGTTGGAGCCGCTGTTATAGCGTTTATGACACCGTAAAGTCCTCTTAAAAAGCACGAGCGCTCCTGTAAAAACCAACATGGCGATGCAACACAGGACAGGGAAGCGCTGCATCGCGGAGTGCATACGTGTGCATGGAAATAATCAGCCTATCTAAAATAATAACATTAAAAGGATCAACGGAGCAGCTCGCACAGGCGACACGCGAGGCTTATCAAAAGAAACCGTCTGGTGTCACACAGCTCGGAAGTTTACACGAACAACGTCTTTGCGACCGCAGTTTAAAAAAAAAATGGCAAGAAATGAGAGAAAGCGACACATTAGGTTAATATGAGGAATAAGCAGTCGGGAATGAGGGCTATGAGTCGGTTCTACCGCGAGACAATTGCAAACAGCGACCAGCAAAGCAGTAACACAACAAATCAGGAGGCTTTAAAGTCGAGCACGGAAATAATAAGACTCGTCGGCACTCGGTGTTTCGGTATACCTCCAACATCCAAGTCGCGACCATCCTCCTCATAAACGGCTGAATATCTTTCTGGACGCTTTTGAAATAGGAATATTGGGGTAGAAACCTCTCCTCTACGGTCAACAAGCTCTGCAGGACTCTGTCATCGCACAGGAGGTTTGGATCGGGACGAGCTCGGATGGTGTCCATTTCGAGGCAGAGCAGCTCCATGGTAGCTGGTGCTTTCACTTAAGTAAGAAGGAGAAAAAAAAAAAAAAAGAAAAAAAAAAGTAGTATTTCTCTCACGGAAGCGTAGAAGCGGCGTTGCAGAGCAAAATAAATGCAAAAGGATGGCAGGGAAAGTCTTTTAGAGGCATACAAAGTGAGACTGCAGGGGCTCCGTAAGAGTAGTCCTGCCTCTCCTTGTTGAGAACTTTTTCCTCTCTCCCCACTACGCGCCTCTACTTTCGTCCGCCAGATCAGGCGCATTTCAAGCCTCCCCTGCGTGAGCCACTGACGCAATTCACTTCATTACCTCTGCATAGACCAGAAGCAACATGCTGCACCCCTGTCCCTCTTTCTTCTTCTTCTCTGGCAGGCACGACATCTTTCAGCAAACGTGTTTCATTTAAAACATGTATAAACATTATGGTTGACATTTACCCAAAAGTAGATCCCCAACACTACACGCAGTGAAATGTGCAGAATAAATCCATCTACTAAACTCGACTTTAACCAGATTTCTTCACATTTACAGACCATTTTTTTAGGCTGACATGAACCAATTCTATAAATTCTGTGCATCCATTAAAGTATGTGACTGATGGATGCTTCTCCAGAACATGGTGCGTTCAGGTAAACGCACACATGCGTTTCTGTGTTTTAATGGACGCATTTCTTTATGTTGGTGCTTGATTTTCTCGTGATGATGATTATGAAGGGAGAGAATGATGTCAGTGTCACCTAACATGATGTAGAAGTGAATGTTATTACAACTGTTGCATTATTATTACCCACATGTTCAGCATAAGAAAGCCTCAAAGAACTGTATAGGATACTTCTTTAAGTGCGACAAGTGACTCCTTATGTAGAACAACAGTTTAGATTAGAAAGAAAGAACTCCATAAAGCGTCTTATTAATATTGCTATCTCCTTCACATGTCAGGCAGCTTTTTCAAACGGACTCGATGAACCTTCAGCGTGGAGCATGACGCATGTCGACACTGTATGTATGTGGCCATAAACACGGCATGTTAACTTACAGCGGCGTGTGCTCGCGCACGGACACACGCACGGGTTAAAGCCACCCGCCCACTCACTCTGACACGCGCGCGCACACACGCACACACGCACACACACACACACACACACACACACACACACACACACACGCTTATGAACTATTTAATTCATTGCAGCCACCAACTGCTTGTGGTTTATGCGATGGCTTTCTAGGAAATGTGATGCAGCGTTCATTTTTTTTGTCGTAGTGTTCTGTTAAAGATAACACAAAGACCTTTGTCCCTCGACCAAAGACCCTTGACTTTGCTCAACCCAAATATTATCAACCAACTCAACAAGTCCTGCTATAAATCACTTTTTTTTTTTTTTATTCAGACTTCTTTGCTAATTTATGGAAAAGCAAGCAGGTGGAATCGAAGCTGAGAGTGTAAGTCATTGAGCGGATAATTAAAAAAATGACTGCCAAATGATTTAGCCTCACATACAGTCACAAAGGGAATCTGCATGGGTAAATATGGTAATCCCCCTCCTATTCTTAGTCAACTTCAAAGACTGAGCCTTGAATGAAACGAGACTTCAGTGCATCAGGACAAGACTGGGGACTGTAAGTCCTCAGAGCTTTAGAGTTGTTAATTTCCATCCGACGCTTGTTGGCTATATAGCAATGCTTGTGAGAAAAGTGGGGGAAATGTCTCTTTAAAGTTTTTTTCCACTCTAAGTTGTTTCCTCCTCCCTGTGTGTCTATTTGCATAGCCAATAGTTCCTCAGCGCTCGACCGAGGCTGTGTGATTGTTACTGGGCAGACTTCTTCTTTACCTCTCTCTCTCTCTCTCTCTCGCTCTCTCTCTCTCTCTCTCTCTCTACTGCCGTGGTCAGCTATCTCACCCAATAAAGGATGTCGCTGCTGCTTAAGCACGCGCACCAGTGTCCTGAGCGGTATCAGATGATTGAGGTTTCATAAATTCACGTTTGGTCGGAAAAGAGGCTGCGGACTCAGTCCTTAGAATAATTTAGTTTCAGTGTTCAGACACCAGAAAGAGGAGAGAAACTTTTGCGACTGGAGTGACACATCTCCTCTGCAGTGCATCCTGGGTAGTTGATGACATTTCCAGAAACAAGAGTCACTGTATGTTGAAACGAGGACGAATGCAATCACTTCACAAAATGACTTCCAGTTCAAGAAAATGTATGGACATTCGCATTAAGTACAGGAAAAAGAAAAATCGAAATGATTGCATCCTTAATGGCAGGGACTTTCCGTTGAAGAAAATAATTTCTGCACTGTATAACGGATTAAATTAATTTTCAAAATTGGCAGTTTTTCAGTTCATTCAAGCACCACAACTTGAAATCCTCCCTTGATGAGTATAAACTTTAAATGATCGTGTTTCTACTTTGATGCAGAAAATACAAAATAAATTAAAAAAAAACATTCGGAATTAATCGAAACTAAGAGATGTGCTATTTCTGGTTAAATCGACTGCTTCAGAGCTTAAATAAGCCAAATGACTGGACAGAGTGCTGAGGTGAAGGGGCAGGTGCTCCAAATCCTCCTCCACATCCAGCACCAGCAGCTGCCTGGCTCCAGCTCACCAAACTGCGCAATTACGCATCTCAGACTCATCCTTTCCAGCATTTCAACACAGGCTGATGTCAGTAATGGTCACGTTTGCTTTGTCACAAGCAAGTCAGTAATTTAATTTAAAAAAAGAAAAGAAAATCACTAATAATATGCAGCAGGTCCATTCAACATCACCATCGGCAGCATGCACTGCAAAAATGCCCCACCTGGACCTAATTAATCCTTAAAATATGGCTTCCTTTTAAAAAGGTAAAACCACTGAGTAGATATGAGTTAATTGCTTGTTTAAACAGTAAATTCACAGTTTGAATGCGTTTTTTTTTTTTTTTTCATCAAGTGAAATCTTAAAGTAAGGCTGATAATATAATCAAGGAACTTTTCTAAAACAATATTAAACAAGGTTCATTCCCTTTGACCAAAGATAAAAAAAAAAAAAAAAAAAAAATAACTCATGAAGACACATGTATTAATACACTTGTTAAAAAGTTTTTTTTCTTTCTGTCGGCAGCTCCTGCAGCAGAACAGTGACGCCAGCGGCTCCTCTGAGAGAGATCTCAGGCAGCAGCAGCGCATTTTGTCCCCGGAAGCATTCAATTACCATATCAGAATAAAATCGGAACACACGCCACAGTTTAGAAACATTACACGTTGCGACACAAACCATTAATTTCTACACCAGGAGGGGAGCAGTCAATAAAAACTGAAGTTTGGAAAAGTTGCTGCACACTGCAAGAAATATCCTTTGGGTCAAATTATTTTCCACGGTCTCGAGTTTTTAAACGATATTTTCCTCCAATAAAAGTTTAATCAAATTAATCAAAGAGGAGGGGAGTCAAGCCCACTTCCTAGCAGCTTTATCAAGTGCTGCTATTTCCTGGAAACCATGAAAGCATCTGCCTTCATGCTTTGTTTCGGTGGCAGATGATTCCAGAAAATCTCCGAAATTATTTTTTAAAATTAAAAACATGCAGAATTATTAACCCCCTACTTGTGGATTTTTTTCCCCACGTTGTTTTGATTAAAAATAAGACTTAAAGAAGCGAATAAAAAGCGTGAGAGTCACTTTTTGCAGTGATGTTTGACCAGTGACTCATCACCACCGCACCTTGTTTAAATCCGTTACAGCGACCAGTGACAAGCAGACAACACCCCGGGGTGTTGTCTGCCGAGGATGAGCGGAGCTCTGGGTTATTTCTCTTTTTCTTTGCCTTATTATTTTACCGACATCAAAATGGGAACTATGACGCTCAGAAAAATGTCCCATGAGACAAAAAAAAGTGTCGGAGGGGGAATTTGGCAGGCTCCTGTTGTAGCAGAGACAGTTGTGAAATGACAGCAGCAGGTCTGAGTGTGTTTGTTTGGAAACAAAACACACACAGAGACAAATTAAACAGCTCTGCCTTTTCAATCAAGTGTGAACTGTCTATTATGAATTCGTCAGGCACCTTGCAGGCGATGTTCTCAGAGCCATATGAAACAGAGGGGGGCATTAATTTCACATTATTTTTACTGCAAAAAATAATGCACAAATAGTGCATTTTATGTAACTAATTTACACAAACTATAAGTTCAATTCTAAATATTAGGAGAACAATCATCATGCAGGGCAGTTTCTCATGGTTTTTACGAAGAGGCTACATGTCCATCAATGTAAAAGTGAAACTAAAATGAACAAGAATAGAAGATAACATTATCAAACAAAGCTTTCACAAACTGCAGCAAATAGATACGATCTCTTCAGTTATGTGTAAATTAAATACTCAAACACAATCTAAAAACAACACACCTGCATCAGCAGGTCAGCAGCTGCCATGCAGTTAATACAACTCTTTATGAAATTAAATAAAACGATTAATAGTATGTTATTGTAATCTGACATGATCAACTAATCACCACGTTTCTTTTAAGCATTCAAAGAAACAAAAATATGAAATAAATCTGATGTAATACAGAAACATTGGTGGATTTATTGAAATTCCACCAAAAGTCTCTTCAGTTGGAATTCTGTAATAATTCTTCATAAATCTTTGTTTAAACTGTTTGTATATATTATCCTTATTTTTGTCATGATTCATCTTAAGGTTAATTTTTGGAAGATTTCTGATAAAGGTATTAACAATCCAACTATAATAGATTATTTTTGAATGGTTTGAGAACTGACTAATTTACTAAAAATAATTCAGAGATTTAATTATTTGTGAAAAAACCACAGGAATAAAATTAAACATTTCATGCTTAAAATTCAAGTGTGCTCATTTCTTTATTTTCTGGCTAACAAATCTGATTGATTTCGATTTAGTTTAGATTCTATGAACATACAACATATATTACTATTGAACTAAACACTGGGAGTAACATTTACAAAGGCTTAAAATCAGAGGAGGACATTTTTTTAATTTTTATTATTTGTTGGAATTGTTACTTTGAAAATATGCCTTCATGTATACACAATAGAGGTATTCACACTGTAACAAAAATGCAGCATTTTAACAAGAAAACAGTTCATTCAACAACCAAGCAGCAGGTGAGATGTCCACAAAAGCCCTCAAATAAACACACAGCAGCCTCCTCTCTCTTTCTGCTTCAACAAAATTTTTTTTGGGGGATTCATCTGCCAATTGAACCTCTCAGGTCACCTTGTGCTAGGTCACAGAGGAACATGGAGACGTCTCAGAGAGCAACAACCAACAACTGCAACATGAGCCAATGATTTCTTTATAAAAGGCAGCTCAAGCGCTATAACATGTAATACAAATTCATGACGAGAAAATGGTTTTCAAATGCTCTTGGTGCTTCCAAACCGATCTTGAGCAGCGCTGCATGACGGCTATCACAATCACAATGTAACTCACAAGAAAACATCACTATCACGTACATTTAATTTGTTTATCATGCCCACATTTCCCGATCTTTCACGTATTTTTCTGTGGTTGAGTAACTGCAGATGTGTGTGCCAAAAAACAACAATACAGAGAAAACTTGATCATCCATGACAATAAAAAACCACCAGACTTAATGCAAAACTTCACTTGAAAAACTATTATCCAACCAAACAGTTTGAAACATCACAAACTAGTAAAAAGTAGACATGGAGAACTTCTTGCGCGTGTTGTGTGTTTGAATGCTTCATTGCCTTCAACTGCATCCCACTGATCCATGAAATACAAAGCGTTTGAGTCGTTAAACACAAAACCAGTAGGTGTTGGCCGTGTCCTCGTATCATTTTAAATGGTTTCAAACTGTGTTTTGTTTTTACTGTAATCAAAATCTAAATGGTCATGCTTCCTGGATGAATCTAAACCCAACTACTGGCAGAATCAACTGAAACCCTCAACATTCTGCCTGTAATGCTGTTTTGATGCCGTGAAGATCAGTCAAACGCGGATGTTTCATCACCACATCCAGGATGGAGACAAGTCCCTTTGTCCCAAATTAAACAAACGTAAAAGTTTAGAATTTTTTAGCTGATTCTAAAAATCTAAGACTAATATCTGGTCAGCAATCAGCTGATATGATAAATGGCACCCTCTCAAAATAAACAAGAAGTAATCTTTACGTCCTGCTCTGTTGGGGAGCACAGCATACTGTATGATGTGAGTGTTTCCAGCAGTGGTGTGAAGCTTGTCCCTGACATCTCCACTGACCACCTGTGGGATTTCTCCGATTCCCCCTCCATGACTGATGTTGCAACAATGCAGCTTTGGCACAGAGGGCTCGCCCTGCAGACGTCCCTCAGACTCCTTCAGAAATTCTTTATGCAAACATGTCCTCCCAAATTCTTTGAGACATGCCCTTATCTCAGTAACTGGAAACGAAACAAGGGGCAGCAAAACACGTAAAGAACAAAGTCTTAATTGTTGACGTCTTTGGGACAAGATGTTGAAAAAATGAAAGCCCTCTCCACTTCTTGAAACAAGACATCTAACTCAGGTAAATACCTTTCAGAGCCTCTGGTCAAAATGCAACCGCTACATGGTGGTGTGGTGGTGTTAACAGGCGTTGAACTGCCTTCAATGGCAGCAAGGATTCAAAACTACATTGTTAACACGTGTGTGATAAACCTCTATTAATCCCTATTAATTAAGCTAAGAGCATTTAATTGACAGAAGACCTGTAATGCATTGTTTGGATTGGGTTTCAACGTGCCAAAATTGAATGCATCTCAGTTCTGCAAAACACCCCAGTGCGTGGTCGTGTCGCCTCCAAAAGTTTGTGACGGACAGCCATCACACGTTTCTTTAACGATCCAAGAGAGAAAAGGTCATGCCACGGGACGATAAGGAATTAGTAAGAAATGCAGTTGAAGTTACACTTTACCTAAAACAGTTTTAAACACAAAGCAGCAGCTCATGGTCAGAACTGTATCCTTCTCTGTTCAAATGACTTTCTGATAGCTTTCATGTTTGCAACAAAAAGTACATAAGTTTGTGTGGGATCGCCTCAAAAAAAAAGAAGGAAAAAAAAGAGTAGTTTTTTTTATTTTTATTCAAACACCTCAAGTGACTCAGTGTTGTTGGACTGTACTTCTAAAAAGGTACCGAGTGCTGGTTGTGCGACAATAATAATAACCTCCGGTTAACACAAGAGCGAACCCTCTGGTATTCATTTACCTTTCTTCTGCCCCTCCACCCCATTCCTTCATCCCTGCCTTCCTCCCTGCATCCATCCCTCCCCTCTTTCGCATGCTTGACCCTGTCTTTTGAACTCCACCAACAACCTTTCATGCGGTCATCAAATCTGGGGCCAAATGAGCCCGATCGTAGAGAGAGGTGGGTTTGGAGCACCGGCTGCTAAATAATGTCAATATTTCCTTGCTCTAACAGAGGATAAACTGCTTTCTCACACTTTTCCTCTCCACATAGCAGCCCCAGTGAAGGCGGCCTCGCTCCACACAGAGCGCTGCAGAGTGGCTCAGCTGCTGCCGCTGTCTCTTCCCCTCCTGCTCCTCCAGGATTTTCCCATGTTCATATCACTAGCCCTTGACTTTGTCACTCATGCAACAGCTGCTTGCTGATACCACACCACAGTTCCAGCCTATTGCTCTCCCTTCTTTCACTATGCACACCAACAACAAAGGCCTTGTTAATCCAGCGGAGTCCTTGGTGTAGAATGCAAGGACTTCTAGGGAGAGGTAGTGTACGTCAAGACAATAACGAAATTTTTTGCAACAAACTTTTTTCCCAGATTGTTTGAAAATTGTGTCTCTTGGTGCTTTGGGAGGATCAACATCCTGAGGACTTCCACCTGGAATCACAACAAGCTCAGACTAAAACACGCTGAACTTGAGGTCAAAGAGATCTCACGCCATGGGGCGTATCAAAAAAGCTTACCGGCACTTGAATAACGTCACCAATCAGAAGATCATCGCACATCATTTATTAAAAACTGTTATTACAGCTACGCAAAGGGGATGCTGAATGATGTGAGGAACATAGCTGCACAGTAAACTGAATGCAGAATGATAGAGCTGCAGAATAACCCAAGTCGAGTCAAGCCGTTCATACAAATCCTATTTAATCTATGATTCACATACCGCTCCCAATAGCGAACAAAAGAAAATCTGCCTATTTTCATTGAGTGTGTCAAACACACGGCGAGGTAACACCAACATTAAAGTTAACCATATAGTTCCCAAATAGTTCCCAAAATAACTCAAGTCACTAAAAATAAACCCAAACACCAAATATAGTGAACACCTGAGCATGTACCAGCCCTCACATGCACACACGCATGCAGTAAGTGGTGCTACTGTTGCCCTTGTTTCCTTATCGCTCCTGCAGATGGTAACAGATGGCACATGGAAGACAACAAGATTTCAACAATTATTGAGGGTTTCCCTCCTGTTGCAACGGCATCAGGTGCTCACCGATCTGCTGTCGCTAATAATAAACACAGAGAAGAGTCTTACAAAGAAACCAGACACAGATGCAGAAACACCTGATGAAAAATACACAAAAAATGGCACCTTAAAATATACAAGCAAAGAAAACCCACCCACCCCCACACTATCTGATCTTCTAAGTGATCAGTGATAGAGACAAATGAGGGGGGCCCCAGCATGGTGGCTCCCCTGGCAGACGTGCAGCTTCATTACAGCACCACACATGAATGTGCATCCATCCTCCCAAACACTCTGGATCAGCCCGCAATAATCTGATCCTTTTGGGAAACCGAGGTGTTGGACTGTAATTTATAGGCCGTATCTTTCAAGTCTCTCCCTCGGCTCCGCTGGTGGCGTCAGCCGCTGAGCCACTGTGTGTGTTTAACGGCTACATGTGTCGCTCCCTATCTCGCTCTCTGAGTGGCACAAAGGTAAAAGGAAGCTTAACAGCCTGGGAAAAAGTTGAACAGTGTGAAATTACCTTGATCCAAAGATTCCTGCCACATACCAGCCCAATGAACCCATAACAGAGCAGGCACTCAGTCAGAGAGCCCTGCCTGCAGGGAACAGCTGAGACATTACAGAGGGAGAGGGAGAGAGAAGGGAGGTGGGGGGTGTATAGGGAGGTGAAAGAAAGAAAGAAAGATAAATGGGAGCAGGAAAGAGGCCCACCTCCAGTAATCTCCAGTCTACAGTCAGTGGTTGGGGTCAGAGTATCTATATCTAATGTACATCCTACGATAACGCTGGACAACTGGTAGGTGGGGTACCACTGACTTGATTAAGTCAGATTTCACACTCGGAGGCCCTTTTGGGGGTTCTAGGAGGAGCAGCTGTAGAGCTGTATGATGTTGACAAAATATTGTGGAAAAATTAGATGACAATGCTTAGAATTTATTCTGGTTTGTTGACAACGAATTTTCAATGAGTTTCAATCAGCAACGTTTATGCAATTTCTTGGTCAGCCTGGAATAAAAGTGTGTTGGCGAAGAGCTAATTGAAACTGATATCCTTTAGAATTCGTACCAAGGAGGCTTTTATTTCAAACAATTTTATTTTTAATTAAAGACAAAAACATTCTGCAAACAAACAAGGCAGGGTATGTGATGGGAAAGCATTTAAAATAGTTTATTTAGATGGATTAAGATGTTTGTTGA
Source organism: Ophiodon elongatus (assembly GCA_016806645.1). Taxonomy (NCBI): domain Eukaryota; kingdom Metazoa; phylum Chordata; class Actinopteri; order Perciformes; family Hexagrammidae; genus Ophiodon; species Ophiodon elongatus. The sequence continues at coordinate 79,452 of JACSYO010000779.1, read as the reverse complement.
CCTACTTGCCTTGGCCAGAGAGCCATGCTTTGATGCCCTGGTAAAGGCATGCGGGCCAAAATGTGATGGTAAATCATCTACAGTAAATAGACGCTTTGAATACGTTTCGCTTCACAAACCTGAGCCTTGTTTTGTAAGAATGACTCTTACCTTCTACTTTATTTACTGCTTTTTCTAAATATTATTTTATTTAATCTCCTTCACCGAAGAACACATTTTCTATTCTATAAAACGTTTAAATGCTGCAGCAGCTTTTTATTATTATTATTCTTTTCCAGTTATAGGCGAATCTTTTATATGAGAACTCACTGTGATGCACTTTTATCATTCACAATAGAATTCCCATGTATCGGATGGGTCTTATATTAATCAAGAATATTACTCATGGCTGCCCGCATCCTATTTGACTTAATCGAATACACCTTTATTGATTAATTAAAATCACACAATCTTGCAACCATCACACAATTATAAGCTCTTAATTTTATTTTGTTTGTACAGGACACTTTTGTTAGCTTTGCATTTTCTGCTGTCAATAAATATAGATGAACCAAGAGAAGATAATGGCTTTAATGACATCACCATCAGGTTGGACTCTCAGTGATCAGGGATGTAAATGCGGGTGTGGGATCAATACAGACAACCAATAAAACGCCTCAATTCAAATTAAGCTGAAAACAGGCAGTCCAGAAAAAGAGCAGGAGCTTCAATGACATAACCAATCAATACAAGACTCACTGTAAGGGCAGCATCAAATAATAGTGGACAAAATTAAAGAACCAACTACAAAAATCGACAAACTAAATAACAAAATAAAATCACTGAGAATAATAAATGTGTAAAGAGGCAATATATTAAAAACAAATATATGCTGAAAAGTTTCTATGTACTTTGATATTAAAGCTAGTAATTACAGCATGTGGCTTGTGTTTTAACACACTTGTTCTTATGTATTGGTAAATCTGACTGATCTGATTGAGATGAAACAACTTAAGAAATAGACTTGTATATAGCAGGGAAACAGAAATCGGTGAACGCCACAACACAGAGAATCAGAAGGGAAATAAATGGAAAGGTATTTTAGTTTATTTTGTATATTTAGGTTTACTCATCTTTATTTAATTATGTTCATTTTTCATGTTATTTATTGATAGGTAAATCTAAATATTATTTACGCAGATATTTGATTACTTTTTTATGAATTTGTAGATTTATTCATTCATTTGAAGTTGTGACACCTTTTCATCCTCCACACAAAACCAAGAACAAATGGTTGGGCAACAACGTCAAAAGGTTTTCACAAAAGCAAGCTCAACGAGACAATAAATATCATGTGCTGGACAGAAAAAACGCGTAAAAAAGATTTTGAAAAAATAAGAGTCCGCACAATAACTGCTCCCATGAACATTTAATAAATTACCACTGGTGACATTTCGACCAGCTAGCTCTTCTTCAGACTAAACCTTTGTCTTGGACACCAACACAAACCAATGAGCCAATAAAAAGCGAACAAACAATGAAATTGACTGTAAGGAATTCCTGTTGGAGCGCCGGCTTTCACCCACACTGTTTGGGTTTCTTTGAGAAATAAAGGCCATCGCATGTCTGAATACATTCATGTGAATGATGGTGGAGGGAGGTCGGTGTGATTGTTGTTTTTCTATTTCAGACACAACAATGGATGGATACATTTTGTGTTGGGCCCAAACACCCCCGCTTGCTTCACTGCATTTCAGTCACTGTCTTTATAGGTTCTATACAAATAAAGCTAATCACATGCTTTCTGGCATGGTAGACCAACCAGAATGACTTCTTAGGCACTAATTGATAATCCGTGCACAAAAAGAAGAAAAATAACCCGTGTTTGTATTTAGTGGTAAAAAAAACAACAACATTGTGCAATAATGATTTATAAAGTAAATATCCACTTCTAAAATGGATGCATTCGATGATTTGGTAAAAGTTCTTAAGTGAGCTTAAGATGATACTAAATAATTATTAATAAACAGATACATTTTCATATATGGGTATATTTTAAAAGTATTTAAAAGTCATTCATGGGAAAATGACTGGAACTCAACACAGTGGTATTCACTTATCGAAAGACTGAAGGAGGTGAACCGGTTTCAGGGTACTTCAGAATTGAGCAGTTTCTGTGTATGTTGGTTGCACCTGTTTGTTGTGTGAGTTTATTCTTATCAGAATATCTGCAGTGCTTCGGCAGACGTGTTCTCTCCGGGTTTGGAAGTGTGACAATTTCTTTTTACCAAATTAGAGAAACCGTCTGCTCGAGGTACCGATTCTGACAGCGCCGGATATGAGCAACAGTGCACTTTGTGCCACATCTAGAGCAGTGTAACCTGAGAGCTGATGGGGAGTGTGCCATCAGATTAATCAGGTGCAAAACGCTTATGCTGCACAACTGAAAGGCACAGTCAAATTGCTTTTTGACTGCTGTTGTACGTGCAAACACATGAACAGGTCTGTAAGTAAAAGGCACAGACTCCCTGCCTGTCACACACAAACACTGAGACAAACAATTGACTATTAATGGACTATAGTTCAGTTTTCACCATTTATTGAAATTTGTCAGGTGTAAGAATCAATCAGTGTTTGTAAAGAGTGCTTTACATGTTAACATGGTGGGTAGGTTAAATTAAGCTTCCAAGGCAAGATTTCTCTTTGGCAAAACTAAATAAACTAAACTAAAAAACATGCTTTCAAAAACAACATAGATATTGTTTGTATTCCAGGTAATTGAGTTAGATTTAGTCAAGACATTTTCTAAAATTCACTTTGGCTTCAGACAGCCCTGTGTCAATAGGGTGAAGTCTCTCTTCTTTTTCATCTGGTGATCTATGAGCATCTGGATTTCCCCAAACCTCGCTCTCCTCCTTTTAACTAACAGAAACACAGACGTGTTTTCCCCAGTAATGAGACCTCATAGAATGGAGAGGTCCGCTGACTACTTCCTGTTTTTTTCTTTTTCCCAGCTCTCTGTGACTAAAGTTAAAGGCGTGCTGCTGATTTTTCATTGTAAACAAACACTGCTTTGTTTACATTAATTTCCTCCCACCCAACATGCGTTGTGTGTATCCATACGGGCTAACACACATGTTGAGACTCGCTAATCAAAAGAATGGCTCTACAGCACCACTAGCAAGATAATGCTTGATACAGGTTATATTGCACATTATATGATAAGTGGTAAATAACTATCATGATTTTAGTGGAAGTTAAAATACTGAAACAATTTAACTTACTGAGGTACATTCATGGTCTTTCTCAGTGATGAATATTGGATATTCAATTTACCCTACCTGCTCACATGTCTTTGATAATTGTATCAATATATTACAGCAAGTAAGTGTGTCACAGTAAGCCAGTGTTAAACGGTGTTAGGGAATACATGTATTACATTACATGCCCACTGTCATTTAGCTTTTTTTAAAACATAGAAATAAACCCATTTAATTATTTTTCATGTAACAGCCCCAATTATTCATTTTCATGTATCATGTATTATTTGTTGTTAAAATAAAGTGTGTAATAAGCCTGTTATCAATAATAGTACTAATACAATACTAGTACTAGCACAATAACTATAAACTGAAAGTGAAAGTGTCTCACAGAGATGCAGCACAGAGTAGGAGGAGTCAAATTTCACCCTTTTATCAGAGACAATAGTGAAGGATTTGCAAAAGCGAAAAGCAAAACCGCTTTATGGCAATGTTTGGAATTAAAGCCCAGAGCTAATAAGGAACCTGATAACGGTAACTAAGCAATCTGTAGACTTTTGGTATGAAGCCAAAACATGCGGCCCCACAGCGAAAGAGAGCATCAACACTGGCAGAAGAAAAAAGAGAAGCACATTTTCCTCCTACAATCATTATGACATGTGATCAGAGCTGACAACAGGTCCATTCAGGTATCAGACAGACGAGACGCGCAGCGATTCAACAGGACCCTCCCCAGCCCATTAGACCTGGACTGAATGGTTGGAAACTCAGGTCCCAGGTCGGGTCACGGTCACCGGCCGCTGGGACTGGTGTAGACCTCTATTTCTAGGGACTAAGCTAAACTAAGTAATGTCATTTCTCAGTATCTGATCGCTGCCTTGGGAACTGGGACGAAGAACTGTGAGGAATACACAGATAGTAAACTCAACTTTATGCGATTCCCCATTGGCAGTAAGGAGCTGGACTCATTCATGTTCCATTACCTCAGGAATGTCTACTGGGGAACAAGGGAGCAGCAGCCGCACATCACAGGCTGGCATTCACCTTTAAATCCCCCCCCCCCCATCAACCCCCAACCCCTGACGCCTGTAATCATGTTAGCTCATACATAATCACATTTCAATTACAGGAGTGTGACCCTTGCCTCCCAACATGCCTAATCTAATACATATGTTTCCTAAAAGACAGAGGGATGCCTTGTTTTGGTAGAAGGAGGGGAAAAAAGAAGCATGCAACAACATGCTGTGTCATGCCGAAGCTATAAAAAAGGATGCAGCAGTTTTCCTCTGAGTCAGCCTTGGAAGTCAGCAGCTATTTTTAGCAGGACGTATGTGGCACTTGGAAGGGATGTAAACACTGTTGGATTTGGATTGGGGACGATGGGAGCAAAGTTGGGGAGAGAAAGGAGGATGCAAAAGAAGATGCATGCAGCAAGAATAACAATCCCACGGACCAAGTGTGTGTGTGTGTCTCTATCAGCCTCTCTGTCTGCCTGTGTGTGTGTGTGTGTTTGTGTGTGTGTGTGTCAGGGGCCCTCTGAACTCCAGGCCTTTCTGCAATCCCATCGTTCAGGAGAGTGGAGAGAAAACACCAAAGATACCCTCAGCCATAAATCTACCTCTCCCCCCTCTCTGTCGGTCCCACTGGGTAAGGTAATTTTTTCCTTCAAGACTTTTTCACCTTGTCTCTCTCTCTCTCTCTCTTTTTCTCTCTCACTCCTTCTCTTCTTCTTTTCCATCTCTTTCGGTCCGCCTGCTCTTTCACTCTGTAATTCCCACTCTGTCACTCTGTGTCTGTGTGCTTAGCGGCCTTGTGTCATTATTATGGGCCAATTTGTGTCAATGCTAACATCCCATTCATCATGGGGGGAATGGTTTCCGCCAGGGCTCGGGGGGCTCACATACCTCACCTCTCACATTTTCACCATGGTGGCATCCGCTCCACTATGGGGTCAGAGGTCAGAGTTCCAGACCTCCTGAGTGATCACTGACTTCTCTGCTAACCCCTTCCCTGAACTCCCATTCCTGCTCCCCGCCAGCTCTCATACATTTCCAGGTCCTCACCCTCCTTCCCTTGATTCCTCTTGGTTTTTCCTCTTTCCCTTCAGTGACTCCCACATCCCCAGTTCTTCCTCTGTCCTCCATGCCCACTGTCATTTTACCTTTGACAAGACAAACCCCACTTTTGCCCTTTGAGAGTGTGCCACGAAAAGACTAAATCTCTAAATATCAGTTCTGACTTTTCTCATGAGGCTGATGTGTCTGCAGAGAGGTCGGCACCACGCTCCATACATTATGCTCCTTTTCCCAAGCCTTATCCCACCCACACGCCCACCAACCCTCCACAACCCAACCCCCATATCACATCAATGGCTCACATCCCTTACTCTCACTAAAACCCCTGCATGCGGGTCGATGGTTTTCTTATGAATGAAGGGCCCAAACGAAAGTGCATTCCTGTCTCAGCTCTGAGAGGAAGCAGCTGGCTGTTTGGTGAGTTCATGTCAGACGTTTGGTGTTTTATATCCACGTTCTACACAGGAGAATAAGATTATGCATTGAGTTTAGAGAAGAGAGGGACGAAGAAATACACGAACAAGAAGAACTTTAACAACAGGAAATGGGGCAATGGAGGACTATGTGCAGAGAATTGCTGTGGAAATGGCACCACACCACCTGAGGTTGCTCCTCCTGTGAACTGTAGGCTGAGACAAAGGCGGAATTGAAGCTGATGTCAAGGTGAAAGGTCAGAACACAGAGCTAATATCTGCTGTGATGGTCTAGACTTCTTTCTCCCAAACATGTTTCACGTGTCTGTGTCGAAGCTTCTAATGGACGATTTCATTCCTCGTTTAGAGCGTGGCAAACAAATTAAGACCTGTGCAGTTGACCCTGCACGATTACACAACGCAGAAAGCAAAAATTTCAGAAAAAAGTCTTCGGGTGAGACCTTTCCTGCTATATCCTGAAAATAAGCAGCTGAGCTGAAAGGATCCTTGTTGTTGTGAAGTTCCCCTTGCTTGTTTAGAGATGGTATTTGCTGTAAATCTTTGCAGTGAGAGCTTGGCTCCGGTGTGTCGCAGGCTGCCAGACGGAGGCAGGCATGGGGAAGGAAGGCATGTGGGGCACGCAAGTCCGTCTACATTTCGCTCTCTGCCAGCTCCTAATTATGCTCAATTACACCTTTAACACAAGTGGGCCGCTGTGGACATTTCTCAGGGTGTGAGGTCAAGCATTTCCTGTGTCTGTGAATGGCCCAACGTCAGGGGAATTGTCTTGCATGGGCCTCCCTCTCTCTCCCTCCCGCCATCATTCACCCTCTCGGTCTTTTTGACCCCTCCTCCACAAAGCCTCGATCCCAGACCTCCACCATTCACCAATGAGTCAGATAGTTGGGGCTTAACCTCTGTGACTTGCTAGAGCTCTCTTCTCTCAAACACAAACAAACAGGAAAAGGCATGCATACTCTGACTGCCTCACGTACACTTGTGCATGTGTGCATGGGATGCATGCAAATAGAACTTGCAAATCAGACATGTTAGCAACCTGAAACTCAAGATAAACCATATGAAACAAAACTCAACCAAGACCTTTTTTTTTTAAGTCACATTTTAAGTATTTGTTCAGCATCCAGTTTGACACCCACCCCTCCCCAGCTAGAGACAGGTTTTCCATTTTCTGATGGTCTTTGATGGTTTTTTTTTAATCCTTCCATTGTCTTAAGGCGGATTTTAGTGTGGGCCTGATTATTCATTACAGATCTGATTGGATCTAACCTTATCTAATCTAATTGACAGAGTGTGTTTTTATGCGTCAAAATGTGTGAGTCACAGCTTCTGAAGAAATGGAAAACCCGCTGCGTAATGGTAGTGTACCAACAGGTTGGGTTCCCACACCCAGTAGGAAAATAAATACTCCATAATCACTGCCTATCAAAACAGGCAACAGGGAAAACCGAAAATGGCACATTCCATGGGAAATCCATAGCGAGCAAGTACATGCTCGCTCCTCCGCACTGACATTTCAGAGACACAAGGGAGAGATTAGAGGCACATGTGGAAGGGCCACAAAACCAGGATGAAAGATGGTTGAGGGAGATGGGGGTTAGGCCCCCTATTTTTATAAGATGAATTGTTGGTTGAAGTGACACCATGTTGATTGACCAGACTGAAGGTAAAATCTGGAAGTGGCACAGACTGGATTTAGTTGGGTGATTTACTGAACATAACAGATTCGGAAATTGCACAAATATGTAGGAAGGTGCAGTAATGTAACATGTATATCACAGTTTTATGACTTAAAAAAAAAAAAATCTCAGTGGGCAAATGGTCTCTGCAGGAGAAAAAGACACAAGAAGAAACAAACCCACTTGCACAATCCCAAAAAAGAGACCGGGAGTAAGAAATAGTTTTTTGGTGAATGAAAAACGTCGCTGGCAAGCGCATGTATGTTTTGAACATCTTTGAAACCACCCATTTGCCCACCCACTGCCCCACACAGTCCTTCAAGCCACCACGCAGTGGATACAGTTACTGCAATGACCTAGCATTTCACTCTGCCAAGAAGACAGGACTGGAAACAAATATGAGAAAGAAAAAAAAAGTCCTCAGAGAAAAATGGAAGGATTCTTTTTTTTCTTAAATGCTGAGTCGAGGACTTTGGTTATTATTGGAGGTGGGGAAAAATGAAAGAGGTCATTCATGACAAAGAGCCAAGATATGAGGAAACCACACTTGTGTCTGCAACAGGCAGTGGGAAGGCTGAGCCAAGTCTTAGTCTCAGCTGTTGTTCCAAGCCACACATTTATCACACAGGCACTTCCCCGGCAAGAAAAGACCCTCACAGGCGGCTCATGGAGGGGTGCAGACTTGCTCAAGTGACTAGATGACCCTGAATTCCAGAGAGTGGCAGGTCTGTGCGATGAAAGTAGGACTTGTCTTGGCCTCCGTCTGTCCATGTGACTTTAAGTGCTGCCCCACGTTAAGGTAGAGTGAGCCTTTAGAGAGAGACAAACTACCTGGCAAATATTTGTGTGCTGTATCCACATTGTGAGCCATATGAAGAGGAGGAAAGCTGAACTGGGTGGAATATGGCCTAAAGCTATTAAACACACTGCGTTCTCCTCCTTCACATTCTTCACCTTGGAAAAAATGAACAGGATAGAGAAGGTGGAAGGAGTGGGTGAGAGAGAGAGAGGGAACAGAGTCCAACCTCCACTATACTAAAGAGCATTGTATGTAGCACTTCAGTGGACTAATGATTATAGGAAAGCTTTTCCAGGTTTTGGCCATCTGTCACTTTTATGAACAGTGCGGTAGGAAATTGGGTCTTTGGGTTGTTTGGCCTTAGAATAATGAGCCACTGAAAATGACTATTATAGATGACCTCCCGGCCCTGTTCTCATATGGAGCCAATCGAGATGCAGCTCCAGAGGCCTCCTAACAATCAGGGATAAATCAAATGGATGTTACGGGTCAGGGGTGTTGGTGCTGCAGGAGGTAGGCCTGGGAACAAGGTAACGTTCTTCCTGCATGGAGGAGGGCTTGACTATGGGGTGTTTCTGAAAGAAAAAAGGCCTTGTTCCAATCAAAATCGTTTAATGCTATACCTGAACCCTTGAAGGGCGATGCATAAAAAAAACTAAGGAGGTACTTTGAGTATTACTCCTCCAATTAACATCAAGAGAGGGGAAATAATTAGCTTGAAGTAATGAAAAATGTGAACAAATGAGAGATGTGGGAAAGAAGAAGCGAGAGCACTAGAGGGAAGGATGAGAGGGGGATGTGGAAGGAAAGAGGAGAGAGGTGTGTATTCCAAAACGCCTATCAGTCGTAACGCCAAGCCCTCTTCGGATGCCCCTCAGTCAAAACAGACAAAACACCTGATAAGGTTGATTGTGAGAGACATTCCTCAGCTGAATGGATGTGTGCCGATGAGGGCACGTTGTGTGGTCAACAGTGTTCACACAACTGATATCAAAAATCAAAGTCCCTAGAGAGTTTGCAGCAAAATGTCACACAGGTATGTAATAACAAAGATACCGTCAATGCAGGAACTTCCAAGCCTCCTTGAGTGATAACGACAGATGGTTTTACTATAAGTTTACTTAGTAGTTAGCTGCCACTGGTTAGTCTACATTCAGGAATCCCCTGAATTTAGCTCACAGGTGGTTGGTGTGAATCCGGTGGCTTCACTGTGAGGACGAGACCTCGGGAGTCCTGTGTGCAGTCACCGGGTCGGTAAATACCTCTGTAGCACAACTGCTCGTTAAATTACAAGGACCTTCTATAATGAGATGGGAATCACTGGCCAGGATGAGGACATGGGTTCAGTATGAATAACACATATGGGCATAAACATACACAAATATACTGCATTTGTCCATTTACACACACCAAAATGCACACAAACACACTGTTTCAATGCAAGTTGAATGTATAACATTAGATGTGCGGCTGTGGAGACTTTAGATTTGTTTAAAGGTAATTTTGACGAACCTTGGTTGAGTAACATAAATAACGTAACAAGTATTTCTTTATTCTGCTGATGAGTAATTAGTTCAGTGATGTAATCCACCAGATCTTCTTTTCTTTTGTCCCACTGGCGCTTGCAAAAGAAGTTACAACAATAATGACGGAAAGTTTGTATGTATTCACATTAGATTTAATTTAGTTTGTTTAAGAAAAAAGAAAGAAAACAAAGGGTTGGCTAGTAAAAATCACCAGGTTGGGGGTTCGATCACCCGGCTCATACTATCCGAATGGCAAAGTGTCCTTGAGCGAGACACTGAACCCAACGTGGCTCCCTGGGCACTTTACAGCAGCCCACTGCTGTGAAATTCAGACACCAACATTTTATCTATCTGTATAAGCCAATTTATAAAGTTCATAAATATTATATATATTTTTTTACATAGTACGACATATTGTCCTGAGATACAGCAGACATGTTTTTTTATTAGTCATTTTGCACTGCAAATTTTGACAGGTTTAAATGACTTTACGACAGGTAAATCCTGTCAGAACAGTGCTTTGACTATAAAGTAAGTCAAATAAAAATGATGCTGCAAATGTTGAAATATATGATCACCCAGAGGGGCGTTGGAACCAAAAGATGACTCGCGACAGCCTCGTGCAACTCCAGTTTCCAACAGCAGACATCTGCTTGATCCAATTTCTCGGGTCAATTTGGCGTGGTTCAAACCTCTCAGTGAACTTCTCGACAGTTAGTTTCTCTGTGCTTTTTGCATGCAAGTTGGAAATGCCAGTATATCCTCAGGTAATGCAAATGCAGAGGGTAATAAATGGGTTAAGTGTGAGCGCTCCACCTTTCAGCCCCTTGTGAGGGCAGAGACGGCTTCTTTATTTCCATATCTCTCTTTCTCTGATCCTGTAGGCTCCCATGACCTCCTACAGCCTCTTGTGCATCTGTACCTCTTGGGCTACTGTAATGAAATGTCACATTGAATAAATAAGAGGAGACCATGTTTTGATTACCTTGAATGACACCATACCGGAATTAGTGTAACTGTTATGAAGAAAGAAAAGTGAGTTACATAAATAGATGTCTGGAAAAACAGATGAGGAGACTACTTCACTTCTTCGTATTTCTTTTTCTTCTTTACTTCCTGCTCTCCTGGACAAGCAACCTTGAGGAACATTTTCTTTTTGTCTCTGTCCCCACAGGAGGCATTGTGCATAAACACACGCTACGCTCATAGCTCACATCACAGGAAGGAGAATTGGAAGGAGCTTGGTTGGACATAGCGTGTGTGTGCATACGTTGCAGTGAATCCCCAAAGTGGCCTGAGGAGTCATCCACAGTGTCTTAAAGCTTTCTGCCCAGTGCATGCCGGGATAGACCCCAGCCAGCTTCAACCGCAAAAACTATTAGGCAGGTGGAGAACATGAAAGACAAACAAACCGCAAATGAACAGGAACATGTTTGAAAATTAAAAATGGTTTGATCAAAACATGATCTCACAGCCAATCCAGTTCTACAGGCTTTGTTGGCGTAACGTATATCAAGTTGCGCTCTCTCATTCTCTCGCCGTGGCTTGAGTTATGAGGTGCCACAATCACTTGCTGCATGCAGACAGCTGCCCTGGCAAACTGTGGCAAGTAAGACAGTGTATGAAGTGAGGGCTGCAGGATCTGCTAGAAGGAGATGGGGATCACTGGCTCAGTAGGAATAGTACATATGAATACGTTATATATACACGGGACAGTGTGAAAAAACACAAAGATACTGTATAGGAGCAGACACACACACACACACACACACACACACACACACACAAAGCTGGTGTGGACAGAAAATAAAAAAAGATACAAAAACCTCAACAAGCTGTTAGCTAGTTCGCTACTTCTGTACAGTTTGACCATAAAAGACACAGATTAGAGGCCACTGTAGAACTTTGCCTGTCAACATCCCATTGTATTTGGTTTTCAGAAAGAGTCCATATGTTCAGTTCTTGTTACCAATGTCATTCTGATAGACCCCCACCCCATATAACGCGGCTTAATGAGAAGCGTCATGACAATACAGAGAATGGCTTCAGCGCATGTACATCTGTGGACTATAACGTGTCTTAAAAACAGTAACAGATGCACAGTCTGTTAGTTAAAGTTAGTGGGAGATTACGGTCAATGTTTTTCAGCATACGTGAGCGTGTAGTTCAACACACATATGGCAAATGCCAGACACACACTGCAACATGAATAAAGGGCTAAGCACATTCCTACTGTTCTCCTTCCTCTCTCATAGTGGCTGCATGTAGCTATTGTCCAGCACATGTGTTGTTGTATTCTACTTGCTTGAAAAAAAATACCACGGCTATCTGGTTGTGGTGTTCTTGGAAGAGGCGGAAGAGGAAGTGATCGGCTCGCGGTACCGCAGACCAACGAGCCAATCATTAACAGGGAGCCGTGTGCAGTAGGCGAAATGTTTTAAATTTCGAGAGGCACGAGCTGGGGTCCTTTAGTTTGCATAATTGCCAAGGCTACTTTCTTGTGTCGCACAAGAACCATGCAGAGGGCTTACGGTTGTCTCCAGTCTCAAGTGCGCTCCCTGCTGGGTCGGGTGCAGATGCTGGTACGTCACAATATAATTTATAAAGAACTGATAAAATCCATTCCGAGGAAAAGCCAAAAACACAGTTTAGATGGTTATATCTTTGACACTTTCTTTGTTTTTAAGATTCTTTATTAGCTGCAGTCTGATTGGACTCACTTTAAAATGCCAGTCAAGAGTTAAATTTCAAATCACTTAAAATTGTGCAGTGGCAAACTGTAAAATCTCAACTCTGTGGATTTCCCAAAGTAGCTTTGTCACAAGGTTGGTATTCATCACTTTCCTTGTAGGAAAACTTAAACTGACACAAAGAAATCATGTATAGAACATCATTACGCACAAACACTCACATACTGGAAATATCGACGACATAAAAAAGTCAATAATTTCCTCACTTTTACTGTATATTGAGCAAAATGCCCCACCACCATGATATGGTACCCAAATTGAGTTTAGAGTTTGGCTTGTCTTGCATCTTTTTGAGGGTGCATTGTTTGCACATTCATATTTCTGCAAGTGTTACTGATAGTAAATATATGTATTTTATAACTTTTTTGGGGGGGCTAATTTGGTATTCTCACACATAATGCAATGCCAGTATGCATGTGTTTGTACAATTGAAGTGACACCAAGCAACAGATTTACCAACTACAGTGAATTTGCTCTATTTACGACACTGTAAAAGCAGCAAAAGATAGACCGACAGACAGCGAGACAGACACATGGACAGATAGCTAGAGGAGGGAGATAAGAGGCGACAGAGAAAGTAAGAGGAGAAAAGGGAAGGGGAGGGCGCTCTGCACAAAAGAGAAGCCTGGATTAAGTCATGAGTGGCAAGCGACATAGGTTGGATTTTTAACTAGTGAGATCACATCCTCTTCCCTAAACAGAGGAGGAACTCATCCTCTGGTGGACAGGACGGCCGAGCTGAGCCCCGCCACTGTCTGTCTGTCGGTGTGTGTGTGTATGTGTGTGTGTGTGTGTGTGTGTGTGTATGTGTGTGTGTGTGTAGGACATCTATTACCGAACAGAGACAGTGGCATGCAGCCCTGGCCCTGCACGCAGGAGTCTCTACACATGTCAGCAAGCTGCACATTGAGGGACACAGCCAGTGTGTGTGTCTGTGTGTGTGTGTGTGTGTGTGTGTGTGTGTGTGTGTGTGTGTGTGTGTGTGTGTGTGTGAGAGAGAGAGTGTGTGTGTGAGAGTGAGAGTGTGTGTGTGTTTGTGTGTGTGTGTGTGTGTGTGTGTGCGTGCGTGCGTGCATGTGCATGTGTGTTTGTGTTTAGGTGATCCACATTGGAAGTACTTTGAGTCCATGAGTAGTATGTGTGTGTGGATCTTTGCGAGAATTCTTCTGCATAGGTGGAAGCATGTATTACACTACAAGATGTTGTTAATGAGTATGTACACATACACTCATATGTGTAACTTTGTGGATGAGATCACCCACATTAAATCCTCACTTATGTTTCTTCATCAAATTACTTCATCTTTAGATAAATACTCCTCTAAGATACAGTGATCATATCTTGTATTACCAATTAATAAGTGTTTAAATGGTTAAACCTATAAGAGAGATTGCAATTTCTCTTAAATTCCATTTCACAGATGTAACAAGGAATCTGCACAATTAATACAAAGGAGGGCAGACATAATTCCAAGGGATAACGCATACAATTCTTTAAACTACTCATACAATGCATGTCTTAGGTCAGCCCTTCCCAGTCCAGTATTTCTCCATAGAGACACCTGTAACGCCTGTATTTTCACTGTGATGGACACAGTCTGTAGAGCGGAGGGAAACACAGACTGAACCACAACCTCCCTAAAATTTGCACTCATTCACTCCCAACCTATAACTTTGTGGTACAGTAAAAGTGCTGATAGGAATTTAGCGTTAAAATGTCCATAGTCAGCAGTTGTTCTGACTACTAAAATTAGGGAATTTAAAAAACTGCAGACATTTGAAAATATCCCTACATAACATAGCTGAAAGGAAAAAGGAGCTCAGTGTTCACAGGTCTCAGTGTCTATAAATCTCAGTTCTTGAGGGAATTCCGTCACAAGATCAGCCTGAGGGATGCAGTTTCTTTTTTTTCTTTTTTTTTTTGATTTATGTGACGAATGCGGCCATACTTTTGTTATTGAAAAAGAAACAAATGTGCAGGCACCGGAACACACCAGGAATGCAGGTCTAATCTTAATCCCTATCACACATGTTAGGTACCTATCCATTTCAAGACTGTGAATCATGCTTATTGCATAGAGGAAGGAACACACACAGCCCCCATACTCCTGCCATCCCAACTTCTCTCCCACTTTCAATTCTCATGTAAAGAGATACAATATATGAAGCCAATCCAGGTTTCTCTTCCACCCACACTCCCCTCCCTCCTTCCCATCCCTCGACCAGACATGACCCTATGTGTCGACTGCAGGGTGGAGTAGTAAAAGTCTGGGTTTGGTGAGCTGAGTGGAGATGGTGCACAGATGGAGATGTTCTCCCCTTACAGCCTCAACTCTGTAAACACAAGTTAGAAAGATAGAGGAAGACAGAGAGAGGATGAGCTAAAGGGAGAGAGGAGGGAGCTGAATCCAAAAGAGAAGTAAAAACATGCAGCTTGTTATGGGAATTTTCCTCCCTCATGGCAATATTTCCTTCATGTCTTTAGCTGAGAAGCCTGTTATTCATCCCTCCACCTTTCTCTCTCTCTCTCTTGCTCTCTCTTCTCTCTCTCTCTCTCCACCCCCATTCTACTCTCCCTCCGCCCCTCCATCCCCCCTCTCCAGACTGGGCTTTCACTTTGGGGGGCCCTCAGCTTCCCTCTCGGCTGACCAGGGAGCTTTCAAGGTACCCTGATGGATGCTAATGCCGGACTCTTTCAGATCGTTTTACAGCCGGAGCCTTTGATCTGCCAGCAGGCCTCTCTCCACGGGCTGCCTGTCCTGAGAAAATGTAAATCCCCGCCTTACAGACACCTGTAAAAAAAAAATAAGAAAAAGGGGGACAGAAAAAGAAGTTACTCCAAAGAAAAGGGGGAAGAAAAGATACAGTATTGTGACATTTGGAAAAAAAGAGGGCATAGTTTAGATTGCGGCAGAGCGACAAAGAATGAGATGGAAATTGTGCGGAAATAAGAGCGAGTGGCAAAGAAAAAAAGGGGACAGGACTGCAGAGAAAGGAGTGGAGAAACTGAGACATGGCAACCAACAAAGAAGGAAAAGAGGAATGGGTACCACAAAACAGAGAGACAGAAGGGACATGGATGGAGGCAATAGAATGAAAAGGCTAAAACAGCAAAAAAAAGAAAGAAGGTTTATCTAAAGACCCAGCATGGAAGACAGGGGGAGAATGGCTGGGAGAGAGAAAGCAAGATGGAAATAGCGGAGTAAAAGTTGGTAAAAGCAGAGACAGATGGACAATTTGACTTGGGAAGAAAGAGATAGAACGACAGCCCAGACAGACATACGAGGCCTGCTGCAAGGCTCAAGGGCGGATGTGTCTGTACGGTTGAAAACTTAGGAAGGAAGAAGTGAAAAAGAAAGTATGGTGAAGGGGGACTCAGCAGCGTCGGTGACAGCAGTGAAAGAGGCCTCCCTCACCAGCGGCAGCAGCAGTGCTCTGAATAGCGGCGCTGCTGCTGGACAGCTGGGTGCAGCTGATCGGTGGACAGACTCTGTGGAAGAGCGCTTGTCTTCCTGCAGCCAGCTGCTGTGTCCAGAGGCCAGCAGTGACAGCACAAGGCTCAGAATTGATTGCCAGAGCTGGCAGTTCAATGGGGTGGATGGAGTGCAGTGAGGTTGACTTCTCTGAAGTAGTGTGCACTGTACAGCAGCAGCAGAGCACAGCTGGCACTCACTGTATCCTCTTCTGAGAAAAGAAAAAAAAAGGAAAAGAAAAACAGAGGAGGGGAGAGAAGAGAGATTGCTATTATGGTGATCCTCCCTCCTTCTTTCTTTCATTCCATGTTTCTTTGCCCTCTCTCTCTCCTGCTCTTCCAGACACTTGCTATCATTTCTCTTCTCCTCCTCCCCCCACAGAATGGTGAAGGAAATGACTGTCCTGCATTGAGAAGAAGTGCTCTGAAACTACAATGCGTCATATGAGTCTCGCTGTACAGATGGAGTGCAGGTAAAGAGCTGTACACTAAGATGAGCGGCTGCTTTGTGTAGCCGGAGCTCTTCCTGTGTGAGATGCAGGCCCTGCGCCTGCAAACTCTACGCTCCGTATTTGAGACTGATGTACGAATTAACTTGTTCGAGGCAAATTCAGCTTTCTTGACTCACTTTATTGATTTCATTGCTTGATTAGATACAGAATGATGAGGAAGAGTGGGAAAAATCATGTATGTTTCTGGAAACAAAAATGTTCATGGGGTACATCGAAGCTTCCTGCCAACCTGAAATCAAATATATCACCACTGTCATGATCATAACGCTGTCTCTTCTCTGATCAACACTTTTCATTGTGTATCCTCACTCTCCTTGATACTCTCACCCACACACCCCGCTGCTCTGTCTCCCTCCACCTTCCTGTTGTCCAATCAAAACAGGAATGATGTCATTCTCCTTGTAGCTCCGGATGGGAAGAAAATCAAACCCAAAGTCCACAGTAGCAGCAGCATCCTCCTGTCTGCATGTCTGTTCCTTGTCAGTCCTTCTGTCTTTGTGTCTGATCGGGGCACATCCGGCCATCCTGACTCCCCTTCGACTCCCCCAGGCCTCTGTGTCAGGAGGAAGGAAGGAAGGAAGGAAAGCCCTGCGGTCACACAGGAGGGAGGGTTTGGAGAAAGGGAGGGAGGAAGTGTGAAAGGGTGTCTTAGCTGGAGCTGATCCACTCCAATGGAGCCTCTCACTATAGAAGGGCTGTTTGGACAGGGACAAGGCCAAGCACAAGTGTGTGTATGTGAGTGTGTGTGTGTGTGTGTGTGTGTGTGTGTGTGTGTGTGTGTGTGTGTGCGTGCGTCTATGGCTGTGCACCAAAATCATCACGGAGAGGGAGAGATTTGTGTTCCATTGTATTTATTGATGTCTTAATTGAAAATATTCAGCATATAATTCTCGCCTCCCCGTAAGGTAGTTGGGGACATTGGATGGTGTGTGTGTGTAACTCAATGCCTCTGTGAGCTCACTGTTCAACAGAGAGTGACAGCTTACCTCAGTGGAAATTCAACTGAGTCATCATGTTCAGTGACTGCGCTGAACATGGAGGGTTTAGCACTTCTTTTCCTCACAACACACATATTAGCCCATGCGCGCGCACGCACACGCACACACACACACACACACACACACACACACACACACACACACACACACACACTACATCCATTTTTGTGTGGGAAGCTTGCGTGACCTCCGATCAGTTGAGAAAATAACACCTCATCTATGCAGCGTGAGAGCGGGCCAGAGCATCACCTTGCAGATTTTGCTGAGCAGTCTATCAACGTGTAAAAGTGGTGGCGGAAGACGGTGAATGCCGGAGGAGAGCTAGCATTACTGCTTTTAGCTCTGTCGCCGGAGTGTTGGAAAAATACATTTCCTGGTGTGAACAGAGCAGGGCGGCTGGGAGGAAGCCTGCCAGGCAGTGAGAAACAGGCACTGTCCACCAATGAGCTTCCTCACTGCTGCAGGTGCAGACTCTGCCTGAACAGACTGGTGTTTGATCCCTGGAAGTAAAGGGAAGGTGTGAGCAGTAATCAAGGAATGGCTGGCAGCTACGACTGAAGAACGCTGCTGAAGAGCCTTTGAGCAAACTACTGAACTGACCTGTGGCTCATCTTATATGTAAATAAATAATCTGCCTTTCAAAAGGTGTCACCGGGAGGGAAAATCCAGGGGATAGAAGCTAATAACTTAAAACTGCATAAATACTGCACCAATATAATATACTTAACTTCCAAGCTAAAATGAAAATACACCTTGAGTGTGTGAGCAGACCAACAGAGAGAAAGAGAAAAGAGACGGCGAGACAACATTCATTCCCCATGTTTAAAAAAGATGCCCCAATATTGTGTTATGTGCCAGGTGAGGGCAAAGTGCCTGAGTGCCTGTCGTGTGTGTTTTGCCTCCGTCGTGTTTTTCTTTCCCTCTCCCTCCCCGGTTTTCTCTCCAGGTACTAACAACATGATTGGTTTCCACCTGTGCAGCCCTGTTATGCTGCTCATTGGTTCCCTCGGTTTCAAGCTGGTCCATCCTCAGTCGGGGCCCTCGATAAGAAGAGCACGCCTTAAGAGTTCACACCCTCTTTCTTCTCTGCCAACCCCGTCTCCTACATAAACATAAATTGTTCCCATACAACCAAACTCCTTTTTCAATTACGTTTCCAGCTAAACTTATTTTCTCTCGAATTAATGTTGCAGTTTAAAACCCATGGTTAACTTTGAGAATTGAAACAAAACAAAACTGCAACAAAAATACTTGGCAATGTTGACGAAAACATCAAGGATTAAAATAAATTACGGACATAAATTAAAATAAATTAATGTTGACGTTTGGTCTCGCACAGGACACAAACAGCGATTTCCTGGGTGAAAGTCCTGTGTTTGCTTGACCCACCCATCCACCCTGGCCTCCTCTCTACGAGGACTAACATGGACTATGATTAGAAACTATGCCTAGTTTTGTTTTATTGATTTCTATTTATTTGGCATTACCACTTTCTCCCGACCTCCCCCACATTTTGAGAACCTTTGTTATGTTTGCAAGTATCGTAATGAGCAACAAATCCATCACTTTCATTTTCGCGTCTACCTTCTCGTATGAATTCTTCGGTTTCCCCGTTATCGTCATAAAACAATTGTCCAATAATCAACACATCACTTCCTGTATTGTGTTATCATTGTTTTGTTGGATTTATGATTTCTCTCGCATTTTTCTGTGTATTCAGCTGATAAGACTTACAGTCGGGGCTTGAAGAGGCACACCCTTGCCTGCTCTTGTTCAGCTACTAAAAATAAGCGGTGAAGTAATGTGAAAAACACTGCTCTATTTACATTCTGTTAAGTTACGGCCTCTACACTGCCTGCCTGCCTGCCTGCATGCCTGCCTGCAGTGTTGAATCTGGGCTAAATGACTGAGGGGAAATTTCACAGCTTCCTTTGCTGGCAAGGGACAGGGAGAAACGATGAGAAGAGTGGAAATAGAGAAAACACAGAGAACTGAATAAGACAAACTGAAACTGGAGAGTAAAGACATGATAAAGAGATGAAACGAGTCAAGCAGAAACAAACCAAATATTGGACATAAAAAAAAATCCAAGAGAAAGTAAGAGATGCCAGAGCAAGATGAGAAAAGGAGAGCATCAGACATGTGAGTGTGTTTGCGTGTGCATGCACTGTGACATCTCATTCCTTCCTAATAGCCAAAGGGAGGTGGGGGACAGAAATAACAGACACAGCAGGGCGGATGGCGGATACAAATCTCTTTGGCTGGATTTATGAATGATTGGGATCAGAGGGGCACGTGGACGGATGTGTGCACTTTGCTAAGACCTTGCCTGCCATCACGCTTCCCCTCTGACGACACTGTTGTCCTCAAACAGAGAGAGCGAGAAGGAGACAGGCAGAGGGATGATACCAAATGCCAAGAGGACCCACAATCACACTCACTGTAGTCAGCTGGCTTCATGACGTAGATTCTTGAAGCAGGAAGCACACTTGCTGTGGATACAGGGCTTTCTCTCTCTCTCTCTCTCTCTTTAGACACGTACATGTCGATCAAGCATGCCAGTCACATTGTACGGTTTCTCAAGTCATTATGCCAGCTGTAATTCCTGTGAGGTAAATTGAACAAAATGCTACGTGGTGCGTGGGAATTGTACACTTCCATGCATTTGATTGGCCAATGCAGTGTATCACGGGAAGACGCAGCCTGGCACTGTGGCATCACACAACTTCTGAGTCGTAGACCGCCTTTGCTGCTCTGGTAATATCGGTTACATGACTGATCAGTTCTGACATTTATAGTAAGGCTGCAACAGCTAATTCATTAAAATCGATTATAAAAATTGCAATGAATTTCATCATCAATTAGTTGCGTTTATGCTATGCTCCACGGCACACGCTGTGGCAACATCTCCTAAGGTGGGCAGAAAGCCAGACAGTGGCACTCTAATGTGATGAATAACAGGAAATGACGCCGTCTCCTTTATCTCTGAAATAAACATATACAACGATACAGCGGAGTAAAGTGCAGGGCCACGCGCAGTATTTGCAGGTTCCAATTTAAAAAATAAGCAAGACACTTTAAAAACAGAAAAAACATCCGTTGGTTTTCTCTCCGTTTTGTGATGGATCAATGTTGATCATGATATTTTTCAGCTTTCTGTCGGTTACATTTGTTTCTAAATTAACCTGAAAATGTTCGTTTGTCCATTAAAACGAACACAACTCTACCAGAGACTGCAGATTTAGCTAACACTAATTAGCTGGAATTAGGTTAAAGTATGTTGGAGTAAAACATATCGCTATGGATTTTTGGGAATATTTCATACCATTAGTCGGAGACAATTTTATATATCTGATCAAATAAAAACCATAGAGCACTTTTCATACAAAAGCTTGAAATGCAAACAATTAAATCATTTCAAAACGACTATACAATTAGACAATAAAAAACACAGTAGATGCTAAATTATATAAGTGATATAAAAAACAAAATAAGAATAACAAAAATTTGAGAATTAGTAAAAAAAACAAAAACTGCTTTAAACAAAGTAATCAACAAATTTATCGATCATCAGAATAGTCTGTAGTCGCTAATTTATAGCAAGACATTGAGGTTGATTGTCTGCCTATATTTGTGTTTCGGGTTCATTCACGATAGATAACATGAATTCCTTCCAGAACATCGGTCCTGTCAATGATGTATCAGTAGCCAGAAAGATGATCTCACTTATGTAGTTAGAGATGATACTTCGTCTTAATCTACTAACAGCCTCAAATGTGCCCCTGTCTTAGTTATCTATGCCATCCCAAGGTTTTTTTTAAAAAAACTATGTAGGAATCTATTAGTGTCTGTTTTTAAACAGGTAATATCTGATTAAAAAAACACTCTTTCTTTATGATTGGAAAATAAAAATCTTGAGTTGGGCTCCTCAGAAGAGGACCTTGATAACTGTCAGCTGCATAGCCTCGTGTCTTTTTCCAGGAGAAAACACAATATCTTTTGGATGCATTGGGACATAAAGGGATAATGGTTCTGTTTGTTTTTAAAACCTGGGTGTTATATATTGGAAATAAATCAAAATTGTGATTCATTCAGCTATTTTTGACTGCAAACGTTTTAATCAGGTGTCTTAAAGATAATATGTGACCATGGAGCAGCAAAACAGGAGACCATTTCCACATAGCATGAATATCTCCAACAATCTCCTTTTTGGCTGGAAACAATTTAGAAGGTCTTGGGTGAGTAAAATAATCACGTAACAAAGCCTTGATTAAGCCACTTAAGGACTGATGGAGGGCAAAATGGTTCGATATGGATAACTAGATGTGGTTCTCTGCACATTAAGTGGCCAATCTTTATTTCATTCCACTGATTCCACTTCATTAATGACTTCTCTGATATTTCAAATGAATGCAATGTGACAGCAGGCATGGCAGCTACAGCGGAGCGGAGCAAAATCCAACCAGCTGATGATGAAACAAAGCACGGACTTAATTGTGTATTTTGCCACCACTCACCCTCCCCTTTCCGATTCTCTGATGAGGAAGAAGAAGTAAAAGGAGCTTGTTTGCATCTTATCTGCAGGAAATAGCATTAGCCAAAATTGTACTCTTGGGTTGCGGCATGAAAGGGATGGCATGGTCGCGACCATAATTTGCCTTGTCCCCCGACGTGCGGCCTACCTCTGATCCAGAGCCAGGGCTGGGCAGGAAAGGCAGAAGGTGGGCAGGCGAGGGTCAGCAGCCCTGGGTGGGCTCCACCACTTGGGCCTCGCTAATGGGTCGGCAGCTATCAGCCTGGTATGTCGGTATGCAGGCCGCCACTGCTCATGCCGACATCAGGGGATTTAAAATCGGCTGGAGCAGACGACTGTGAAACAAGAGTGGCCACCCTGCCCACTCACTGCCACTATCACTGACCATCCAACTCTCATCTTCTCAGTGAAGCCAAGCTAACAGAGCATAAACTGCAGTCAGTTAGCTCTGCGTGGTCCGGACTAATCTCTGTGCTTTTTGTGTGCATGTTTCCTTGTTTTCTACTTCTCAGAGGGAGCCGAACAGTTTTTCTCAGCTCACTCACATCCCACAATGCAACCAATGAGAACTCAGCCTTTTCCCAGCAGTTTCCACAACGGCAGCTATTTTTCCCATGCTCTCCTTTCAGAGAACCTATTTGGGGCATTGAGGCTATCAAACCAGCTGAGAATGAAAAAATAACTCTTTGAGAAGTCAAGAAACAAAAAAAAAAATCTATTCAATAGGCACAAATCACTTCTCAATTTAACCACGCCATTGTTTCTAAACATGTCTTTAAAAACTCTGTTTTTATAAACAACTTTCTCCCAGCACAACTCTTGTTCTTATATACTGAAGTGTTACATGATGTTTCCTGCGCTTTCAGAAACAATGAGCTAATCGAAAGGCTGAGCGGCTGTATTTACAGCTCCTTTTGTGACCAATGTGTCGGGGTGAATGGCTTGTCTGGCCCTGAGGCAAACATACAACCTGCCATTCAGGATAACGGCCGTGTCAATGAGAGAGGCATATCACCTTTGCTCCCAGTATTTTACGACACAAGGCTCCAATAGTAACACAGCTCTGGGGCAGCGGGCAGCATCGCGGCCCCAACAGAGGGATGAAGAGAGAACTGTCAAAGATGCAGTGTCAAGTATCTACTGATGGGACACTCAAGTGTCCCCCATTGTATAGTAAAAAGGTTGTGATGTACAGTGAAGCGGAGGGAGCTGAACAAAAACAGGAAGGAAAGGGAATGTATATTCTATAAGAGCTCTTTGATGCGATAACAAGAGGTTCTCACAACGAGACGAAAGGCTGTGACACCACAAGACAGCTTACTGGCCGGCTTATCAGAGGACGACTATTAATACCAGTGAGACGTTGTCCCCCTGTCCCCTGAGGGAGAAAGCTGAAGGAAGTCATCGATTCTTCCCACCATAATGTCTGGGAAGGACAGACCTTGCCTTTTCCTTTTTGGTTGACGAGGGTTATTATTCTACAATTTTGAAAGGGCCCACACAAGGGCTATTTCTGTGTCTCAGTTATGGCAAGACATTAGAGAGTCAGAGTCGGATCGTCTGTGGCACCAACAAACAGTCGTTGTTGCCAGGACTATTTCCTGATCTCCGGGGGTCATTTTAATCTTCGCAAGCGCCGTCTGATCAGTCTAAATATACCATTTTTTTTATATTATCCTCGCAAGAAAAATAACGTCCGTGGTCATTTCTTCAAATGCTAACGACCGGCAATTACCTGACAAGGACCTCTAGTGGCCGTGTGAATTATGAAAGTTGTCTCTCCGCAGCCAAGGTGGAAGTAGTATGATGTTGTTATAACACTATAAGACTGCAAGAGACTCGCATATATGCTTTCCTTTTAACATGTGACGTTGGTATCTTTTAATCATGATCACTATATTTTCCTAACCTTAAGGCAGTTATTTTTAACCCAGACAAAAATCTGTCGTTAACTTTAACCCAGTAGTTTTTGTGCCTAAACCTAAACAGACCCTATGGAGAGATCAGAAAACGCTCATACGAATGTGTTTTGGAAGGCAATGAGGAACAATGCTCATGTAGGTAATTTTTGGAAGGAACTGGCAACCAACACATTATGTCTTTCAGTTTTGAGGACTCCCTGCAGGTACAAAACAGTTCACACACAGCTACAGTATCTGTGACCTACATTATATACACACTATATCAATGCTGAGAAAGAAACAAAAAACTAAACAGTCACACATTACACAGCTCAAGTAAGGATTTCAAACACTGGAATAGCTTTATTTCATTTTATTTTTTTCCTTCAACATAGTATCTGCTTACTCTTTAAGTTTTGGTTTTAGAAAATTGCTTTCTTTCTAAGTTTGTTTAAGTAACTTCTGTTTATTTCCTGTACCACAGTGTGCTACTTTGCTTGTTCGTGTATGCTTTCTTTAACTTATCATTTTCTTATTTAATGTTTTGCATTTGCTATTGTTTTTTTTATGTGTAACTCTCTCCATATAGCCCCTTGAGAAGTCATTGTGGAATCAAGAAAAACTTCTATTATATCTGAAAATGAGCAATGTCATGAGGGGAGTGTGCTACAAGTTTAACACCCATGTACACCTTATCCAAAGCAGCTGTAAAAATTTAAATGTAGTAGTTGATTAATATTATATTTAGGGAATTTGTACTTGTTTGGGCACATGTTGAATCAATCAGTGAAATGTTTGCTTGTTTAAGTAGAGGAAAAGACAGAGAACAGAAAGAGAACAGACAGACCAATATAAGGACTGACAGAAAATGGGACCGATAGATTTGGATGCCAGAGCAGCTGTCAGAGCAGGTCCTGGTGGCAGAGACGGTGGAGGACAAACTGCACAGTGGTTGAGACAGGATGAGGATGAGAGGAAGACAGACAGCATCTGTGTGTGTGTGTGTGTGTGTGTGTGTGTGCATAAGTATCAATGCATGTGTGCTTTGTGGAGTAACACTCTTCCTCTGGCAGGCCCAACCACTAGGCCCTCTTGTGTGTCTGTGTGTATATGTGTGTGTGTGTGTGTGTGTGTGTGTGTGTGTGTGTGTGTGTGTGTGTGTGTAGATCTGGAGCAGTTAGAACAGCAGTAAAGCAGATGTTTCCTCTGTTTGGCTCCAGAACATGAACATGAAGAAAAACAAGAGTCTAACTCAGAAGACAGGATCTCATTGATCATATACCTTCAGTAACTGAGTCAAAACTGAGACCAAAAAACAAGGGAGATAATACTGAAGAAGTTTGATTCCATTTAGTTCGATATCAAATATCTTCTCATCAAAGTTGAAATAATTGCCCAAAGTGACGCAATTCAGCAATGACGGATGATATTCTATCGCCATACTGTGCATCACGTGGCACATGTTAGCGGTGTGCCGATGATATGCATTTTCAGTATCTTTTTTCAGTATAAGTTATCTGCATCTAGCACACACTCATTCTTACAATCAATGGTGGTAAAAGTATTCAGATCCTTCACTTAAGTATAAGTACTAATATCACAGTGAAAAATCAACACATTTGGAGATGCATGGTTTTCACTGGACAAGGAGGCGATGAAACGGGTAGAAAAAGAGTAAAAAGCTGAATATTTGCCCCTGAGATGTAGGGGAGTAGACGCATAAAGTTTAATTAAATGCTTATACTTAAGTACCTTGCATTTGCACTTAAGTACAGTACTTGAGTAAATGTACTTAGTTACATTCCACCACTGCTGAGAGATAATTTGCACAAACCCCCCTGTGTGACACCTACCAATGACGATAAGTCAAGACTTTGATGAAATGCAAATGTACGTGAGAGTGATTGAATGACTGGAAGATGGTGAAACGAGGTCCAGTGAGCTCTAGTCGTCCCGGTTTCGGTAAGCTGTGAGGAGCAGGGCAGCTGCACAACGCTAATCCTAACAGGCAAACGTTGTGAGCACAAGTGTTCTGCTGCTGCTGCTGCTGAAGAAAAGCCAACCACATGTCAAAAGTGTCGAGTCACCCTGAGAGCAGCCACTTGACCCAGGAATGCTCTATCCTACTGGACTACACTGCATGTATTTGATCTGTTTTTCTCGCAGACAGCGGCCAAATAGAATTAAGAAAGTGTTAATGAAAAGTGAGGTGGTCTTTTAATTGTCACTTCTCAACCTAATCCTTTTGTGTTTGATGAAACGCAACCAACCCTGCGCGTGACAACATCTGTCGAGAAATGATGTGCAACTCAACGGGAATTAACACCAACCAATCCAAAGTGTATGCAAATCAATATAGTAGCATCAAGGTCTTTAATAACACTGGATCAAATGACAGGTCACAGTACTAAAACATTTACTGTATTGGCGTTAAGATTAATAAAATATATTTTCCCCTGAAGATAACGTATGAAAATACTGGGGTTGTGTTATGTTTGAGGAACAGACATCTTTCTGATTGTTCTGCTTTCTCTTCCTCATAGCGTCTGGTTGCGTTGTGATGTTGGCGTGTTTTGGACCTTGAATTTCCTCTCACGCCCTCTGACTATCTCTCTGAGGAGAACAGCAACACTCGTGGCTTATGAAGACATCTCCACCGGCTGCTTCCATGAAAGGTGTTCATGGTTTATTACTGGTTTGCAATGTTTATTGCCCCTTCTCTTTGAGGTGGTAAGATGTCATTCGAAATACAATTGGGCTGTTTTACATGTTTGCTGTATTCTAAATGACTTTTTAAAGGAGGTGTGTTTTTGTGGATTTTTTGCATTTTATTTCTATTTCAATTTAAAAATACGTTTGAAAGATACCAAATATAGTACATACATTGTTTTATACAAATGCTTCTTTTCCTCAGAAAGAAAAAAAACAGGTGTTGCAAAAGGAGACGGTTTTCAAATAATCAGGGTCTTCTCATTTTCAGGCCAATACAGTACATACATTCACAGGAATTTGAATTAAATCATAGACCCCCCCTTTTCAGCCTTAATATAATTTACACTATTGTTAGATATTGTAGTTTAAATATTTTTACATATATTTTACATCTATATTTTTCTATTTATATTATCGTTGTGTAGTATAATACGCACATTTTTACATAGTTATTTTAAATGTTTCCTATAATTTCTCTTTGTTTGTATAGTATAGTTATATATAACTAGCTTTTCACAGCCAAAGACATTTGATTAGCAATTTAAAAAGCAATTCAGTCATTGTGTGCAAAATGATAGAAGCGGAGAAACCACCTAAAGCTAACATTTACAGGAATCGCTGCTTGTGGGGTTTCAGTGGCTGAGAAAGACACAGTAGTGGTATCATATCATTGTGATACTGAAGATGACAAGGTCAATAATAGATTCGCTGCTGACCTTTTCCTCATTGAAAGCTTCTTTTATTTCCCATTATCAGGGATTTATACACCTGCAGCAAGTCCGAGAATAGACAATGGCAACAGCAGCCATGAACTGGGTAACCCGGACCAATATGACATTAGTCAAGTAACTACTCAAACATGTGATTGTGAAACAAATGTCAACATCAGCACAACTGCAGGCAGGCTAATCCCAGCTACATTAAGTTTAATTTCTAAAGTAAGAGTGTAATGAGCAAAATGTTCCACTACTCACTCACTCATTTCTTTCAAAAACAACAGAAGACTATAAGCAGACAGAAGAAAGCTATTCAGGCTCCTGCACGAGACAGACAAGCCAGTGAGACTGGTTTCAATAAAAACAAAACTACGAGCCCAGCAGCGCTAAAGTCTGTTGTTAACAGAGATGGCATCCGAGGATAGCAGGGGTATTCACTAACACAATCTATACTGTCTTCTGGAGGCATTTCCAAAACATATAATCGATTCTTTCCACTGTGGTGTAGCATCCGTATCTTTGCTACAGAGCCGCATAATGTTTCAAGACATGCAACATACATTCTCTGTCACACAGCCGAGGGCCATCGGACATATCTCGTGTCTGCTCAGAGTGCTCGTGATTCATTCACAATATGTATCATTCAGGCCAGTTTGACTTGAAATCCAGCGAGTTCAAACACAGAGATGCTCACATGAAATCAGCAGCTCACGTAAGCTCAGTGAAAAAAGAAAGAAAAAAAAGCATGTTGTCTTACCTGAGATCACCTCCCGAGGCTAGTCCTGAGCACATCCCACTGGTTGGATCCCATTCCTAGAAGACACAATATGGAGTATGAAGGATGAAGATAGTCAGAGTGATGATGATGAATGATTTAAAAAACTTATTTTTTTTCAAAGATGACACACTAAAGTGTTGCTTGTGACGGGCTGTGGCTTAGTTCTTTGAACAGCACGTTGTCATACAAATTGATAACAGAGTGGAAATTCCTCTAACTGACAGTTAGATAAAATAAGCACCGACACATTCTGATTATTGCAGAAAAGAAAGCTTTGATGTGTCATACTTTCCAGTGTCCTGTTAAACAGTTTAAGCTGGTGTGCCATTTCCAGCACTGGGCTGTACAAAAAAGGTTTTTTTTAATTCCTCAATGAAACCACAATACTGCAAAAGTGTGCCTCATCACATGGCACTAAATCTCATAATATTGGTTTCATGTAACAAGAGAACAGACGCTCGGTTAGTACATTACTCTGCATTTTTTTTCTCCTCTCATATGCACTTGAGGCCTTATCACTCATCACAATGACTTGGATGAGAGGAGCGGATTATTCCACAAAGGAGCCAATTGACTTAATGCTAAGTCTCCTTCCTATCAGGTGTAATCTCCTGCTTTCCCCATAGAGATCATCTTATGAGAGCGATGCAGCGAAGCCTAAGGGCCTTTCACCACGGCGGGTCAGAGAGCTAGCTTCACTTCCGAAAGTTAATGCCCCACCCCTCTCTCCCCGACTTCCTGCGGAGATTCACTTAACAGTAAGACAAGGTTCAATTCACCTGGAGGCAACACAAGGAGTGGGAGATGAATGCAGCAGTGATGGTAGCGCGGGAGGCGGGGAAGCTGTAGCATGAAAGCCAGTGAAATGTGAAGTTATCAAAACACATATTTCCTTTTTCTTTGTTTTTTGTTCAAACAGACTGAATACAGTGGGGATACAAAGCAGCTGAACAGCAGCGAGGTTTGAATTAGATCCCTCAATCATCAGAAGTCAGGAAATGGGATCAGATGAATGAGAGCAAGACATCCAGGACTTAAGATCCTGCATTGTTTGAGATGGTTTTTTTAAACGTCTTCTGTTATCCAGCCTCGTCTTTGAAACCTGAGCTCCTGGCAGAGCACATCAGTGACTCGCTTCCTGATAAACAAATGTAAGACAACCACAGCAGGAAACCTGACTTGCCTGTAGCTTTGTGCTGTAACGGTATCAAAACCAGTCTAATGCCATCTGATAACATTTATTACACTGGATGAACGACAAATCTCGCGACACCCGCAGAGGTGCTGCAACTTCCCCTTTCTCTCAGAACCCATCGTTTTTTGTGTATTTCCATCGCTCTCTCTCTCTCTCTACCTTTAGCTCCATGCGCGAATGTGCTGACAGTGTACTACCAGCTTTCAGGTCTGTGTCATGTCCTGAGATGACAGCAGCTGCTGGGACGGGCCACACTGAGTGCAGCCGAATGCCTCAGTGGAAGGGGAATCTCCCAGGAACAATGCTACACTCATTAGTGCTTCAAACAGCCTTTGCTGGGCATCTTCAGTTCTGAGGCAGAAGATGAACAGCTGCCTTTTATCAGGGTATTAGAGAGTTTCTCTGTTATGTGTCCGCCTGCTTGTGTGTGTGTTCGCGCGCGTGTTACGCAATGCTAACAGTTCATCCAGGTGGGTGATAACAAAGAGAAAAGGGTGCAGGTAGAATCCCAGACCTATTCTGGCTCCCTAATCTCCCCATTCTGACACACACTTTGATTTGTGAGTTAGTCCAAAGCCTCAGCAAACAGCCTGTTGCGTCGCCACCCAGGTAAAAAGACTGCGAGAAACTTTTTCAGTCTTTGGTCTCCTCTGCGTCCTCTGCGTTTGTTCAAGGAAGTTCACCTATCTTTTCAACCCCAGGTAAACTGGGGAGGAAAAATCAGTTGATTGGCAGATTTCAGTGTCCTCCCCACTCCCCTTTGTGAAGCGGTTTATTTAAGGCCTGTTAAGAATTCTGTTTGTCTCTCGCTGTAGCATGACCAGGCAGATGTTCCTTCACAGAGGTCAGCACACACACACACACACACACACACACACACACACACACACACACACACACACACACAGACTTATGAATGCATGAAAACACACAGTCGCACAATGTTGACAGAGATGTGTCAGATCATCACAGATAGAGGGAAGATAAAAAAAGAAATAATAAATAACCCAGACGAAAAGATAGGAGAGAGAACGAGAGAAAAGAGACAGAGGGTTGGAGCTGTAGGCATTTAACAGGACAACGCTGTGAATTCCTGTCCTGTTTTATCAGGTTAGTATCATTTCTTCTGTTGTTGTTATTGTTTAGAAATCATAAATTAATTACTTTTTTGTAAAGCTTGATAAAACACAGATGTGAAAAAATTCAATGGGACAAACATTACATCACAAGGATCTGTCTCAGAAAGGCAAGGAGCATGCGTGTGAATTGATGGGCATGTGTTTGGTGAGTGTGTGGGCTAGGAGAGGACATTTTGGTTAGGTTTGATGTTGTTAACAAAATTATAGGAATACTATTATTACTAGTGCTACCAGTACTTTCACAACTACTAAAAATGGATGATGACTGATGGAATAATGATGGGATAGAATAGGGTTGGAGTATAGGGGATTGTGCTGTTAGGTGCAGTGGCCAAATTAGCAAAAACCTTTATATTTATTATTTAATTTATCAATGACGTTGCTGAACCAGTCAGAATGGATACTGTTCATGTGAGAATACAAAAAAACAAACGAGACAATTAATTCACATTGCTTCAATTCATGCTTGCTGTTTATTAAATGCACATGTTTTGGTGTTTATGGGGACAGATTTTCACTCTGTTGGTGGAACTTCACTCGACACAACAACAAAAAGACAATTCCAGCTTTAATTGGACCAACATTAGACTGATTATACCAATAATAGTTCATGTGGGAGAAATAGTTGTTCTTATGAATCCTGCATAACACAACCGGCAGATTAGCCATATATGTAGAGGCCTGTTGGTACAGAGAAAAACTACTCTCACATGAAGACGGATAGGGAGAAAGCCGAAGAAGACAGAATGAAGAAGTAGTGAAAAGGTGAGTTCACAGGGATAATAGTAATAAATCAGATCTGCTGTGACCCCACACAGTGTCCTGCAGTTTTTGTGCTTCCCACCCCAATCCCTCACATGTCCCACTTAAGACGTGAAACCTGCGCTGACAGCTCAACCTGCTGACCTTTGTGACCCGTCTACCCCCCTCCTCCTGGAGTGGGACACTGCTGGAGAGAGGAAGTGACACGGCTGTGGGGGTGAAAGGTCGACACAGACGACGCGTTTCAAATGTGAGGGAACAAGATGGATGGCGGCGGCTGCAGTGGAAGCAGCATGTTTTTACACGTAAAAGAATCTCAAATAGTTTTTCCCCCACCAAGTACAACAAATATGTCTTGTTGCTGTGGTTCAGTCTTTCCCCACGGCTGTTGGAGATACCCAAGATGAGAGCAATGAGAAGAAGTAAAGAGTAGACAAAGAGGAAGACTTCACACTACCAGGACTCTGCTGCACTGTTACTCAGTGTAACAGTTTTTTTATATTGTGTTGGACTTGTCTCGATCTTGTGAATCTTCGGTTTGGCTACTGGTCTCACCTTCTGCAGTCTCAACTGAAACCATCAATGTTTTGTTTTTTTAAAGCTTGCTTCACCCGTCCGCCCCCGGCTGTCATGATTTTGGCAACAGGCACTAACGGGAGTAAACAAAACAGTAGAGGATGCCAAGCCAAAGACGGTTACCCAGAGAAAACATGAAAGTCTTGTTCTCCCATTGCTTTGCCATGTCTTTTAATTTGCATGATTTTTTTGGGGAACAATATTTCTGACATGCCATCATATGTATGTGGAGCTCAATAAGCATTTACTGCCTGTTAAAATCTAAGGAGTGAAACTTGCCACAATTGAGTATTAAAGTAATTAATTCCACACATGTCAAACTGTTTTCTAATTAGAAGTTACTACCGATCCAGGATCCAAGATCCTCGAGCTCCGAGCATGAACGGAGGCGTATATACTCTATGCGCTGCATTATTCTCCGAAACGCCAGAGGGCATACAAACAAAATGAACTGTAAAGAATCAAAAAGATGTATGCTATACAATGTATGTTCATATCTATGTAATCCATAGATATTCCCATAGACTGTAGGTGTAACCGGCAAAAAGCCATAAACCAACCTCCACAATGGCTGATAATGGATTTACTTATCTGTAAAATCGTCTACTTTATTGCCTTTGTACAAGCCCTGTAAAGAAAGTGGTCACGTATTACATTCATCGTAAAGAAACAAAAAGGTTGAATATCCTGTAAACAATTTGATTTGGCTGGCAAAATATATACTAAAATGAAAAGCAAACTTCTTTGTAAAATCCCTAGACATGTAAATAGTGTTTTTATCAGAGAAATATTTGGGACAGTCACGTGACCAAGCGCACCCCGCGTGCCGTGTTACAAAAATGTAGAGGTGCACGACCAAGCACCACGACCACTTGCGGAGCCGAGCTTAAGCCCAAACACCTCCCCTGACCTCCACACTCCACACACTCAGAGCCTGAGCCTCATGGTGTGTCTACACAGGTCGACCTCATACGCGTCTGACAGAACATATGCTCCTATTTTAAACAATCCAGCCATTTACCATGGCCATGTAACTCGCTCAGATTATTGTCAAATGTCAAATGTATTTCATTCACTTTCACGGGCGTATACAGTGATTGTGTGTTGGGCTCTGAGCGCTGCCAAAACACACTCAATACTGTACCTACCGCCTTCTTGTGTCGGCACAGAGAAAGTCCAGTAGACTTTGTCCTTGCAGAAGCGTAGCACCCACCCTCCTAAACACCGTTAGTTCTGTCAGCACTTTAGCCGTGGTTTGCACTGTTAGCACCGTTAGCTGCAAACCGCCGATATAACCGTCGCTACGTCGAGAGGTTTTGAGAGAAAAAAAACAAATTGTCCCAATCTCTTTATATATCACCTTTAAGAAAGATCATAGCATCGGGGACATCGCTTGATTGAAAAGCACTTTACAGAAAACATCAGCTGATTAACCGACTGAAATGTAATTAAATTAAAGTAAACGAGTAGTTCATGAAATCTGAGGAATGCTAAGAAACTACATGTTCTGATAAAGGGTATTTTTCAGTCTCAAAATATCATTAATGCCCAAAAGCACGCCTCTCTCTCACTGAGTCTGGGGGCCACATTCTTGCCCTTTCCACACTCGACTGCCAACACAGCACGTGGCTTTGTGCTAGCTTCGTCGATGGCTCCTTTTAGGAGTTCCTAATGGGTCACACGCACAGTACACTTTGTGTTACCGAGCGATGAAGCTCCACTGAGGGGATCGATGATATCACCAGGGTTCAGGTGGAGGAGAGGGAGACGGAGAGAAAGAGAGAAAGAGATCCATGGGTTGACGACATATTGGCCTTGAGTTCGGACACACAGGCCTACTGAACACGCTCATACTCAGCTCCTCCATGGCTTAAAGTCTGCCTGCTCCCATCCTGCAGTCTGACCACTCACCGTCACTCAGAGGAAATGACTGAGAATGTGACGGTAGACTTTGAGAAGTCCAAATCCCTAGAATTAAATGAAAGAGGCTTTGTTGGCTATGCTGGCAATAATATACTCTGAAGAACACACACAAACATCATCGCATACAGAAACACTTCTAAGTAAAGACAAACATGCATACATATACACATGCATCCACACACACACACACACACACACACACACACACACACACACGGACATGTCCAACAGTGGTGAACAGCTGCATGGGTCGGTCTGGAGCGAGACCAGCCACCTCTTGGCCACAAAGGGCTGCTTGTGCCCCCGGCTCGCTAGGAACATAAAACACAAGAGATAAGACCAGACACTGTTTGCCAGAACCAGTGGACCTCCCCAAACAGGAACTGCAAGTGCAAGTGTTTGACACACACACACACACACACACACACACACACACACACACACACACACAAACACACAAACACACAAACACACACACACACACACACACACAGCATGTTTCAATGTGTATGTGTGGAGAACACTGTTAAATGACATGCAAAAAGGTCAACTTTGTTAAAGGCCACCTCCACTGAGCTACGTTTCCCACAATTCAAAGCTCATCTGTCCACTTAACAGCTCAGCAGGAAGTCGACCTCCCCTTAACAGAATTTAACAGGTAAACTGAGGCTTTATTTGTTAGTTGAAATCAGCTGCTACTTTACTTTGAAATATCTTAGATTGTTCATAAAGTTGTCGAGGAAATAAAGAGGTTCATTTTTTGAGAAGTGATTCATTATCAACAAACAGAAGTTTTGCCATTGCAACCAAACAAGGACTGAGCTCCATCTTTCCATTTGGACCACTTAATCCTTTGTGATTACACATAAAATGCAAAACTGTGTTGTTTACAAAAACTTTAATGCCAGACTAAGTCACAAAGAAAAATATAACACATTCTTTCCCTTACGAATGGAAAGGTGAATTCACAAGCTATAAAAATGCATCCTTGCTCTTTTACGCACACTTTTATCGCAATATGTTACTTGATCTGGTATGACCAGTAGCTTCAGGTGGCTAATGTTAGCAACGGTTAGATAATGCTTGTAAATTACTCAGTACTGACTGAAACAATTTATTGACTTTCGGACCCCTCTATACTTGTGCCACTCTTACACTATATGTTTTAGCATATATTAGCACACGTGTTGTAACTGCACTCAGGCTGTTTATCCACTTTTAAGGATCTGTAAATCGCAGGGACAATCATGTATTTAAAGTTACTACAAGGAACTTCCATTTTGTGTCGATTGTAGCGGCCCTCGTGGACAAAGGTGGTAATGTTTTGCGCCCACGGCGGCACCGATGACAAGCGGCTAATGTGAGGCCAAAGAAACCTGCTTCAACAATGAAGCTCCGCTCTATTCTACTCTATGTGGCTCTATTTCTGCTGAGTCATGATTTGTCCAGTTACCACTTGCAGGCCCACACAGACACAGGGCCACACACACCATGACACAGTAGAGTCTGTGTGGCTTGGATCAAGGTCCACTCGCAAAGGGGAGGGGGGAAAAACCCTAAACGTGACTGATGTCTTTGTCCTTATCGCTGCCCTTCTTCTTCCCCTCTCTCTCCGTCTGTCTATCCATCACCGGCCCCGTCTTTCTCACTCTGTCACCTCCCCATCTCTGTCCATCTGTCGCTATCACCACTCCCCTCTATTGCTCACATATCTGTTCTCGTCTCATGCAAAGCTTGTTTCATTTAAAATCCTGCGAAATTTGTATCAATTCATAATCTCGTGGGAGTTCCTGCTAAGTGCACGAACAAACTTGATGACCTTTTTGTGTTTTAAATATTTGTGTCCCACTGCATCAACAGGGTGTACATCTTTGTAAAGCCAGATGTGTGAGGAAGATATCGATGGGGAGATATGGAGGCCAGACGCATGAATGTTGCTGCATCACCCAGCAGTTTATTTTAATAATTTCCACTTCATTCATCAGCTGTCCATACTGACCAGTGGGCCATGCAGCTGTAGCTCATTCATAACCTCCACCGGTCGCCAAACACACACACACACACACACACACACACACACACACACACACACACACACAAAAAGCGTGTGTCCATAGATGCTCCCTAGACAAAATTACTTAAATTTGCGCCATGCAAAAGAAAAGAGTCAAATGTGAACGTTCGTCAAAACAATTAAGTAAAAATAGCATGCACAAACACACTCTTGGGTGAAATGTGATCTTGTATGGTTTAGCGGGAGACTTGGGGGATTTTACAGAACTGCAGTATGTATACAGAAGGTGGAAGCTTTAACATCTGTGTAGGCAAATAAGAGTGAGAGGGCACTATGGGGTCTGAAACACCTGGGACTTGGTCCCTTTAGGGAGCACGCTCAGAGTTTAATCCACAGAATCATAAAGGAGCTCACCAATATAAAAAGGCAGGGAGATATGGATGGACACACATGTATGAACATAGAGTTATGCATGCATATACAGCTGACGGTTTTGCTCTTAAAGTACAATCCGAGGGCAAGTGTCTCACAACACTTTCGTATCCAAGAGATGTTTTCATCCTTGGTTCATTTAAGGTCAAAAGACGTTATGTCGTGACAAAAGTTGACTTTGTAACCAAGCCTGGACTTGGCGTGATAAGAGTCATGGGACATGCAGGATATTCAAAAGAAACATCCATCCATATAGGGTTATTTTCACACCAGTAAAAAAACTATTGCATTGAGTGAGTGAGACAGAGTGTCACAATGATGAATGGACCAGGGGTTTGTTCATACTGTTGCACTACTTTCAAATTCCACTCATTCATGATCGTGAAGGGAAGTTTGGACGAAGCCAACTTAAAGAGGGGAAGTTCGGAGACACAAACCAAAATGGCCACCATCAGCGGCTGCTGCAGGGACTGGTTCAAGTAAAATGTTCCTGTTGACTACAGCAACACCAACGTCCTGAGTGGCAGCAGTATGGAACTATCAATCTAAAGATAGGCAGTGTTTCAGATAGTTGTGTGCAGAAAATAGTAGATCAAATAAATAAACAGCTCATGCCCGTCTTGATACAGGCTTTCTCCTAATAACTGGCAAGTTAACGGAATAGCCATCTTAGTCTTAACGGGGCGTCCATTAAAAAACAAAAGTCTTCTCAGCAGGAGCCAACAGCAAACAACAGATGTTATTCTACCAATTCAGCTCGTTCTTACAGTTTTTATATATATATATATATATATATATATATATATATATATATATATATACACACACACATATATATATATACACACATACACGTCTCTCTTCAGTTTTTTCTTTTTTTTGGTTATTCTTAAAAGCAATATTTTTAGTAGGGGAATTTTAGTATTGCCTATCCCTAAAATTATATAAAAAAAATAATTCTGTTCTGTATTTATATTTGATCATCCTAAATGAATGCTTTTGGTTGCTCCACTTTTAGTCCACTCTCTACTCTACTCTCAGGAAACATAGCTTCTCTGATACAATTGTGGATTTTTTCACTATTAGAAAATACCCAACCACATTTGTATTTACAATAATATTTAGTTGTGTTTGAACAGATTTTACTTTTACTCCTATTGCTCTTCGGCACTGTTGTTGCGATGACGTCTGCTCCACGTTGGCCCCGCCCACGGTAGTCTATATACACTGTGTAAGCCGATGTAAGGCGAAGCTGTAACACAACATGTCAACACAAGTGCACAGACACAGACTGCTGAGGTATGACATCTTTATTTATCGCTATTTTCATGCAAGAAAGCTTTAATGACAGATTGACTCTCACACTATGGTTGTGAAGAATCATTGCATGAAAACATTTTTTTTCCATTTGTGTTATTCCAGCAGTGATCAACTCCCTGGCACAAAGCAGCAGCATTCTCCAAGTTTTTCACTGATTACAGCTAATTCCTACGTCACCTCCCTGTGCCCCAAAACATTCCACCGCCTTTTTCTATTTCGGTTTGAGGTATTTGCCTTCTTTTCTCTTCATTTAGCCACTTGAAAAAGGTCCTGTGATTGAGCTCCTTGCGAAGAAATCTCCTTCTCTCCCAGAGGGATCTGACTAAACTTTAACTGTTGCCGGGCAAAATAAGTCCACATGACAAGAGTGGGACTGATTCCCATGTGATTGGTTGATAATTGCCATGTTCGGAATGATGGAAAGATTCTTTGAAATCTGTGTCGCCACTGTTCATGGGCAATTTACTGTACATGAAAGGAGAAAGGCGCGATCACTGATTAACAGAAGCCAATATGTTGGAAGACTAACTCTACCTCTGGTGAACCCTGATTCAGTAACAATACATCAACTAGCTTTCTAGAGGTAGGTCACTTACTCTTTCCAAATACACACACCTTAGTGGTAGATTTAGCTTTACTAAGAAAATAAATAAAAATATATGCACGTTAACACCCTTAACATTTGAATAGATCAAGATATCATTGCTTTCAATTTAGTCACCGTTTGACTTGTGATAACTGCTATTGCTGTGACTCATAATCAAAAGGGTGGGCCAGCAGAGATACTGTGAATATGCTTTGCAGTTAACCGCCTGTGTCAAAATGGAGGTAAGCTGACATAATGATACGTTGATAGACTCTGATCGGTAGCAAACAGGATGTTTCTTTGGGTTTGCCAGCGAAGGATGTGAAACAAAAGGTGAAGTGGCGAGCGGCAGGCTGCAGGTTTAGAACAGCTGAGAGCTCTCGCTTTGACTCAGCATGTTGATACACTGCTTTTCTGCTACATCATGAGCCGAGCCACTGGTTGCTATAAAACTATTAGTGCGGACGAGAAAAAAATGGAGATGACACTCTCCACTAACAGCCCAATAAGTCACAAGGTTTGGAGCCTGGTTCATGTGAAATTATTAATTCAATTATTGCCTAAGTGAAATAAGTTGGGGAAGTTTCCTCTTTTTAGATTCCTGATAAATCAAATTCCCTTTCTTGATATTGATAACATGATATTCTCCCTTCCTGGATGGTCTCAAGATAGAAAAAAAGTGAAATGGCACATTTGTAAGCAAGCAAGGAAACAAACAATAAATAAATCCTTATAATTAGGTAACATTTTGAGAGCGTGCATATTTGTTGAGTGCAGTTTAACATGTTAAGAAAGTTGATATGTCACCACTCCGAGACATATATCTCTCATCTTACTTCTTGCCCTGCTTACAGTATATACTCGCTTCACAATTTTCAGTTTTTGTCAAAACAGTGTGAGAGGTGTTGATTCAGCTGGTCATTCTGGACGCTGTAGTTTGAGATGCTGAACAGTATTGCATTATACAGACAGGTGTTTCTATCATTTTGTCCACCCTATTTACATCAGCGTGGGTCGGCTGAATAACTTATCTGAATTTGACTGCATTAGTTTAAGTTAAACTGAGTGCGTGTGTGTAAATTCTCCGCATGTCCTGGTTGCCTCTCCAGCTCTCAGCAGCAGCAGGCTCTCACTCGCGCTTTCCCCTGTGCCTTCCAGCAGCTGCGGTCGGCCAGTCTGACTAGCGCCCTCTGTGAGCGGCAGGCACTAAATGTTTCTGCAGAACAGAAACCGGCAGAGCAGGGCAGGCAGCTGGACAGGGACAAGTGCAGCATGGCCACCGGGAGCACTCATGGCAGAGACAGTGGTGCAGCCCCCAGGAAACAGCTGCTCTGCTATCAATCACACTTACACCATAGCCATGGGATGGAGTGAGTTATGTTTCTGGAATCATTCTTTATATGGCTTGAGAATGTGTTTAACATTGTTAAATAATAACAATAAGTTAATTTGAATTTGAGTTTTTTGTGCTATACACATGCAACATGTGAATACAATGTTCATACCTACACCTCATCTGAAAAACAGCTTATGTCACAAACAGCTCACAGTGCCCACACTCATATTGTTTTTTTCGAGTCCTTTCTGGCTTTCTGTTTTTCTCTCTCTGTGTGTGTGTGTGTGTGTGTGTGTGTGTGTGTGTGTGTGTGTGTGTGTGTGTGTGTGTGTGTGTGTGTGTGTGTGTGTGTGTGTGTGTCAGCTGTGAACAAGTTAAACACAGATCAACCAGCCAACAAAACAACAGCACAAAGCAGAGGCCAGGATGTGTTCCTTTAGACCAGCGGTAGATGAGGTTTAGACCAAGTTGAGGTGTTAAAGTGTGAAAATTACCAAATTCAAAACTGGAAAAAAAAGCTAACAGAAAGCTGAGCTTATACCATAGAGAGACGTTTGAAAACATTGAGAATCAGAATCAATTTAATCATGTGAAAAATATCTGTCTTTTCCACGCACAACGCATTCCTGCTACTCTCCACTCAGAGAGCTAGAGCATGTCATTTGAACTGTAGCTTTGGTTTCTTTCTTTCTCTTTGACTTTAAATTACTGTACATACTTTCATGTCCTGGTTACTGTCAGGTTGCACCTTGTGTTTTCACTTTCTAGACATTTAAGAGCAACACCCCATTCTCCCTAACCTTTATTGTTTAAATAAAAGGACATCATCTTATGTTTACATAGCTTGAATACAGTCCGCCTTTTGGGGGGCATTTATTTTGTCTTTATTGGACTGATGAAGAGTGAAGTGGCAGACTGGAAAGTGAAGAGAAATAGAGACAGGCAACAAAGATCCCTTGGTTGGAGAATTGGTTAGCATGGGAGTAACTATTTGGCTACCAAAGTGCTCCACAATCCTTAATTCTGCAAACTTTTCATAAAAGGAAACCTACAGACTATCCTCCTACCAATGAAAATGTTGGGGGCTAAGGCAAAGTAGGTGGGGAAATTTACTACACATTTATTCTGTATGAAGTTACTCAAAATGAAACTTGATTTTCATTTATTTGAAATTGTTTATGCATGATGGGCCAGAACATGTGTGAAGGGAATTCATCAGATCTTGGCTCTTAAGAAACTAAGACCGAAAAGCCGACAATTCAACCATTTAAAAATGTAGTTTTAGGGTGTGGTTTCTGGCAGTTGTTTCAAACCTATGACATATTAAAATCAGCATGTGTAAAGGCCGACAAGCATACTATATTAAAAATAAACAGGGCATGAGTCATCTCAAACTTCCCTCATGCCTGCGTTGAAAATAACCACCCTTTTATAAAAAAAATTTAAAAAAATAAAATGTAATTCATAATTAGTCCTCCAAAGCACAAAACGGTAGCTTAATAATTAGGACCAGAGTTGATACAGGCACACGGTAGCACAATCTTATCAGCCGGGGTGGAGAGAGGAGAAGAGAGGAGGGACGGCTGGTGTTATTTCCGTTGGCACTCTTTCACATCAGTGTTTGCAGTGGCATGACCACTCCACATCAACCATGGCAATGACAGGTGGGCACTTATCAGAGTGAATAAAGTGCTTTAAATAAGAATCGTGACTATTTCAAAGTGGAAAATAGCAAAGTAATCAAAAAATAAAAATACCCCCCTTGCTATGTTTCAGACGAGAACATATCTGCTAACAAGCGTGTGTTTAGGCAACGGTTTCTGTAATTCAAACACACCAGTTGATATATAAGTCATCAATGCTTCTTTTATTTGTAGGACATCAACTGTGAGTGATTCAGGTCTGTATCAAGAATCTGTGAAACCTTCCAGCCTCATGCACGTAAGCCTATATAAAAGAGCTGTGTGAAATTTTTAAAAAGCAAGAACAAGTAGTCATCAGTTAACATTGTATTTTATGGATAGCACGCCTGTTCCTGGGGTTTCTTTACTCGAGAGCGCTTGGGAATGTGGGGTCCTGGCCGGGCCGCGGTTAATATCACGAGGGGCAGGTGGGGAGAAGGGTGAAGCACAGCGGGGTTTCATATCATATGTCTTTAATGTCTGTCTGTCTGACATTCCTGCTTCCCAAAGCCCGGTGTTCTCATCTATCTTCATGGACACACTGTCTGCCACCGACCTGCACAATACGACGTCCTTTTTTTGTGATCCATACACACACACATGCACACACCCATGCATGCATGCATGCATTGACAAAAACAGTCAGTCATCCTTCTTTTTTTCAGTTGGGACTCTACGGCAGTGAGATCAACCATGTAAAATAACACTGATGGCCAAAGTGCACAGCCCGGCAGTATCACTGACCAGGCCGGATATTGAATCGCTAAATCCTAGTACATGATAGTCAGACTTGGATGTCCCCCGTTACCCCCCCGACCCCCACACAAACCCCTCTTACTGATTATGAGGGGTAAATGTGTGTTACAATTCATACTCATACAAAATCCATTTCTCATATGAAGATATTTCATCAACAGCATGCATTCCATTTTTGAGGATAAATTGATGTGAATTATACTTAAAGAGCCAAGTAAACTACTGTTTCATTAAGCCGCCCCCTCCCTCCTGTCTTGCCTTTCCTAAGACGCTGTTCACCCCAGCGTGGCCTCGGGAAGGCCCACACCTCACTCCTGGGCTTCCTGGCTTGCAGCGTCTGACTGACAAAAGGCTAAAAACAAGCTGCCGGTGTCTGTACCAGGTACCATCTGGGTCTGGTTACCGAGCAGTGGAGGCAGTAGAGGAGGAGGAGGGGGCATAGGATGATGGCAGGGCAGAATGGGCCACGAGAACCTAACAAAGAACATGGATGTGTGCGCATGACTTAATACGATGTGAAACACACCCACAGCAACACCCAAGCAATGTCTGATCCTAATGTTTGTGTTTCTGAAGTTTGAATTATAGATTAGTCTGTCTAAAATGAATGTGTTGTTGCCATCACCTCAATTTTCTCATCCTTTTCATAACCCGTTGGATGAACACTTGGCAAAGGTATTTGCATGTCCTGAGGTATTTTGAAATTTGATGAATCACACCATGAGGCAGAGGTGCCCTTAAAACAAAGCTTTGTCACAGGTTGCGTATGTCAATATGCGGAGGACACTACAACCAAAAGATCAAAATTTTCTAATTTAAATAGTTTTTAGGGGCCTGATTATGTCACATTAATTACAAAGTCCCCATGCAACTATGATGTGAATGTTTCCTCTGTGTTTGCTCTATAACATAGCAGTGAAGCCTATATGTAGCAGGACGGCGGGTCAGCCTCCACTCATTAGATGCAAAGTGTCTTTTCAAAAGAAACTTAGGTTCAGGCAACAAAACCACTGAGGTTCAGGAAAAGAGCATGGTTGACATTAACTTGACTGACAACTCACGCGACCAATGACTGACGTGACAAATGCCAACGTTTACTTTTAGTTTTGGATGGGACTGGTACCAAAAAACTAAATGGAAACATTTGCAAGTCCATCCATTTTTACCATCACTTTAAAAAAATAAAACAACAAATGATTAAATAATGCTCTTCTTAAAGTGGTTGTTCTTTATTTATAGGGAGCTGGATCAACATAGAAACAGACAGACAGCAGCAGTGGTGGCTGTGCTTTCCTCCGTGACATGCCTGCACACTGTCCACTGTCCTGTGTCCTGTGTCCACTGCGCCACCTTTATCTCACAGTCATGCTGCTGGGTGACATTACTGTATGAAGGATGTCCTGGACAGAACCGATAACACCTTCCTCATCACTGAGGTCATTTCCTTTACCCACCATGCATCTGGGCCAGCTGGTGAACTAGTTTGTGGGTTAGCAGTGGGGTCAACCTGCGAACCCTCACTGCTGAAAAGCTACACAACGTGTGAACACAACACATCATACCTCTGTAATAGCAAGTGGCACTTTTTTTCTCAAGTTGTGTTGATGATATGATGCAAAAAAAAAAGAAGAGTCAAGCTCATGAAAGTGAGTCACTCATTATTTCAACTTACAAGAAATAACCAGACAGCAAGGATTAGGAGTCAAACATCTAATCATACGGTAAGGTATTAATAGTCAATGGCACAAATCAACAACACAATTTTACAATTTAATGTGTTACTATGTAAGATTCAGTCGCATAATTTCATAACATACCCCTGTAAAACATATATTACCGCTGAAGTAACTACAAATGTTGCCACTGCCTTCATTAACAGGGGGCTGTCAGTCATGGAACATTAACTTATAAAGAACAACAGAGAAATTGAAGAAACAATTTCCTTTTGGCAAGGAAAGTGTCATTCACTCTGTGAGGAGCACGCAACTCAACCAGACAAAATTCCTTAGACATTAGTGAATAACCCCCCTACTGTTTTCTGCAGAAGAGGCGCAAGGGAATATAAATTATAAGTCACGGACCTCAGAGATTTACATATACAACACAGTGCATGTTCTATGTTGAACAGCATAATATGCTATATGGCATATATTGCATACCAAGCACATCCGTCGGGGTGAAACGCTCAAGAATCTTGTCCATGGTGTGAACTTCTCGCTCAGTAAAGTTGACTCTCTATGCTGTGTCCAAAAATGGGATTTGCAATTTGTTACTTATTTTTTTCACCTTCACTGTGTAGAGTTGCATGTGTAGAGTTTGACGGTGGAAGACTGTTCTAAAACGGATCTGCTGAAGGATTTGGTGAAATCCAAACTAGTTGAACTTATACGAGCAAGCAAAGCAGCAAACATGTGTAAAGGAGGTAAACTTGAAATGAACAATAGTCGCTCTTTATGGG
Source organism: Ophiodon elongatus (assembly GCA_016806645.1). NCBI lineage: Eukaryota > Metazoa > Chordata > Actinopteri > Perciformes > Hexagrammidae > Ophiodon > Ophiodon elongatus. Next base: position 35,152 of record JACSYO010000779.1, on the reverse strand, counting down.
GGGATAACTTGTAAGACAAAAGCTATTAAATTGTTTCAGCGGAGTGTGTCTTAAGACGTGAGGGGATCTTTTAGTTACAGTTTACTTTGACACATACTTCCATTGCTGTTGAGCAGCATAGACCTCCTACCCTTTGCCCGTGGCTGCTGACCTGCAGTTTGCCTGCCAGCGACTAGAAACACAGAATCGCCCCGACACTCAACAACAACACCTTTATAAACGTGAGGACCACTGCAACTTATGACTGAGCCAAGCACACACAGAGGGGACGGAGGGAGAGAGAGAGAGAGAGAGAGAGAGAGAGAGAGAGAGAGAGAGAGAGAGAGAGAGAGAGAGAGAGAGAGAGAAAAATACATGCAGTGATTCTGTTCCAGTCGGCTGGATAAATCATAGTTACGAATTTGAACAGGACATGCATATATATGCAAACATATAAATTCATGTGCACTAAAAGGTGCAGGTGAGAAATACTATAACTATGTGGTGTTAATTGGACTGACTACAGGCTGTAGGACTGAACCAAGGAACAAGGGAGGGAGTGTCTTTCAACAAGAGGCCAAGTGTGGCCAGATCGCTTCTCAGCAAAAGTTTGGAGAGGAACTGCTGCTATTGGCTCTGAAAGAAGGAGCCCAGTCAGGGTGGCCGAGGATGATTCCTCCTTTGTTCCATCTCTGTCACCTAATCAATTTTCTTTGGCAAGTCCTAAATAAAGTCATATAGTGGTACTAATGTTTTAATATAACGCCATGTGTCTGTGGCACAGTTATGGCCCCAGACCTCCTGATCCCCCCTTCTGTATCTTGATTCATTAGCGGGCTAAAGGGGGGGCATTTGTTCTGAATTACGAAAGAGAAGATGAGCAAAGACACAACAGAGAACGAGGGAGGGAGACGGGGAGGGATGGGATAAGTAGAATAGAGAAGTGAGTAGAGAAAGAAAGAAAGACATAAAGAGACAAAGAAAGAGAAAGAAAGACACGGTGGTCTGTTCATTTTACCCACCATGCAGAAGAAAAGCATCATCATCAAAAGCTTTAGACTCCAGGGAAGCTAGAGTCTGAGAAGAAGAAAAGGAAAAAGAATAGAGTGTAGAAGAAGAAAATGTAGAAGTGGAAGAAGCAAAAGGAAGAAGATGAAGAGGAAGGGGTGAAAAAGCAGCCCGTCTGAACGGGACTGCTGGGCTCAGCAAGTTAGTGATTACTGATTAGCTAGCTCGGTCCTGTAGGGAGGCCTGTCTGTCCTTGGCTTGGGAAAACAACATAAAAGGGTGCCGGCTGTTTTGTGACGGGACTTGAAAGCTTGGTAGCTATCGGGAGACATTAGCCTTATCAATGGCCGGTCACTAGAGCCGGGCTATATGAAGCAACAAGGGCACTGCTTTTCCAGAAGGAGATAACCGACGCATACCTCGGCCCACATTTGCATGCGCCGGGGCAACAGGCAGGCATAGAGACACAATATGACAGAAAGAGAGACGGGCATGAAAAAAAACAAAAAGGACAAAAACAAATCTAGAGAGGCTTTGCCAACAGAGGTATTATTGCCAGCCAGCCAGCCAGCCAGCCAGCCAGCCAGTCAGTCAGTGTGTCCTGCTCAGTGCCCAAATGGGTGTGGCAACCTGGCAGACAAGTGCAGTGCTGTACTGTATGTACAAAGGCCTGTCTGATGCTTCTTAAACCTCACTGCCCTGTCTTCTACTGTCCTGTATTGTGTTTCTCCATACATGTGAAGTGAGAGGTTAACAAGTGCAATGGCACCTTTCAATCATTGAAAAGAACACCTTGACACTTGGTGTGTGTGTGTTTTTGGCTGGTTTGTGCTGTTTGAGTTTTCCATTGGGTCGAGTCCACTAGTCTAATCTGTTGAACTCGGGTCAGTGGAAAAAGCAGCTTTGAAAAGGGACAGAAGGACTAACATGAACTATGACAATGTGAGAAAACATCAAAAGACTTTCTGGAAAGATCCCTGTTCAACCTGCATCACCACTGTACATAACACATTGGACCAGCCCGCACGCAAACTTGTGCACAAAAAGACCAACACACACACCCAGCCCTCCCAGTATGTTTGTGCTGATTGATTTTTGCGGGGTAAGGTCATTCGGAACAGCTGCTGATAGACCCGCAATTCATCTGGAGTTCAAAGAGTCCTTGGGTCGGTCAGTGTCGTTCCCGTTTGTACTTTACCGAATGACAACGTCACCAGGCACCCTGTCTTGTCAACAGCGTGGGCGGCAGGACAGCTAGTCCGTCTGTCGGTCACTTTTCAATCTGCAATCACAGCCCTCTAATCAATGCAGCAGAGCCACAAAATGAAAGAGAATCAAAAGAATCAAGAATCAAAATTCTCTTGAATCAAAGAGAAGGTGAATGAAAGTGGGCATAATACACCTGCCGTTAACTAAATGCCAGCCCTAATCCGGCTCGTTTCTGCCATGTTGTTTGCGATATTTGCGATGCACAAACAACTGGAGCGGGGTTCAAAGCAACACCGCTCCACTTTTCAGCATTCGGCCCCCGTCTGTCATTCTTTTCGCGCCCTCCCTTGTTTTCCCTCTCTCGTCTTTGTCCCACTTCTAACGCCACGGCCTGCCTCAGATCTTGTTTTCCTCTCTCTCAGCTGACGGGCTGGCACACCTTCCATAGGGGCAAAGTCCCCGAATGATAAAACAGAAGAAAAGACAAGCGTGCAATCACATCGGCGACACAAGTGAACACATGTAATCATATGCAAACACCGGCATGCACACTGGGACGCAGTCTCATCTTCCACTCTATCCCATTCTCAGATGAATCTGCGCACAAAGAGGCAAACCTGCTGCATACACACACAAGCACACACTTCCAAAGTCCTCCAGTGTCATGCCTTCCCACCCTACACTTGATAAACCCTTGTGTGAGCCTGACAAAGCAGGAGAGGGCACTCAGCAGCCTTTGAACACTGGAGCAGGTTGCATAAGACGGCTCAGCGTACCAGTGGACTGTATTCACACACGGAGTACTGTACCCAGTACTGTTTGACTCAGACACAACTTTCCAGCAATGAGATCTAAAAAATGTGTCGGAATCTCAAAGTTGACAGATCGGCTGAAACAGGCTCCGAGGGGAAAAACAGGATTTGGATTTGACTTCTAAAATGATTTGCATTCCTTTGCATTATACAATACAAAAGAGAAACAAATGTATCAGAATTAATGTAGTACCGTTTCCGCTGAGTAAGCATAGATGATTGTTGCATGTAAAACCAAGCTCATAGTTACAACTCTGGTCCCCATCAGGATGCCCTATTCCCACCGATCCCATTTTCACCACACCAAATTGGAAAGTTTATATGAGCACTGCACGGATTTGACATATGGTTTCAAGTTAACCCGTAATAAGGAGTACTACTAAGCCAGTGAAAACAGTTGTATAATGTCTTCTGGAGGAGCTATACAAAGTAAATGAATTGAATAAATTAAACCTGGTGATGTCATCAGGTCAGAATATCTTGGGCTCTGATGCTACAGTTTTGACCACTTTTTTTTATGCGTCTCTTGTGAGTCCCATCATTTTACAGATGTGCAATACTAAATCACCAGAATACCTTCTTTTAGTAACCAAATATTTCGTTTCAACATTTCTTGCAAAATTGCAATAAACTGGCTGCAAAGACAGCGATGTGGTCGAGCAGAATCATTTTGGTTCAATTTGACTGAAACTGTTAAAAATCCAAAAATCCATGTTCACTTTTGCAGGGAATATTAAAATCTAATTTCTATCTCAACACAACCATTTTATTTGTATTATTTTGATGCATTTTAAAAGGTCATGCTTTAATGAAAGTATTTTGGCCGTGACACTTTATGCGGGACTAAGTTCCGAAAGGCTACATCCATAAGGAATGAATGGCGGAGTTGTTGAAGTTCAAAGCAGCGGTTTCCATCCTTAAAGAGGAAACCAGAGCGCTCTGTTTGTCATTGATGTCATCGCCAGCAAACCACACTTCAAACTGGTTATAAGGCAGCAGGGGTATTCACTACAAAACACAGAGGGCCTTATTTGTTCAAGCTGCACACTCCGCGTGTGTCTCCATGCTTCTACCGACACTGTGCGCTAATGGTTCCCACATCAGACTCTCCCAGCGGCCTCAGTCACATATGACTGCCATGCGTCGCCATCTCCATCTCCATCCACCTCACCTCACCTCCAACGGGCTCGGTCAATTAGTACGTAGCATGGAGAGCGCAAAGCAGGCTTCTGAAGGGGCCTCCCGGTGGGGGGATGTGAACAGGAAACGGAGCTGTATTTACTGAAAAGCACATTTGGGATGCACTGATAGTAATCTGACTTTAATTTAACGGGTAAACTGGGGATGTGAGTGTATGCATGTGTGCTCGTATGTGTGTATAAAACTCGGGTTTGTGGGAGCCGTGCACTGAGTAATTGAGACCGTATTTCAAACAGCCCAGACCAGATCTTGACTCAATCACGTCTGGCCCCATGGATGGGGTAGACCGGGGTCTACATCATTGTTTGACAACGTGTACGCTGCAGATTGATTTTCTGGTTCCAGTGGAAGGGGGCAAACGGATGTGAAAGGGAGGTACAAGAGTATGTATCATGAGGAAGGAAGTACAGAGAAGCGTAGCATTTGGACCATGTGCTGCAAACTGCATGGAGATTTTTCTTCTCCCATCGAGAATGGCATACTTAACAAAGCCCAAACAAGACTGCACGTGTGTCTTGGTTCACATTTTGAGTAACATAACTGACATTCACAAACTCTTAGACCGAGAGTAAGAGTGTTTGCCAAAATGCTGCCTTCATCTCCCATAGACAAGAAACAACTAATCACACTTGGCACAGTGAAACTGCTCATAACTTATAACTTTTTTTTAATGATTTTTTTAGTATCAATGTGAAACAGCCGCACAGTTTGTTAATCATTCGGTCTTGACGTGCATTTCATCTCCTATGGTGCACTTGCGAAATGACATGATTGCCTTCTTTGTCTTTCTGGCTTCACTTAAAAAAGACCATTCTACTTTAGTTAATGTTTTGCTGAATTTGACAGAAACAGACTGAGACATAGCTGTGGAAACGGCTATGATCATGCTGACAGAAAGTACTTGCAATACTGCTGCAAGCCATTCACTGGGTATTCCAGGAGGATTTGTGTTTACACCACTCAGCCTATTTTGGAATAAAGTAAGTAGGTTGAATTGATGGATGGATGGATCTAAAATCATCTGTGGCTATATGTTAAATTACTCTACGTTGTAGGTTCTATTCTTATCTTTCGAAATTGTTTTGTTTTTTAGTCGATGAAGTCAAAAGGACCAGACAATACAAGACACTTTTCCCCCTTTTTTCAAAAAGCCCACATTGCATTGGTTAATGTGAGTTTTTTTTTTTTTTTTTTTTTTTACTAAACTTGAATGTTAACTGTAAAATCACTGCAGACTGCAACAACAACAACATTTTTTTTTTTTTTTCAGAGATTCACGTGTGGCTGCATTACCTCAGCTTTAACATCTATATCAGCATCAGCTTCACCTCCACCTGTTCCACCGTCCACACAGATTGCAGTTGCAAACTTAATGAAAGCTGTCTCTCTTTCATAAATCATGCAAAGAAAACTTAAATGACTTATTTTTGGCGAAGACACCAACACTAGTTTGTTTTCAGCTGGTTTGCAGGTTTGTTTGAAAGTTGATACATCTCAAAAACATGAAAGATTTTGAATAAAATGCAGAGAGGTAAGCCATCGGCCAGGGAATTTGTTTTGGTCCGGATTTGAATCAGCAATTAGAATCAGGAATCTTTTAACATTGCGTGACATTTTTGATATTTTTGATGAAAGTACAGAACTCGTAAGCAGATCCGGATCCAAATGCATTAAAACTATCTATTATTATAGAACATTTAAGAGATTGTTCAGTCCCTGTGAGATTACAGTATGCACGCTCTCTCTCACAGTAATTTCTAGTTGCATCTGTTTTTGTTTTGTTTTGTTTTTTCTGATGCCATCGCCACAGCAGAGCAATGTTGGGTTTTTAAAGGAAGTCAAGCACTTAACAGCTCAAAGTCAAACTCCAGTGACTTTCTGGAATGTCTGATGTAAGCACAAAATTAATAGCGTGCAACAATGAAAATATGAAAAAGTATTTATCAGCTGTTGATATATTCGAGCAACGTCTTTTCTATGCAACACGATACATTTTAAAACAATTAGTGTAACTGACAGCAGTTTTAGCATGTTGCATTTTAATGTTCCCAGATTTAGTTCGGTTATTTTTCTTCTGCACTCACCACTTATCCATTATCTGATGTCAAGCACATGATCAAAACCAACTCACAACATGGTTTCACATCTTTAGGGATCATCCCACACTAGCTGGGAAACTGAATGTGTGGGTGGGTGTGTTTCATACTTCCAGTTTAACTGCTCTACTACCTATCTCATCACAATTGTGTCAGACCTGATTAAACATTCCCCACCTACAATTACGCTTGCAATTCTCACAAAGAACAATTTATTCACAAAAAAGGATGATCTCAACAGTCATATATAAAGTCTCCATTAAATCCAGGCATTGTATCAGATTTCGGCTGCTGGGTTAGAATTCTCTTTGCACTGCAGGAATGCAACACAGATGCAAGTACTCAGCAGGATAATGTATACAATATGAAACCAAAAGAACTTATTTTACAAACCTGGTTACCAGTTTTACGGGAAGTTCATTAAACATTTTTTGAAGAAAAAAAATGGAGAAAAAACTATGAGCAGTAACAAAGATAAGATGTGAATGAATGTATGAATACATGACCGAACAACATATGAAAACAGTTTTCTTCCACCGTGACGTCAGATTATTAACCGACGCAATACCATAACATCCTGAATGTGCTGTGCACTTTTTTTTCCTTCGTCAAGATGTGGGTAGCTGTACAGACGGTGGTGCAGATCAAACACGGCGGCCTGGGGCAGATTAGGTCCAATTCCACTTTGTTACAGAGGCCTGCATTTATTTTCTGACATTTACCATAAAGGAAAGTCAGACGAAGCCCTCGTGGAGGAGGCCCCTCAATCTGAGTCTCCTAAACCCATCAGGGGACGAAGAAAGGAAAGGGGCGACTTTAGCCGGCACGAAAGGGCCCGAGAGCATCTGACTTCCATTGCCGAGCTCAGCTTGTGTGTTCCACTTAGCCACCGGTATTTTGAGGAGATGCACGGCACCCTTAGCAGAGCCCCACACTCCAACACACATGATGTCATTGAGGTTCTATCATTACAGGCTGCAGATGAAGCTGCGTTGGGCCGGGTTGGTTCCCACGCTTGTTTTTGCAAACTTTACATTGGACGCAATAACACACAGAGGCTTTCGGCTGACACTTAGGTTGCATTAAGGAAGGAGAAAAGGGAAATCCAGAGGGGGGATTCAGAGAGAAAAAGTGAACATCAAGACACGAGTTTCTGATTTCTGTTTTAAATTCCTGTCATGTTACAATCCATTTCGCAGCGTCTGCTGGAGAGTCTCGTCAGTCCTCTAAGGAGTTTCAAAGGCAAATAGAAAGCAACGAGCTCGTTCATGAGGCCCCTGCAGAACAAGTGAAATCTTTGGTGACAGCTCACATTTCTTTTCACTTAAAAATGTTGCTGCTGTATTGTAGTGACATGACGCTCATGTGTCTTCTGTACGTTCTGACTAAAATGACCAATCCTAGACAGCTATCATCACCTGCTGTGCACACAATACATAAAATATGCACCGTGAACACAGCCAGCTATTACAGGTTTACAGTGGAAGTGGGTGTGAACTTCTAGATAAGCTCTACTGTACTGCACCGCATTCATAATGTGAACAAGCAGCTTCCTTGAAACATCTGAGCACTTGGAATGAATTCTTCACTTAAGATAAGCAGTACAGGTAATCTGGCCCAAATAGGCCATCTGCTGTTCCCACAGCCAACAACAGAGGCTAATAACATGCTGCATCCAATCAGATTGTACCAGAGTCAGCCGAGATAAAGGCAAAGCAATAAAATGAAACAATCTGGTGCTTTGACACTACAAGCAAGAGAGCTCGCTACTTCGCTGCTGGGCTGGGGGCAGGAATGTGCTCTTTGAACCAGCTTTATTTAACAGCGAAGCAGCATGCGCACAGCACGCCCTGAGTCTCCGAGCTGGCCCAGGGACCGTTTGCTCCTGACGTGGGCACGTCAGATGTGGGGCCACCGGGTCAGGGAGCTGGCATCCTCACCCCTGGCACAACTTGCTCCCCTCGGGGGCGTAGGGGCTGACACCAGGCTCATGGGGAGGACCAGACAGACAGGGGCCTACCAAACAGCTTGTGACCATAACCAACAGTGGCAGAGAACAATGAATGCAATTATTTACAAGAACACAGTCCAAGTCTCTTTTAGTCGCTCCCCATCACGCCTGTTTACTCCCACTCTCCTTTTGCGGGGCAGCATGGAGAGGCTGTGACCCTGTCGACACAGTCGTCAGCAGGACTTTTTCATAGTACCCAGGGCTACCGTGCTATTCACGCTCTATCGCCATCAGGCCTGATCAGGGTCCAGCTGCAGCCTCGTTCCTACCAACTACACATTTTGGCGAGAGGTCAAGGGAGACACATCAAAATTGGGCAGCCAAACTTTGTACAAGAGAAATAAAAATGTACAACACTACATGAAAGCGAATACGGTTTTCTTTAGGTACAGTGTTGAGGTAATGTGGAAAAGATCTGCCAGGGGTTCAAACAATAATACGGTGGTGAATCATTACTTTCATGCACCATTTGGAAGGAATTTCTCTTTCTACTGGTTTTAAACTGCTGAGAACCTGGTACAGGCCAACAAGTTTCTGTCAGCACATGGCTGTGAGCATTAGGGAGGGCAGAAAAATTATATATATATATATAGCCTCATAAAATGGATTCATAAAACATATATTCATGTTTAATAGGATATCTTTTTAACACAGTACAATCAATGAGTGGTGTCATTGATTAATTTGCTAACAGAAAACAACAATTTAACATCCATCAAAGGTTAAACCGGGAAATACATTTTCCAAAGAAAAAGAAGCTTGTGATATCAGAGATGATACATTTAGAGTGGAACACACACTTGAATTCATGTTTACGGAAATATATATTGGTTGGTTTAGATATGTCTTCGGGGTTTCATCAAACGTGGTTTCTCTTACACAGCTCAGCTGAAAAATGTGCCCAAGGGAAGCTTGATGAAATCTGCAAATCTGTGATGTTCTTTGTAGGTTCAGTAACTTTTAAACTGCTTGTGACTACGCCTTACCAGCACAGTTAAGGGTGCACTTCCTCTATTGTTTTGTGTTTTTAGATATTTCATGCCCCCCACCCTGTCAATCTCATACTCACCAAGGAAAGTGCATCTTAAAGTTTGCAAAATGTATGACAGAACATAGTAGAAAATAGTGCATCGTCTATCAGATCCGAGCGGATAGACAGACATTACCTGCTGTAATGACTTTATTGTGACTGAGACCCCAGTGGAACAAGATGGCCTCCCCGTCCTCTCCCCACTGAACCAACTCCAGCTGAGCAAACAACACACTTGATGCGGAAGCTACACTAGAATAATAGCACCCAAGACTGTACAATAAGTGTCCATTCCCACTGGCTTACATGCACTCTCTCTTTCATGTAAACACACATACAGTAGAGGCAGTTCCATTTTTCTTTTCCCCTGTGGCTCTTGGCTGTGGCCCTTTAGGAGTGTCCAGATGAAGAGAGCGTGGAGTGTGGCAGAGGGTCCTTCCATAAACAAAAAACAACAGTTATCTTGTGTGCGGCCGTCTGTGTCAAGAGGCACATGAAGCCAAGCCCAGCATCTGAGAGGCGTCTGCTCCTCTTTCCGCCTTTGGTCTTGTCTCTTTCAATGGCTTATAAAAGTGTGGATGTGTGTGTACGCCCACGGGTGTGTGTCTGTGTTCACAGCACAGCACAGCACAGCACAGGGCTCTTCTGTATTGTATTCTGAAGCTGGCTGGAAGTAAAAAGGCAGAATTAAGAGTGGCGGGGGCAAGAGAAAGGGGGCTGCCAGCACACTGCAGAACGGCAGGGAGCTCCCCCAGATCCCAGCTGCCCATGACTGGCTGAGAGCTTCAGGCGAGTGCCAGGCTTCCTCGGCCCTCGTGGAGGTGGGCCAGAGAAAGAGGGAGGAGTGGGAGGTACAAGTCAGAAAAAAAAAACCAAAATAATGTCTGGGCCTATATAAAGAAGGCCTTGGGAGACACACAATGCTGATATACACAAGCAAAACTCAATCTATTGACAGGTGGGAAACAACAAGGGCATTTCTTTCTGTGCTGTTCACAGAGAGCGAACGTTATTGGTTATATAAAGCGTTCATATTTCACGGAGCACTCAACTTCCTGAGTAGCCCAATGAAATGGTCTTCCAGTATTGGTGGCCTGAATGCCTCTCCCTCTCTACAGGGGCTGGCAACACAGTGGAAAACAAAGTTTATCTGGAACTGTTTAATGCATTATTTGTCTAACAATCAAGGAAGTGAGTTTATTTTGCAGATAATTATAGCTTTTGTTGCGTTGATGGCCAAGATAAGCCAGAGTTCCGAACCATTAACTGGTTGTGCTTTTTCTGGCAAACGCTGAGTTTGTAATTCAGAATGCACTGCAAGAGTCCTGGCAGCAAGCTAGAAGAACCTGACATTAGGTGGTATAGGGCCCCCTGAACTGCACCATGCAAAACAATCAATGAATACTTCTGATAAAACCTTTGGGGTTTTCAGAATTATACTTACGAGTACTTTAATTCTACACAAGATACTTATCGCCACAACATTTCCCATCCTCCTATCTCTTGATCCACTTACATCAAATAACATGACTCAATGAAAAATTGAGGCCATTAACTATACAATATTCAAACCATATGTAAAGCCAATGTCTGATCCAACTCCCACCACACACTAAAGGGAGTAATGCCGTACAACCATCCAAAGTGGAATATGTTGGGGCTCTACTATAAGCAATAATAATGACAGCTCAGGCAAGAGCCTATGGAAACCCCCTGGCTGGTCTAGACACTTTTGCCCTCTGAGCTGACCCAGGAACTGAGCAGGGCGCTAATCATCGCACTTGGCAGACATCTGCATTTTTCCATAGGTCCTCAGAGAAAGCCCTTCCTCTACAGAGGCAGGTAATCACAACAAAAGCACAACCCGCCCCGGTAGCACGCCAATGAATGCGCGTCTGCTTTGTCCACTCCAGGAGGATCTGGTAGACTATTTCTGTTCTTCTGACAAAAACAAATAACCCCTGTGCCACCCTGCCTGTCACCGTGACATTGTGGGTGGTGTTTGTCATTGTGCGCTCCCACCCAGGGCCAGTGACAGGAAGTGAGCTCCACTATGACGAGGGAGAAATCCATTTTTACATCTGCAGGCTGTTAACTCACTAACATTACATCACGGGGTAGGAAAACTCAATACTGAGGCGCTGAAAGTTCAGAAATGGGACTGCATATTGGTATCATTGGCATTGTAGATGCTCCGAGGTAGCAGACTAAAATTAGAGTTCCATGCAAAACAATTTAAGAAAAAAATAGATTTACTGTATTTTCAGGCTTCTGGAATTCTCTTAATACCTCTAGTTTCCTGTCCAACACGTTTACAGCTATACCTCCGATCACCAGGGTCCACAGGTTTGTTTTCCGGGTCAAAGTCCTGACGTACGCTGCCTGCGTTTTCCGTTAATGAACCTCTTCCTTTGGACACCTGGACAAAATTTGTCATGTCCAGAGGGGGCCATTTGGATGCATTTCATTACCACTGCTGACACTCCATTCTCTCTAACATCTTATTACAGCTACACCGGGAACAGATTGATGAGGGTGTCAGGGATGCTATTGTTGGACATATTGTTCCGTTACTGAGAGTATGAAAACATCCCACATAACTGTGAATATGTATTGCAATTATGAAATAAATGCTTGGTCCTCTGATGTAGTAAATATTCCCTGTTCTGAAAAGTGACATATTGTTTGGTATCGATGTTTTTGGTTTTGGTGGTGATGAATGATGTATAAGAACATCCAAACTAAAACCTGACTAAAGCTTACTTCTACAGTATATAAACTGGTAAATCTGCACCCATAGACTGTATATAACTGTATATAAACTTAGTTGTCGTGACGTCACCCATTGGTTTGTGGACTACAGTTTTGAAGCCTCGAGTTTTGCATTTTGGCTGTCACCATCTTTGATTCATCTTGTTTTTTGCAACCAGTGAACGGAAATGACCATATTTGGACTACGAAGGAGTGACAGTGTGATAGAGATTCCGTGGCAGGTTTAAAAAAAATAATAAAAGGGAGCACATCTTATGAAATAACAAGTGTTGCTTGATGCAGTTTTGAGGTTAATTGTTGTGTGCCATCGGGAATAAAATACTACTGGCTGACCTTTGGGACCCTTAATCGCCTGGCAGATGCGAACAGCTCAAACTCCAAGTGCAGTTTTATGTTTAGCCTTCCTGTCAACAGCTCTGTTAAATATGTCAAATATATTGCAAAGTTGTCTCTGTAATTTGCCAATCACCTTTCCTGCAATACTAACAATCTTGGTGAGCTTGTCTTTGCACTCAAGTTGCTGTACCATGCTATTAGGTTAAATGATAAAATAAAAAAACATTAATTTTGACGCTGTAGTTGAAGATCGAAGCAAAGCATCACAGAAGTTGTTTATTTCACAATGAGCAGCTGAAACATTGGTTGATTTTACACCCACTGCCAACAGTTCCCACAGTCTAAACAGGAGGTCCCAATTTCAGTGGCCACTAAATAGTTTGGTGACATAAATGTGGAGAACTTAGTGACAGATCTCATGCCAGACCACTTTTCCTCTTCTCCACAACTCTGAGTGATAAATGTACTTAAGCACAGGCCGACGGAAAAATCTCATTTCCTCCCAAGCTGAACCCAAGAGACAAACCCAGAGTAGGTATGGAGCTCAGGTGGTGTCTGACTGCAGAACTGTTCTATTTTTCCTGCTTACACACATACATGAATTCAGAGAATCCATTGGAGGTACAACGTCTACACCTAGCAGTTCTTGCGACTGACAGGGACTTTCACATTCACCAACAAGAAGAGGACCAGCTCTGTTTGTAGCAGAGGAAGGGGGGCAGTTTACAATCTCCAGGCCGTATAATCAACACTTAATAAGTTAAAATATAAATATAACTTACATTAAATGCTTTGGCTGGTAACAGATGGGCTCAGATCTTTATTTCAGCTATATTAATGATGTCACTCAGGTGTGCCAAGAAAGAGCCTGACCTAAGCATGCAGGTCTCAATTAGGGCCACAACAGGCTGTCTGGTGCTGCTTCTTCTTTGGTTCTTTGTATCGTATCATTCCTCTTGTCTTCATAAATGCTTTCCGAGTGGAGTTTAATTTCAACATCTGGATGGCTGTCTGTGATAAAAGAATACAGAGAGCAATTTTAGAATACAAATATTGCTTAAGATTGTATGCACACTGACATTTTATTTTTTACTGCGTGTGTTTGGCACATGCTTGCAACAATGCAAGTGCCACTGTGTATATCCTCCTCTTTCCCTCAGCCCTGTTGACGCCCAATGCCCTCCAAGTTCTAGTCCTTCTTAGCCAGACTCACCAGGCCTAGCCCACCCTGGCATTGGCACATGCACAGCCAAGCTGACAATTATTATCTACCTCACTGCCCTTGCTAGCAAGCTGACGGGATGGACAGCATTTGTCTGGCAGGAGTACACAGTATCTGTCTGCCTGTGTAGGGTCATTGAGTCCATCCTGATCCCCCTCTTCCCAATATCATATAAATCAGACCCTCTATATATCTATATCTATCGATCTATACCAAGTCTAAATTTTTTGTCTGGTAACACTGGTTACACAAGTCTGGTTAAAGCTTGTTTAGAAAGTAGTACTTTCAATAACTTATTTTGTGGAAATCAGAAAAAACTGTCAATAAACAGCACTCCTACCATAGACAGACACTGACATTTACACAATGTGGCAGCCTTGTGTATGCAGGAAACCCCACTCTAACTGACAAGGGCTGTGGTGTGAGTCATCTTGGGATTTTCTGATAGTGTGGTCTCCTCCAAATCCTCCTCCACCTCTCGTCTCATTACTGACTGATGTTCAGCCACCAGAATCCCTCACAGTCACCACTATCATCGTCCTGGGCAGCAAGCAGAGAGTCTCAGGGACTCACCAGTTACTCATGACAAACCTGCAGAGATTCAGTTGCTACTTCCTGAAATGAACTTCATACATTTTCATTTCCACAAGCTCTGGCAACGTTATTGTGCACCTTTAAGACTCAACCACACATGAACAACAAATCCTGGTCTGGCAGGGCCAGAAGCTCTTCCTTTAAAATGACTCATCTCTTACTTTGTAGAGCCCTCGTCTCTACCACTGTCCCCAAAGACTAGCCAGCAGCTTTTTGAAGACCTTTGTGACTCAGAGAGAACGCGGTGCTGAAGATAGGGCAGGAGCAGGCGGTAGGTAAAACTATAGAGAGAACAATAAAATGCAGATAATGACAGATATGGCTTGTGACGCAGATGGGGCAGGACTGTTTTAGATAGACACCCACCTCACCAGTCCGAAATTGCAGAGTCGAAGAGCGCTCTCTTGAAGGAAACATGCTTGGAACTGACGGATCAAAGGGAGAAGACTTATGAACTCACATTATAGCCTACAGATGGTGCATACTGGTGTTTTGGTGTGGTGATGCAGACGACTGTGTACAATAATTCATACTCAGTTATAATTGGAGTTGATTTTTTAAAAGCTATTTATAAAGAAACTTCTCTGTTGTTTTTCATGTAACCTTGAGTGCCCCATCAGTAGTTCCATCCACTGGTACTTTGGCCCAAACTATTAATAACTAAAGAAGTAACAAACACTCTTGAATCCTGAACTGGGAACAATCACTTCTGAGTTAAAAATAAACATCTAAATGAATCCAACTTCTTTTACTCGTCCCAAGTAGTCTTTTTAGAGGTTTGGGACTGTGGTGAGGAGTGGGTGGCCCAGCGCTGACCCCTATTCATCTCAGTGAGAAACAGTAGGTTAAGTTGGGGAGGGATATTCAAAAAGGCGCCACATCCCACAAACATGAAACACACAGCACACACATACAGAGGTCAAGAAACAGGCCAACCACAGTAGCAAGAGTGGTTTGTTGACCACATATCTATACACTCGTCCATTTCTTCATACATCCACGTTAAAAGTTAATTCTGGTTAAGATTGAAAGCAACAAGCAGACAGAGATGAAGAAATGTGTTTACCCGAACAGCAAAGGCGGCTCAATTTGTTGCCCATAATTTCTCAAAGAAACAGCTATGTAAAAAAAATATGTTTTTTCTTAAATGTGTTCTTAAGAAAGATCCAAACAAAAGTCTGCGTCAGATTAATATGATTAACGTTCTTAACCGCAGTATTGTCCGTACTTGTGTTCTTATAATGTCGAAATCCATTGTGCATGTAAATTAAAGGCATGTGCCAGTTGATCCCAATCAGCATAAGTAAACGCCCTGTCAATCTTACGTAAGGGCATGAGACTGCAGGGTCGTGGATGTACTTCTGCAGGAAGTTAACACCAAATGAGCTGTCATATTTAGCAGTGCCAGTGGATATAAAATAACACACACAAAAAGCATTGGATGGTATTGCTCGTGAAGTGTTATGTTAAGAAACCATAATGCTTTGTAAAATACAGTGGTAACCTGAACTTTTTCAGTCATATTGTTTACTAGATTGTATATAGGCTTTACTCATTGTATTGCATGTGATGACTGATTGAATAAAACACTACTACTACTACTACTACTACTACTACACCTCTTCTGTCCAGGTGCATTTTAACAGTATTTGGAATCATTCTGTCTCAAGCTTCTCTGGCCCATACAAGCAGCTGATCACTGTAACTGTGATCGCTATAAGCGGTTTCCACTGTATCGAAATCAATGAATAAGCAATATAATAAATTGTGAAAATATTATTCTAACTGAAATCCTATTTTTAAAACTGCAGAAATGAAATAAATGCAATAACCCATTATTTTGCACAAACATGTCATCACTCTAATGTGCGTGAGTCTGCTCTTGAGTGAGCATAGATTCTGTTTCTTACGAAAGAATAAATTCCAAATAAGAACATTTTGGTGAATGTCAGAAAACTGCTTGGGTGTTAAGAAAAAAAGTTATTTCGAGGTGATGAGGCCCATTGTAGTTTTGGTTCAGACATAAGGGAAAGATTAATCTCTGTCTACACCCGTCTGCTTTTTTGACCCTCACATCCCCCTGTCACACCGTATCACACTCCCTGATCACGCTGAAGCTCCTTCTATCTGTTCAGTAGTAAGACTTCATGGCAGGAAAACCCTGGTCATGTGGAATTGCAGAAAAACAATGTAAAACAATTTAATAACGGAGACAAGAAACCAATTCGTTCAACTCCAACCACACCATGTCAACCAGAAAATATGCTGAAAATACAACGACACAAACATCATCCGGGTCCACAAATGTCGCCAATCTGCGAAGATGCAACACCCGTGATAACCCTTCCTGTCTCCATCTACAATCTTTAAGAGTGGAAAACATCAACGCTTGGAAGAGTGCCGCAATTCTCAAAGTCCAAATGATCCCTTGTCTCAGCTTGGAAGTGATCCTAGAAGTATTTGACATCCATGTCAATGAGACAGGCAGGCTCATTCAGACAAACTCGCTCCTTCCTGGCTCGGCTCGCTTGTTCTCACAAGATCCAATACATTCATAACCAAACAGTGGTCACCAGCAAGGACATAAAAAGCAGTGCCAAAGGGTTTTCCATAGTACTCCAACTTTCTCTGCGATCCCTCATTTTAAATGTCAAAATGTGTGTGTGTGTGTTTTTTCTTCCCCTGCTCATTCTCTCAAATTGAAAACAAGAAAAAGTTGTTGTTTTGTTGTTGCGAAGACAAAGTCAGTAACAATTAAAATGTTAATACTTGCAGACATTTACATACATTCACAAGTGAATTTCAAGCTTCAGAGATGCAGGCTGGTCCATCAAAAATAGACCCAGCGTGTAAAGAAAGCAGAGCGGGAAAAAAGCAAGGGTCACGAGTGGCTCTCGGACCAATTACACACACACACACACACACACACACACACACACACACACACACACACACACACACACACACACACACACACACACACACACACACACACACACACACACACACACACACACACACACACACACACACACACACACACACCTGGAAGCCATAATAGAGCCAGCGGACCGACAGCGTCATTGCGGAAGTGTAGCACCCACTGTCTGGTTCCCCCTGAGGTAACATTTTGAGCACTTTCTCTGTAGTCTTCACTTTTAGCACTGTTAGCACCGTTAGCTAGGAGTTGCCGGCTCGCCGGGAAAATGTTGAGAGACCTTGAACGGCAATCAAAATGCTCCCAATCGCGGATCTTGCACCTTTAAGGAGCAAAGTGTCACTTGTTCTGGAACAGTGATTATCATCACAGCATGCAGGCACGTCACTCCACCAGAAACATCTCCTTAAAATCAGCTCTAGTCTGACCATGTCAGGCTAGCCAAGTTGTCATCTTCCTGGTCATTACCGTCTTTGATATTCATGCTTCAAAATGCTTTTTATTCTGGAGTGGACCACCCCGGGACCCAGCTAGGACCTAAGGCCAGTCCACTACCCAGCCTGCTGCTGGCTGATGTCCTGTCCTAGGAAAATAAGATGGATGAAATAAAACTAAGCAACTGTTGTGCGCACATCTTCACAGAGACCTGGCTCCATTGTGGCATCCCGGATCAACCTGCACTTGACTGGTGGACCGCAAGACAGATTACAGGACTCCAGTGGGACGACAGGATGCGTACTCTGTGTTTACATCAATGATGCTTGGTACTCAAACAAAGTCAAAGCTGATGGACAAAGTTTCCTTAATGTCAAATTTTTGATGTTGAAATGCCAGCCATTGTTTATGTTGCTGCTGTTTACATTCGTCCTTAAGCAAATCTAAAGATGCACTACTATTTTTTGTATGGTTTTTTTATTTGTCATCTCCTACTCGTGTAGCAAATGGGCTACAACTGCATTTTTGTTGTGCAGCCCTGTGTTGAGTAACTACAATAATGAGCCTTGAATCCTTGAATTAATCTTCCTCTTTGTTTCTCTTTCTCCCCTGTGTTGGACACCCCTCCACCCCCATCATCTGTCACTCTCATCTGTTCGATTCTGCCTCTCACTGGCCCCTGGCACCATCTTGAATATTCATAACTGTCCTCTGATGAGCATGCTAAATGGGTGTCAAGATGATTTGGCCACATGACAGAAGTGGACTGTCTTTGATAAGCCCCGACTTGAACCAGAACAAGGCAGCAAGGAGGAAAAGAGCGACAGAGAGAAAAGAGACATTGACCCCTGAGCGGTTTTTGGGTGCTTTGTTGAACCAATCAGAACCGAGGAGCCGGACCAATGCAGCTATGACTGGGCAGCAATGGAGAGGTCAGTAGGGGGGCGGACCCCTGTTGTGGCCCCGGGGGTGAAAGTCATTGTCAACAGGCTTTAATGGGTCCCAAAATTCCTCAACTGACCAAAACCTGTGAACGATTGAGAAACGAAAGACATTTGTGATTCAAATAGGGCCTCTGGGGGCTCCACCATGAGGTCTGCAGTTGGAAAAGCTTCTCAGAGGAAACAAACACTCTCTCCCATACCCGGATGGATAAGCCAACCTGGTGCCCTCATTTTGCTACATTTTCATATTTTTACATCACAAAACTGTGGGATTTAGCCTGGTTTACGTCGACTTTAGGACAAGGCAGCTTTCATTTGGAAAATGAATTATTTGGCAAAGTGAATAATCATGGTGGGAAAATAAAACACAGTGACACAATTTGGTGTCTTTCCTGGAAATAAATTCACTCGCTAACAATATAAAAGAGTAAAAGTTTTTGTTTTGATTCACAAACAGCAACATAGCTCGTCTGTCAGGGACCTGCATTAGTGTCTCAGTATACAAATAAACAGAGAAAGGCCAATGTGTAACTTCGGAAGGTAATAACTCCCTTGCTTTGTTTATTTATTTTTCCGCTCGTATTAGTTTGGCATAAGCTACACAAGACACCTCCAAGCTCGACAGCAGCACTAATAGGAAACAGTGATTTCTTTATTTGATAGTCCCTTCGGAGCAGTCCAACTTTCCTATAGGCACTTCAGACAAAGGCCAGAGCGCAGAGCTGAACTGACTGTTTGCTTGTATATGTTCTGTGTGCAGCAACAGATGTCCAGGTCTAAATGGAAACCATTTCTACCTCCTGATGATGTGTTTATGATTTGGGATGCAAAACTCCCCATAGCATAGGCAACATGTCAACAAGACTACCCATTAGAACTGCCTCTTGGCCTCTGTTGTGCACAGACAGGCCCGATTTTCGGAGTCTTTGATCAAATCAGGTGTTACAGTGATAAGTGCTGAACATATGACATAAGTTCTGAAGGCGTATGAATAAGAATATGCGTTGTTTCAGCCATCATTTAGAAGCACATGTTGGACTTAGCTTTAGTGGTAGGTAAAGCAGTCTGATCTGAGTTAACACCCCTGGTTGCTCCATACATCTCATCATCTCGTGGGAGGAGACGAAGGCTGGCACCCCAGGCTTTGTTTCCCCGGTCAGCCCAATGCGAAATCGTCTGTCCTCACTGTCCTGTCACACAATAAGCCCTGCCCTGCCTGGATGCAAGACAAAGACCACCTACCACTTTCGGACCATCCTATGCCACATTCTGCTATTGGCACCGCAGATTTATCAGGAGCATATAAACATGCGCATGCACACTCCCACATAACAAAAACCTCAGTGGAAATCGCAAACCTGCTCCCTAATCTTCACTAAATCTGCCCCCCCATTTGGCTTTATCTGTCTTTTGTTATCAGTGCTGGGACTGGAGAATGGCAGGGGGTCACAAGGGTAATACTTCTTTTCCAGCATCTGCTTAAATAGAGGGGGGGAGGCAGGAGAGCAGAGCCACGGAGGACAAGGGGCCTCCCCTTACTCAACTCCACAACCCTCCACACTCCAGCCCCCAACTCTGATATTTTTGGAACTCTTTTTTCCTTTTTTCCCCCCTTTATTCTGTCTTTTCTCTTTTTCCTTTCCTCTAAAACCCAAATAAAGTATGTGATGGATGAGTGAGCAGAGGCAACACCTCCCCCATCAATCTAGAGCCAGCCGGGGTTTAGGGAGGGGGAATCCGTCCCTTCACAGGCTTCCAGAGGACCCAGCAGCATGCCCCCCATGTCTCTCTCACACATCATCTGGACACACACATGCAGGATCAGCCATATCACAGGGTTGTCATGCACAGTTGTCGTCCACAGATGCAGATGCATGTTCAAAGCGCATGGGAGTATACACATACAGTATCGGCATGAAATGACAGATAAGTAACACTCTCAAACCTCAGACCTCAGCAAATACACCCCACCACAGCACAAATTAGCAACCCTTTTACAGCCCCAATAGTCTGTGGAGCCTCTATGCTCACAGAGAGCATGATTCAAACCAAATAATATAAAATTGCCATAACCCAGACAGGAAGGAGAACTAGCAAAGGAAATAAAAAAAACTGAGAGAATCAATGCAAAAGAGAGAATAGGAGGGGTAAAGAAAAGAGTTTGGAGAAAGGAGACACCAAATGGTCCTGGTTAGTGGCTGCAGAGCACAGAGAGATCTGAACAACACAGTCAGTCTCTCTCTCTCTCTCTATGAGAGCACCGCCAGCATAAGGAGTAAATTCCAAGAGAGTGTCGTCACCAGGAGCAAGTAAAAGGCAGGGAAGTGGTTTTAGAAGAAAAAAGAAAACCCTGGTTTAAGCCTTTGGGTAAGTTTGTGGGTGGTTTGGTGTGTGGTGTTGTATATATACACTCTATATATACACTGTATGTGTGTGTGTACATACATACAGTGGGCGCTTGGGGGTTGATTGCATGGTCCATTGCATTCTCATATCCATGAGGCATTAAGAAACCAAACACGTGCGTTATAAACTGCAGATGTGCACTGAATATAAACAATCACAAATAATGAGCTGATGACCACTACTATAAGAGCATCTCCTTCCCATAGACTGAGGTACTGTACCGGTTTATTAGGTTCACCTGTACAATTTAAGACAATAAAACAGACCTGCCACAAATTCTCTATGGTCATTTTGTAGGTCATAGTTAAGGGTGTTTTATTGGATTTGTATATCACGACGCCCCAAACATTCATAGTTTTGCACAACAGTGTAAGCAGCACTTTAAATTCGTGAACGGGCGATGGACAACATGTTAGAAACACACCTCAAAACAAAGTGAGCTGCACGGTTCTTGCGCCGGCCTCCGGCATGCATGAACCCGCAAACCTCCGCAATTATGTTACTGTGGTCGAACGCGTGCTTCTTGATTTTTTAAACAACCAACTATGCTCTCTTGTCCACTGGATCAAAAAGGGACCCCTGACCAATCACTTCCTCCTCGGTCCCCTTCAAAAACACGCCGATAGAAGGATAACCAATGTATTCATAAAGGTGAGAAGAACAAATAGAAAACAACACATGCTGTACTACAGTGGCATACAGTCTCTGTAAAACCTTTGACAGAATGTAGTAACGGCTTTGCCTGCCTTCTTCTTCTACAGTGGTTATACTGCTTTAGATTGGTCCACAGCGCCCAATTCAGTCACATCAAGTATTGAACCCACTCATTTGTGTGTAACAAAGACACAAACACTCACATAGTCTTTGTTTGAACTGAATATGAAGCACATGTTAGAGGTGGCGCAACTGTGAACTTAACAGACTTCTCATAAAATGTCTTTATAGAATGAAGAAAAAGATCAACCTGAGAATTATGATTCCATCAAGGTAATTGAAACCAAACTAGTTCAGAGCTATAGCCAGTTTTGGGGAGTAACTAGTTACATGTAACAGAGTTGAATAAATTAATGGAAATCAAATCAATGTGCTTACATACATGTAATCAATTACAAAAAAATGTTTTAATCAAATTAGTTGCTCATCAAAATGTTGGTGAAAAGTTTAAATCTAGAATATAACATTTATTATGTTGCTCTGTTCCAATCATAATTCAAGTTATATTGAAGATCTTTTAATAAAAGTACAACAACAATCCATGCTGAGAACATGTGTTAGAAAAGTAATCAAATGGGATATTTTTCATTACTTTGGTGAAGTAATGAAAATAGTTACATTACATTTTTATAATGTTGGTCCGTTGGCTGTTTGTTGTGAATAAACAGCAAAAACACTGACATCTCCTATTCTGTCAGAATGCACGAAAACAGCTTCTGTTTGGCTTGATCAGTTGTCTGACACCTGGACGAGCTTTCTGAGAGACAATATGGTCGTGATAGAAATAGTTTGCATGTATGTGTGTGGCAGGCAGGAAGAGCCTCCAACCAGCGGAATCATTGAGCCTGGGCTCATTTGCAGCCAACATGGCCCCAAAACTGTGGAGATCCAACTCATGTGCAGCCAAACCAGATTCATCAGACTCCAGACAGCTTGATGTGGCGACGGCAACCCTGTGTTGTTGTTGTTGTCATTTTTGTTTTTGAGTCAGGCAAGGGCTTCCGGTAGTTTGATGCCACACATTATCAATGGGTGGTTTTTCAAACTATGTGTTTGGATACAAAATGGACTGAAGCCCTTTTGCTGTTGGGTAACCACATGACACGATAACTAATATGTTTTAAGGAGCCCGAGTTTCAGGACAAAACGATACAAATCACTTCAGACTCCCGTTCTGGCGAACTGATCATGCAAGTATGTTGCATCGTAATTGAAGTCAATATTCAGAAGAAAAAAAGCTAAATTGACCTACAGCAGAACTAAAAATACTGGTTATCACAAGCACACGAGGAGTGGAGCTAAACATAGCAAAAACTTCTGACAGTGAGGGAGAAGGAGAGGGAGAGGGAGAGGGAGAGAGAGAGAGAGAGAGAGAGAGAGAGAGAGAGAGAGAGAGAGAGAGAGAGAGAGAGAGAGAGAGAGAGAGAGAGATAGCCTAACTAACAGCTGTGAACATTTTCCATTTGAAGTGAAACATTCCTGTGTGCTCGTGGCCCTGCACACTCCAGCGGGCTTCCTCTCAGCTCCATGTGGTATTTGTCCCCAGCTAAGATCCAGAGAGTGGGAGAGTGAGCTGCAAACTTTCCCAAGGATACCATCCAGCCACATGCCACTCTTGCCCTCCCTCTCGGCAGAACGCTTTCCTCTCTTCCCACTCTCCTCCTACGCTCCCTCTCTCCTCCACTGCCTGCTTGCCACCATCTGTGGCTTACCAGGACATCATTTTCATTAAGGATTTGCCCCTGATTGGAGGATCATTCTATTCTAGTAAAGGCAACCCACTGCATATTTAAAGCCTCAAAATAAGCACTTTCATGTCTGAGCAGTAGTACAAAATATTTAGCCATGCTAGCAACTCTTTGGTTAGCAATGTTGGTCTGTCGATCTGTCCGCCACAGTGGTCCGGAAATAAATATCCATACAACTATTGGATGGATTGCTATCACATTTTGTAAAGACATTAATGGTCATCGAGGGTTTCCAGATGACGTGTCCCACATGATTTTGGTGATGCCCTGAGTTTTCCTCTAGCACCAACTGGAGGTTGACATTTGGTGTATTGAGCTAAATTTCTTTAAAATGATTAAATGGATTGCCTTAAAATTAGGTTTTGGATTTCTTTTAATAAGTTCACTAATATGCTTTATGACCAAATACCTGGGAAAAACTGTTGACGTTCCCACAGCTTCAGCTATATTTTTGTCCTACTTAACAAATGTTAGCATGCCAAATAAGATTGAGAACATGGTAAATGTTATCTGCTGAAGATTAGCAATTTTGATCCTAGTCCGGTTTTATTTCCATTTGCATGATGATACGTCATGGGTCAATTCTATTTGGTGCCTGGCTTCACCAGAAAGTGGGACAGTGAAATCGGTTCACACATCCTTGTAAACTAGTTGGTGCAGGAACCTGATGGGTGATGATTACTTGGGGGTCGTGTAGTGGCTACCGTTGCTTATGGTTTGCTTTGTAGTGCCAAAAATGGATGCAAAGAGGAAAACTATTGGCATTGTTTTCCACTCACTCAGAAGTCATCAAAGTCAAGACGATTTGCAATTGGTCAACGGTGTAAATTTGCATGTCAATATTCACCGAAGTGGAACTCTGTGAAAGCGACACAAATTTAGATCACCTCATTTTCATCTGATCACAGCAATTGTACTGCTATAGCTACTGGTGTGACTGTGCCCTACCTTTGAATTCATTGTCTTATAAAGTATTATAAAAGCTGAAAAAGAATACAATTATTTCTCTCCCTCCTCTCTCTGCCGGAACTCCTCCTGGCTGATACCTATCTTACTAAAACACTGAGTGTTTTTAAATGTTATCCCTTTTGTTGTGTATTTCCATTCAGGAACATTCTGACATTTGGTCCCGCCTTGCCTGCCTGTGTCCAAATGCACATTAAAACAGCCTGAACCTCTTTCTGTTCTCTCCGCCGCCACATCTCATGGCTGCCACAACTGTAACTGCCATGAGATGTGTGTGTGTGTGTGTGTGTGTGTGTGTGTGTGTGTGTGTGTGTGTGTGTGTGTGTGTGTGTGTTCAGGATCTCGGCTCAGCTCGTGTGTCCACAGGATCTTTGGGTCTC
Organism: Ophiodon elongatus; assembly: GCA_016806645.1. Classification (NCBI taxonomy): domain Eukaryota; kingdom Metazoa; phylum Chordata; class Actinopteri; order Perciformes; family Hexagrammidae; genus Ophiodon; species Ophiodon elongatus. The sequence continues at coordinate 10,352 of JACSYO010000779.1, read as the reverse complement.
CAGTTGTGTGGGTAACATGACGCTTCGGCCCCAGCCAGTTGCCGCAGATGGTACGAGCAAAACAGCTAAGCGCTAGAGGGGAGAGAGGAGGAAGTGTTGTTATCACCAGCTGGCTCAGTGGCTCAGCCAGAGCAGTCAGTAAGACGAGTGCAGCAACAGGAACGCGTGGGTGTGCATGTTGGCTGGAAGGAGGCCCCTGAAGTCTGAGAGGGCAAGTGTTAGTAGTGTGTGCACGAGTGTACACATTTGCTGTTTCTAGGTACAATACGTGTACCCACATCTGCGTGTGTATGCGCGAGCGATCGCGTGTGTGGCCTTTAATGCTCCTCAACGCGGTGGCCCACACATGACGTACTTCTAGCCCAGGGCATTTACTACGACCTTCATTTTGTTTGTTTTTACAGCCTTCTGAGAGGACGCTGAGAAGCTTAGACTTGTTGCTGTGTTGTTTTAGTCCCGATTACCCAGCATTTAATGTCTAAATGTTACAGCAATTTGCAAACATCTGAGATAAGTCAATACTGCCAGGAAATATCGCTCGAAAAATAGAAATCATCTGTAGTTTTACATTCTTGTTGTAACTGGGCAGTCTGTGTTGATTCAGGGCAGTTATAAGAGTTTTCTTTTTCCAGACTGATGATCGCATGAGCAGACAGCACTCAGTCAGGGGAACATCAGCATCTGAACCCCTGTAGTTCGGGTATTTGAATGCTTTACATTAACGCCTGTGTGAGCTGATACTTCTCGCGGCCTCTGAGGGATTCAAACCTAAAGTAGAAAGGGCCTCTGACAGTTGGGAGGATGCAGCCATGAGACCTTGCGTACCAGTAAAACTAAAAACAAGAACACGTTTCCCGTAACATACATTGATTCCCCTCCCATTTGTAGTGTTTGTGTGTGTGCGTGCGGCGTTTCTTTGTGTGGCCTTGTGGTGTTACAGAGTTCACACACTCACAAGTCGGCCTGGGAAATTTCTGTAACATTCTGTATAAACTTCTAAAGATGAAACAGAAAGCTACTTTGAAACTTATCATTGCAAATATTTAAAACTCTGTTTACAGTTAAGGGGCAGTTGGGACTCCGCTACAAGCCTGTAAAGATATGACAACACATAATTTTCCGAAGGCTTTCTTTCCAAGCAGGCTCTTCTCTTTCCACATAAATCTTTCCATATTTACATCTCGATTTATAAAAAGTCCAAGGCCGACATTCCCTTTCTCCCATCGTGTCATCCCACCCTTTCCTAAAAGCAGTTATTGTTAGCACGTGGCATCATTGAAGCCAAACAACAAAAGGAATTGTCCACTACAAAAAAAGGGGGGACCAAAACCTGACATCATCTCTTCTTTGTTTCTTTTAATATTTTTTTGATGTCCAAATTCAGTAACACCTCTGCCACACTACATCTTTAAGAGCACTATTACATAACAGAGCCAAAAACCCCCCCCACCCCCCTCCCTTTTCACATGTTTCAGAGTGTGACTGCCATGAGTTGAACACTGAAAAGGGGGACAGAGGACCCTCTGAATGATCAGAGCTGGTGGAAGGAGGATAGAGAGCGGGAGCGTGCGTAGTAGTGCGATGTCCTCACAGTACATCATTCCTCCCCTCTTTGTCACCCTCCGCCCTCCAGGCAGTGAGCCGTCCCCAGTCCGTGGACAATGGGACTGCTCAACCAAAATAGCACCTTGCTTTAGCCAGGCTTCCTGCCTGTGTCCTGGCCTTGCAATATTTCTTGCCCCTTATCAAAAGGGGATTCCACTGGATTACGAACTGGAGTGGGGGACAGTTGGGAGAATAGGTCCGTTCAGGTGAGCGGACAACTGTAGATGGGGGCGAGACAAGGAGAAAGGTTTGGTACAGCTGTGAAGATGGGGAGGCTCAGGACTGAGGGAGGACTAAAACAGAGATATCGCACATTGAAGTCAAGAGAAGGTGTGAAAAAGCAGGGAGAAGACTAAAGTGTAGAGTAAGACACTAGCTTCCTCTTAAGTTTGCAGTCGGTTGTGATGCACATGCAGCACATTACAGACTCATGGACTGCTAACTCCTGCAGCTGGCATTTAACCCTTTAGAGATTAGTCAACTCTGACCAAATTAGACCACAGACAACAGTGCTTCACGTATCAAGAACAACAATGGACACACATGCTGTCAAAAACAGGCTGTGCTTGCCCACAGAAAACACAAATGACAGTTTTAAATAGGCTTGGTGACTGAAAATTCCCCTAAAATCTTTGCCTGGGGAGGGTAAACAAAGTGAAAGGAAGTACTGTAAGAGTCATCAACATACACAACTTGAGAAACATTTGCATTATCCTCTAAATTCCTGTTAAGTGCTGTGTGAAATAAAAAAAAGTCAACCTATTTCGAACTGATGTGTAATCACTCAACGTCTTAATTGTAATAAAACTGCTGTGCAATATGAGGAAATCTAAAAATAATCTCCTCAGTGTCAATCTATTGGTGGTTCACTACCAGCAAAGACAGCGATGCTGGTATTGGTTTCACCTTGTGAGTGTTTATATTTCTGTCTACGGGCATTTTTTGTCAACGAGATAGCGATGCAACAGTATAAGATTCAGTCGCGAAGGTCTTGTTCGAAGGTGGGTGTGGTCCGGGGCAAGGGCACCGGAAGTACATGGGTAGGAAGAGGGGAAGCCCCTGGTCCAATTTGGGCGTCTGGTGTGATCGCAAGATGGTCTCTAGTTCTCATTGTTTACAGACTTAAAAAAGAAACCGTAACAATCAATAATTTGGAGAAATTTGTTTTGTGTTCATTGTATTTTCAAGAATTAATCAATTAATAATTAAGTTGGTATTAAACATGCCCAACAATCATAAAAGGACACAGAAAAAGTTTTCAGGGTAAAATACTTATTTCAAAGCGATTTAAATAGTATGAGAATATTATCATTAGCACAAGAAAACTATGTACGCAATCAAGTTTTGAAATCTTTCACATTCTCTTCATTTGTAATGAAAAAGAAACAACAAATAGTAAACAAAACAGTAGATCGGACTGCAACAATTACAAAGTCTGGGCATGTTATCGTCTAAAGCAACAGAGTTTGGTGCTCATTTACGTTTGAGTTCTTTGGCTATCGGCCATGGACTTAATTGCAATCAGAAACGGGGCACATTTCATCTGGTAGCTGGCCTGTTTGGCCTCCTGTTCACAGCGTTGCATTCTATTGCTGCTTTATTTTGTTCAGCCTGTATGATCGGCGTCATGCTCACATAATGCAGCTTCAATCTGTGCTGAGTTAAACACGACCCATCTTATGAGAGCTCCAACCTCCATCACCATCGCACCTACAATCGTTTCTGAATGTTCATCTAAACAAAGTGACAGTCAGAGAAATAAAAGTAAAACCAGTTTTGCAGTAGACAATTTTGCAAACATGGTATAAAAAGAGCTCGAGACCACATGAAGGACAGTGAGTAATATGACACTGCTCTCCAGATTTCTGAGAAAAGCTACCCATCTCTCTTTCTCCAAAGCTCTCTCTCCCTCTCTGAAGCTCTCTATGCTCTTGCAGCCTGAAGACAGACCCTGTCCTCCCTAAGGGCTCTGCTCGGTGCAAACCCAAGAAAGACTTTTTCACTGCATTGTGTGGAAGACATGTTGTGAAAGGTTTTGGCTCTGACTGTCTGACAGCAGTGGGGGCTGTCTGTGTGAGGGCCTCATTCATAGCTGTGGAAATATGATGTGGTGAGTAGATGCATATGGGGCTGTACATCTCTCCCCCTCTCCGTCTGAAGTGCATTCAAACCACGTCGTCCTACTGAGAGCTTTATTATGCTGCCCAGGGGAACACATCATCTCTGTGGCCGCATCGTGGATCTCTCTGTGGACTCTGCCTCTCTGGTTTCATTCTCTCTTTCTATTAAACAGTGCAGTGACTAACTGGGAATGCACCTTGTCTATCCCTAGAGGACCACCAGGACTGAACAGCACGCGTCCTCTCATCGGCAAATATCCCCAACTCATCCTGCCGCCCCCCTTTTAGTTTACTGTGGGAACTCTTGGGGGAAGATATTTTAATCAGGCTCCAATGACTTTTAAAAGATGTTTCGGTCTTTTATGTCACATAAATATCATTAAAAATATGTCTCTTATGCTATCAGTGGTTTCAAAAGGCAATACATTTGCGATGATCCTGTATAGGACACTGTATACGTTCAGGACAGCTACTGTAAGGGGCAATAAAAATGGGAATTTTCTAGGGTACCTAAAGCACATTTAGGTCTGTGGATGCACAAAAGCCTGCAGGTAAAATAAAAAAGAGATGCGAGTGTATGTGCACAATAAAATAGGCCATCACTGAGCAATATGAACGTGCGATGTTGATGCATGGCAGTCTCAGAAGATTGATACAACCCAACTGAACAAAATGAGCAAGCCGCAAAACCAAAATGAGTCACAAGGACAAAACCCCAGCACTGATTATCAGCAAGTATACTTGTCTCCCCAATTCAAAACAAGTAACACATACCAGCAGCACTTGGGATAGAATGCGGCCCCATACAATTAACAACAATTGGTTGCGTTCCCTTAAGGATTTTCCCAGACAAAAGTGCTTGCCGTATCAATACGGTCCCTAGCTCCCTCCCTCGCCTGCAGTGCTGTGGAATCATATCTGGCCTCTTTGTGCGCAGGGGGATTTCCAGCCGCTGAAACGGTGAGCCGGTTGGGAATGGGCAACCGACCTCTGGGCAGCGTTTCTTTAACCGTGTGGGAACGGAGCGCTCCGTGTGGGACTGGGTGCCACGTGACAAACGCACACATACATACTTCTTCAGGAACACACACACGGTGACACAGCAGGTGGGACAGTGTGAAAGCGACAGGGCAGATTTGAAATGACACCAGGCCAAATTGTAGGCTCTTGTGGTATCTGTCTAGACTCAGTTTCACCTGACCTTCACACAGAGGCAGGCCTTTTTCTGTGGAAGTGACAGGACTGGAGTTGTATCAACTGCAATGAAATACACACACAATTACGGTTGGCGAAGACACAAGGGTGTGTGTGCGCGCTATCACAGAAGCTCAGTGATAGCACTGTCACAAACAAAAAGGCAGAAAAATGAAAAGGTCCCGTGTTTGTATCAGTGCATGGCAAAACCTATGAATAAGATACAGTTACAGTTGGAGTTGGACCGCTGAAGGAAAAATAGAAAGTCATGGTCATGATAAAACCCTCATAGTTTGAAAACAGTTGTGACAGGTGTGGACTCAAAACGCCAATCTTTGGTGTGAAAGTCCTACACATATACTGCCCATCCATTGTCCAAAAAGACATTGTGTCTTTTCCATTGCATTACTGGTGATACACAATGTCTATTTTTAAATGAAAATAAAAGCCATTTCGTTTGCCGGCAAGTTTCAGCGCCCACATTCATCAAGTAAAAAAAAAAATAGTATTTGGAAAATATTAAGAGTTTTGTCTCACAACAGACGCCGCAAAGTCACAGCACAGAGTACCAGTAGTCAGATTTCACTGTACGCCACTATTTGGCAATAGTTCGGATTTAACCCCAATGTTAATGACCTGATAATGAGGCAATCTGTAGACTTTGTCTGAGGAAGGTGGCAGGCAGCATCTGGAGGCAACATCGCTAATCGAAGGACACTTTCAAGGTCACCAGGGACTCCACCACGGTTTCCCGGCAGCAACGCAGCCGCCGAAGCTGATCGCGACCACTCCAGACAATAATGGGCCCCACAGCGAAAACTTGACCGGATACGGCATCCAACGTTAAAGTTCAAGGTAAGTGCTCTACAGAGCGTCATCTCGTCTTGTAGATTGTCTGGTATAATCGGTAACAGCGATGTTGTCTCAAGTTTATCATTGTCCTCACCGTGGCACCGTGTGGTAAGGCACGGTCACCTGACTACATAAAAGAAACACTGAACAGCACCATTGAACATAAATGAGTGCAGAATTATCCAAGTAACCTAATTCTTGAGCTGATGTAGATCGGGGACATAAAAAAATGGTGCATACTTGTATGGAGTAGTTGGAAATTGTTTACACCTGCACAAATATGAAAATCCTTATTGGGTCAACCTATCTATTCATAGTCTCCTTGATTTATGAACCATACAGTGCTACCACCCTCCTGCACATCCTCACATTTAAAAAGGAAGATGTCAGCATTTTAAACTCATAGTAACTTATACATTCTATGTAAATGGCCATTAGTAGAGAGCACAATGGACAACATGACACTGTCCAACTTCTTGCAGATTGCTATTCCTATATCAGGTTTGGGGTAAAAAAATGTATTGTACTACTATGGTAACAGTAAACAGGTATCAGCCCCAAGTGAGCAGTCCACCATCCACTACAGAGCATTGCAGCAAAAATAATTAAACTACCTCAGGAAACTACTACTGCCATACGGATGTTGTTGTTGAAAATTGATCTCTGTTAGCTTCTCTGGTGCACATTTTGAAAGCCTGAAAGTCACATGTGACTGCTCTGTAGTCTGACAAATTCTTTACATTCTTTCTGATCAAAGGAATTATAACAACTCAAGCACTACTCAAGATGCATTTGAAGGGGATGCTGCTGTAGATCATGATGTGATTAATAAGAACACAAAGATGGAATTTATCAGAGAATAAAGAGAAAATATAATAGATCTTAAGATAACATTTTGTAAATCCTCTCCACTAATACAAAAATGTTCACATAAACATGCATAAACACAGTTTAACTGTGTAATAATGCCATTTAAATATAATGTGAGAAGTCTAATGCAATAGCTGATAAACCGGATACATATAATCACAATTAGAGTACTCTGACAAAGAACTGCACACAGAGTATGCGACTTTACATAGTGCAGCTCTTGTAAAAGCAAAAACCTAATCTTGTGTCTCAATGACTGAATTGCTAAAAACCATGTCTGGCCAATGGTCAGTAATGAGCAGACAGAAGGTTAATCAGATCTACTCGGCAAACGCAGAAAACCCCAGCTGCACAGAAGCCATTCTTCTCTTAACAGACTTGTAATTGCAGAGACAGACAGACAGATGCGGCTTACAAAACAACTCGTGAAGAGGAATGCCAGCCATTTGGCATGTACAGTACAACAGATGAATGGCTTTTGTTGAGGGGTTTCACCGGGCGTAGTTGACAGAGGGCTAAAGTCAGTGCTCCACAGCCCAGCAGACAGACGGGACAATAACAGGCCAGTGTATTTCACCCACAGTTTTTCTCTAGGAGCCTTTTCACAGCTAATCCACTGGGCCTGAGAGGAGCAGCAGGACAGGTCAGTAATGCTGCTCCACCTCTGCGGAGGCCTGAGTCTTTGGCAGCATTATGGAGGCAGATAAAGGAGCTAGACGCTGCCTTCTGTGTCTCTGAAGTCACTCTTGTCGGGCTGAGCCTGATCCCTGACATCGGACTATTGGAAGGAAGGCTGGCAGGTCATAGGCTCAGTTTGATGGCCAGGTAAGCTGCTGTAGAGCCTGCTGTTACTATAGTCTGCCCTGGCTGGATGCTCGCACTATGGCCTGCCTGTCATGAGATCAACAACAGACATCCCTACCTTCCATAACCACCTCCCTTCCCTATTTGTTTCTGTCTTTCACTCTCTCCGGCTCGCTTTCTCAGCTCTCCACCCTACTTCTGGATGCCCTAAATCATCCAGCCCACTTTTTTAAATAGTGCCCAATGTCTCTGAATCAAAAGCACACTAAACATGTCACATTCCGCATGGTACCTATCTCTCTGGTGGCAGGACTTTCTCACAAAACTTAAACCCTATTTTTCTTTGAATGAGAGTACTCTATTGTTGCTCGAATTGTCCATCCAAACCCTAGCAACTTCCCCAAATCGGTATGCCGCAGGAATTCATGGCTCCACTGCCAACTCTAGCTACCTGGTAAAGGGGATTAGGGCTGCTTTATCCTTTAGTCAAGAATGCGGAATGGCTGAACTTCTGACCAAGTCAGACAGGCTTGACATTCAAAGCCTGTGTTCCAGGGTGATGCCTCCAGCCTCTGTTGTTCTTCACTCAACTTAAATTCCCATCAGGACAATTTGATATCAATAGTACTAAATAAACCATCCAAACCATAGCCTACTGTATCTAATGAAAAGTTATGTACAGTACAAATAAGATAGCAATGTTGACGCAAAAGCTTTCACGGAACTTGAAGATCAAATGTTTAAGAAATAGGTTAACACCCTCGCAAATGGCTGGCTAACTGTCATATTGTCAATATAATTATAATCCTAGCATTCATGGTTCAGCACCATTCATCCGAGTTCGAACAGGTAAAACCATGTGTCCACCCATTTGTCCCACTCCTCCACCTTGGCCTCCAGGCTATCGTGTAAAAATAGCTATCATCGATAGCATTCCTAAGTCATTGCACTGTGCACAAGGTGACTACCACTCCCAGTACCTCGGCAATAAGTCTCTCACACTCAAGCCCATTCATGAATACCATCCTTGCCCAAAACCTGCCATCAGAAAAGACACATGGCCTCATCAAAAATACAAGAAAACACTGGGAGTATTACTAAGGCATCAAACACAGATCATCAATAAATTCCACAGCAAAAAAAACAAAACATATGAAATTTATGATTTTATGTTTAAACATGCAAGTGAGGCATTCTCTTATCAAATATGTGCCAATTATGAACAAACCTCTCTGTAAAAACCTTCAGAATATAGATTGGACTGATACTGGAAAGTTTGGTGTTGGAGTTAGAGATTTCTGGCTCAGATTGACTGCCTCAAAAGATATATTGTAAAATCATGAATCAATGAACATAAAACTTTCCCAGTTGATTACTTACATTAAGACAACTACTTTTGTATTACAAATTTTCATAAATAGAAATAAATATTACAAACGAGGCATTATCTAATTCTAACTTTTGGTGAATTTAGGATAAATCTACAGATGCAAATAGACAAAGTGTAGTAAAATAAACACCTTGATATGTATTTGGGAAGTTTTCTTTCCACTAGTCTGAAAGAAGACTAATGGACTTATGGAGGCAAAATAGCCCAAAATCTCAAAATTGACCAGTGCATGAACAACAATGTTACAGCAATTTGTTCTTTATTCATAGCCAGATATATATTTAATATGGAATTATTTATTGTAATATTTATATTTATATACATATATATACTGTATATATATTTCTTTTTATTATGTATTTATTTATTTATATACCAATGTGGAAAGAAAACCAACAATTCAGTTGATTTTTATTCATATATTATATTATGCATACTGACTTTAGCCAATGTCTCATCATCTTAAAGTACATCATAAGAATCTAATAAATTCTTAAAGACCACAGTATTCTGACCAAACTGTCGAATCCTTAACCAACTACAATGTATTAATATATTCATCAACATCAACACTTCATATACAAGATTAGGAATTATGATTATTGCTTACTGAATTTGTATGCAATACTGACTTCTATTATATATTATCTGCATTTGAATGACTGAAGATTGCATGTTAAAAAAAATATTATGTACGTATGTATCTGACTATTGTAGTAACAACAAACACCTTTACGACTTGCTCGGCATCATCTGTGAAACATAATTATACAAAAAAATGACTACTTTTTGCTTTTGGTTTGTATATTAATTAGATATTTCCCCATACATTGTAAAGATGTATTGGGGGTAAAAAGTAATCTGCGGTAAGAGAGGTTTAGCCTTTGCTTAAAGCGTGAACGTAAAATTCTAAGAAACTGTTGCTGGGCCACAGCCCAAACTATCATCAAACACAAAAAACATTCTTGTATTTATCTCAAATCAAAACCAAACGGGGCTTTTCCATTTTTAGTTGCTGCCTGCCATAGTGATACCACATAAGACGTATGAACAGTATAAAAAAAGAGAAGAAGCTTACAAAACAAGGTGTGTCTTGGTTTTGGCAAGGTAAATGTGTCTTCCACTAGAGCAGAAAAAGAATAAACAGGAACTTCTCCTGTAAATATGTTTATTCTAATGATAAAAACAAGACAGTATGCTGAAAGACCTGCAGTGCTTCTGCAGCTGGATTAGGTGCTTGTATGACTACTTCTATTTTGTCAGTAAGTCCTAGAGCTTCTCTACTTCCTTCAGCTTCACTATCCAACATATATACATATACATATATATACATACATATACATATATATATATATATATATATATATATACATACATACATATATACATACATATATACATACATACATATATATACATACATACATATACATATATACATACATATATACATATACATATATATATATACATATACATATATATACATATATATATATATACACACATATATATAC
>JACSYO010000778.1:310000-335000 GCA_016806645.1 Ophiodon elongatus | reverse complement strand
TTATGACTTTGTATCTCATAATTATGACTTTGTATCTAATTTATGACTTTATAGCTCATAATTATGACTTTGTATCTCATTTATGACTTTATATCTCATAATTATGACTTAATATCTCATAATTATGACATATCTCATAATTATGACTTTATATCTCATAATTATGACTTTGTATCTCATTTATGACTTTATATCTCATAATTATGACTTTGTATCTCATAACTATGACTTTATATCTTATAATTATGACTTACCATGGGGATATATTTATTATCACGGCTAAATTTCATCTTATTTTCATCTTTTTTTTTTTTTTTTTTACTGCGCAGCCTAGTCTGTAAACCAGCAAATGGAGTCAGTGTTCTCTCTCAGCCAATGAAAGATGAGACAACAAGAGGAGCTTCTTTGTTAGAGTTCATACAAACAAGTCCTTCATCGTTCCGTTAGACTCAATACACATTCATTAAATTAATGCTAATTTAATCACACTTCACAAAATCTGAGGAAAGGATTAGTTTGGACTTGTTTTTTACAAGTCTGACTTAAAAACAGTTATCATATGCATCACGTTTTAAGTTATTTATCTATTAAAGAAGCAGTTGTAAAAATGAGAATATATATATATATATATATATATATAAAGGTCTCTATATAAGTGAAAGTATATGAAGGTAAAGTGACAATATAAAGGTACAATAAAAGGAATTAGTCAATCCTGTGTACAATAAGTTAAACTACAACTAATAAAAGGCTTCAACAATTCTTTTTCATGATTACATTTTCACTTATACACACGTATAAAGGCAGCTACTCTGGCCAGCAAGATAACGGCTAGTTATAATTTTTTTAACACGTTTATTTATTTTCTGTTCTACTTTCTATCTTGGCATTTTGTTCTTAGTATTGTAGATTATTGTAGTTATAGGCCTGGTGATAAAAGGCTCTAGTTTGACCAATTCTGTCAGATTGCTAGGTCGCTAATGGGACAATAAGAGACATAATACCATCAACTCCTGAACTGTCAAATCTATGTTTCTTGGGTTATGCTCTGGGAAAGACGGGGAGATGGTGCAACACAGCTGAGAAGCTACAGTCACTTCCTTTATTCTGGCCTCTCAAAGGTCAGAGGTCACATGGCGGTGAGCTAACGAAGGTTTTTCACGAATGAAATGTTTGTGAGTATTGTTTCAAGACAAGAATGCATCCTTTAAAGTGAGTCGTCCTTTAACACAACACACTTTTTAATGTCGTGTACTCAAAATGATTCGTTTGAATGCGCCAGCCAAACAAAACGAGCGCGGCAACGGAGCTCTGTGGCGGCCATTTTGGTTCTATTCATTTGAGGCGGAAGCGCTGTCGAAGCTACGGAAGCCCATTACGAGTAAAAGAAAAAATAAGATGAAAATGTAGCCGTGATAATAAGAATATCCCCATGGTAAGTCATATGTATGACTTTATATCTCATAATTATGACTTTTTATCTCATAACTATAACTTTATATCTCATAATTATGACTTTATATCTCATTATGACTTAATATCTCATAATTATGACTTTATATCTCATTTATGACATTATATATTATAATTATGACTTTATATCTCATAACTATAACTTTATATCTCATAATTATGACTTTGACTTTTGACGTTTGAATGTGTGCAGTCAGTGGATGAGAAGAAGTGCAGGGGCGGTAATGACGTGAATATAATAACCAGCTTCCTTCTGATAACGGAGTGCGAGGATCCTCCCACATGTCCTGTAAACATGTCTCGTGAAATGAACAAATCCTGCAGACAAAAAAAGAAAAACCCAGCAATCCAAAACACATGGAATCAAACGGAGACAGATTTTCTGTAGAGAAATATATCTCAGGTTTATTAATAACCTCATCGATTTTTTTCCAACGCCGTACAGCGGGCTACTTATAAAACAGTATGTACACATTGCTTTTAAGTCACACTGTCCATGTTTGGAAGTGCTCCTCCATCTTCACTCAGTCATTGCAATAAATAAAAAACACACCGAGTCAAACATGTCACAGCGTTGTCTGAATATTAAAACATGCCAAACCGGTATCTTCTTTACGTATCCGGGGGAAATGAAAATGGGGAATAACTTTACCTCCATATAAGAGTTTTTAAAGCAACTGGATTTAAAGTATTGTTGCGATGCTTAACTATAAATATTGTTTGTGTTTCAGAGAGCTTGGATTATCTCACATCTGCATCTCTGCGGCCCGATCTCTGCGTGCAAACTAACCCTACATAAAAAGACAATAACATGCAAAGAACATGTTGTGGGGCACTTCGCTCCACGTGCACGAAACCCGAGACTACTCAAACAGTCCAACTTGTGAATGATACAGTGTGGAAAACTCCCTGGCCTGAGAACCCTGCACCAGAAAATATTTAACCTCCGTACAGGTCTAATCATCACACCGCTGCAGGGCTAAAAACAACACGACAGGAGTTGCTGATAAGCCCTGATCCCCGCCCCCCTCCCGCTCCAGTCCCATGACATAAAAAAAAAAGAAAAGGTCTGAACAATAAAAACGGCTTAGCAGATTCGGACCGGCAGTCAAAGCTGCAGGAATTTCAATATTTTTAACCGGCGGGAGAGGAGTCGAGATAAGGGTTAGGGTGAAAAATAGATGAGGACAAGTGATGAGGACAAGTGAAGAGGAAGTGTGGGAGGAGACGAGAAAAGGAGGGAGATACAGGATGTTGAAGGGTGACGGGAAAATTATCTCTTTTTGCTTTGGTTATCGTGTCTAACGACAAAAGAAAATGGAAGACAGAGATATGAGGAGTAAATTATTATTTGAGGTCAACTCTGTGCAATGTTTATTGCTATTTAATGTCTAACAAAACAATGGAAATAAAACTTTAAATAACATCCCGTCTCTCATTATAAATAGAGCTATTTTCAACATGTCGTCCATCTCTTCATGTACAGAGTATTTACAGTAAAATCACACCGACAGCAATCAGGGAACCGAACACAGTGTTTCTGGTTGAAATAACCCAATAAAAAGCTGCGTCTCACAGCTGGAAGCCCGTCTCACAGAACCACACCGTCAGGTGCCTGTAACCCCCCCCCCCCCCCGAAAAAAGAACAACAATAAATACAATGTTTACAATAAATACAACATTAATAAGTAGAACACTTGTTTGCACATTTCCCAGTACACAAACTGGTAGTCACACAGCCAACCAGTGGCTTCACTGGAAACCAGTATGAGACCAATTGCTACATGAGACCTATGAACCAGCAGGCAGGTCTACGTCTTCTTAAGGCTATGTCGACTCTACGTTTCTATTTAACGAGCAGGTTTCTCCTCTACGGTGAGGGAGCTGGAAGGTCCTGCTGTATTAAAACTAGGGTTCTCACAGAGTGCCGATCTTCTATTCACCTGGTCGGGGTAAATATATATTATATTCACCCCCGGGGTACGAAAACAGAAATAACGGTCTGGAAACTAGATTTTGACATCTTTTAGACCTCAAGGTGAGAAACAGCCCAGTCACCAGTAAAAACGTTGCCATTGGATGTTCCTGCAAACCGCGGACACGTTATTGAAAGTTACATAAAACAAGTGTAACCAGCAAGAAACAAACCCAGGACTTTCATCCAGGAGACCGATGTTAATGTCCCATGTGACACCAAAAGTTTACATTTACACTTTGTTTTACTGAACATTGTTCCACATAACGTTGTTCCACATAACTTTGTTTTATGTAGAAAACATATTAATGTTGTATTTTATTTATTTGCAGTTTTTACGCAAAACGCAGTTTAACGTAATGTTGCTTTATGTAACATTGTTGCGTAATACAACGTTTGACGGAGTGTTTTTTTTTACGTTGTTATGCTTATTACATTATATTATGTTGTTGTACATTTACTGTAGTACTGTTACGGTTATTACATTAAGTAGGTACATTATTGTTTCGACACAAACAATTATTCAGACCGACGAATCCAGAGATGACCGTGTTACAACCTTGCCCACATTATGGCATTGACCACGGTACGACCGTGACCGCATTACGACCTTGATCGTGTTACGACCTTGACCGCGCTACGACCTGGGCCGCGTTATGACCTGGACCACGCTTGGTGGATCTTTGCTATAGAGATTATTTGCTGTGCCTCCATATTGCTGATAATTGGTATTATTGGATGTAACTGGTTGGTACTAGCTTATGTGTGCATACTCGTTTCTTGGAAAGACAAGATGATTGGATTTTGATATAAAAATACAAAGAAATATATTGCATATATATTGTTAAACAGGGGCATAACATGTGATCTCAAAGGATTAAAAATACATTTTTAATTTCATCTCAACTTTAAAAAGCGCGGCATTGTGCGATTTTACTTGCGTGGCTGATGTGAAACGTATTTTTTAAAAGAAACGTGGACATCTATCGTATCCTGCGGTTTGCTAAAACGTTCAATGGCAACATTTCTTTCCGGCAACTTTTTGGTTGTCATAAAATAAACCTCTTTTGTACCTTTTAAAGGACCTTAAATGCTTTGGAATATTCATTTTTTCAGACTTAACTTAAGCTACGTCACTTGCATGTTTAAAGTGTTTTTTAAACCAGTGCTAGCTTATACAACAGTTGTTCATCTTTCTTAACTTTTTTAAAATAAATCACTATATCATCAACAAAATAATGCATCTTCACAGTCACTTAAAATAGTTTCAGTGTCTCTGCATACACAGGAACGAACTCAACAGGTGGATCACATGCTAGCAGCGTTAGCATCTGAGCTCAGTCTGCGAGGAGCGAGCTGCTACAATCTTCATGTTAATCTCTTCATCTCCAACTCCTCGTCGGCTCTGGACATTGAATAGCTTCAGTATCACTTACAAACACAATAAAAGCTACTTCACATTGTTTTTGAGTGCCGTTCAGACACACGCACACGCACACACACACACACACACACACACACACACACACACACACACACACACACACACACAACTGTCGAGTTACAGGAAGCAACGTGAGGGTTTTTCTTCTAACCACATTTAGCCCCGACAGGGTTAACGTCCCTTGTGTGAAGACATGCAGTGGAATGTTTGTTGTCCATTAAATCTCATCCAGTCATTGTGCTGTTAGCGTTTCCAATATTCAAGTGTCAATCCTTAACCCTGGGCTCACTGCTAGCTCAAAGGTTGAGATAAATTCCACTCTCACATCTGTCCGTTAAATATTAAGTCACAGCCCAGATATGGTTAGCTTAGCTTGGTGAAAACTAGAAACACATCGTTTGTTAGATCCGTACAAAAAGTGAAGTTTGGGATTCATGCTGGACTTCTTCTTCTTGGCAGCAGTGACTTCCTGAAGATTAAATTACTTGTACTGGTATGTAGATTTTTTACCTTTGGACAGAGCCATGCTAGCCATTTCTTTTTCCAGTCTTTAAACTAAGCTAAGCTAACAAGCGCCTGGCTGCGGCTCGATATTTAGGGTATTAATCTCGAAAAGATTAATTTAAATAAATATCTGCTCAGTCGATGATGAAAAGTGGGGAGTGAGATCCGAAGAGAACAAAACGGAGATCTTTGAGATTGTGACTTTAACGGACAGATATACAAAGTGTGGTATCAACTTTTTTCATCTAGCTCTCTGCAAGAACGTGTATAACAAAAATATTATATTTTCCTTGACGCTATAATTTGATTAGTTCATCCACTGCAGGCGCAAATCTTTGAATTAATAATCTCTGGAGTTTTTTTCTCGTAAATTTATGACTTTAATTCCGGAAATTCTGCCTTTTTCTCTGAATATCACCCCCCTCCCCTGGCACAATAATTTATGTTCATGATAACATCGCAGTTATTACTCTTTGTGATGAGAGTCATGTGCAGAGAACATGTAGAAACTTGGATTTGCTCCTAAAACCTGCACGCATTAAACTCCTCACGGCTCCGTGTTATCTGCTCTGCCCACATTTGTGTGTTTAAACATACAATAATAAATAAAAAGCCCAGAGTTTTGTCGGTGAACGCACAGTGTTACACTAAAGCTCCAGTCTTCACAGTGAGGAACGTTTAGTGGAGGAAGTCTGCAGCTCGTCAAGAACCAATGAAGGCAAAACATAAATAAAATCTCTAAAATATAGAACAACAAATGTAATATATATATATATAATTTAATATATATATATATATATATATATATATATATATATATGTATAAATTAATATAATAGAAAATAAATATTCTAACGGCACTCTTAGAAATTAAATCATTTAAAACATATATTGCCTTGGTCAAGAGGTAGGCCATGAAGACACCTTCACATCGTCACTAGTAATATTAACTCCGAGGACCGTACCCGTCACGTGTAATTCATATTACTGCGCACTATTTTCCATCGCATGCATGAATTTATTTCAACCTATAAAGGACGCCATTGGTCTCTTTCTGTTGTGTATGAAAAATAATTAGCACTTGATTTGTCAGTTAATACATTAATAATTATAAAAAGCTAGGATTACTTCATTGTGCATCATTAACCTAAAACAATAATAAACAAATATTATAATAATAATTAATTTGCCAATTAATGTTACATTTTTTTTTTAAATGTGTACTTTTTGTTATTAAATTTAGTTTTAAGCCTGCACATTATATTACATCTCACAATGTATTTGTGTCCCACTTTAATTTGTGTTTGCTTTCATTTAAAGATGTCTCTCTTTAATTTGCTCTATAAATAAAATCTTACTTTTTGAAAATAAATGTTATAGTTTTTTTGGAAGTTTCCGCTCTCTGGAAAAATAAAAAAATAAATAAGAGGAGCTGCTGATCTGGAAGCGATGACTTAAAGGTTCAGCTCACAGGAATCACAAAAAAAACTACTTAGTAATAGTTTCATAACCAGAGCTTTTGAGATTTCTGCCTCAGAAAGATTATTTAGTTTTTGTGGCTCAAAATATGTAAAAATTTTAATTCATTCCTCAGTTTTTGTGCGTGTCAGGTAATAAATTTACACTGCAGCATGTTTTTCTTTTTTTTTAACGGGATAAAACATTTTTTTGGAGACATCTTTGTTGGTTTGATCGTATTGAACGACGGCGTCCATGTTTGTTTGGTTTTCAGGCACTCGGAGACGTCTGAAGACTGTCGGCATGTAGATGATCCACAGAAACTGGGAAATCGTTTCGGTAAAAACTCGTTACTGTCGAGTTAATTCTTCACTGAGGGGACGGCAGAAATCTCTAAAGAAACCTGGACAAACAGTCTTTCTGTAAACCCGGTGAACTGAACCCCGTCTCCGTTTCCACTCGTACTCACTAGCGTTCCCTCGGCCATCTTTGTCGTCTATTCTGGATATTTGTTTTCAGTGTCGGGACAGGGGACAGAGGGTGGGGGGGCATGCAGGACGGGATAAAAGAGGATCTCTGTTTACAAAATACACACGAGGTGCTGATCCTCAGCAGGTTCAGGAGACAACGAGCAAACAGGAAGTAGTGCGCGTGGGCGAGCGAGTGAGTGCGCGTGAGCGAGCGAGTGAGTGCGCGGGTCGTTTAGTTCCCCCAAAGGGACTTTTTACGTTAGATGGTGCTTTCGGTGTGTGCGTGGCTGATGGTGTGGATGGGGTGTGCCTGGGTGTGGCTGGGCCTGCGGGGGCCCACGCAGTTCTGCTGCTCCCTGAGCAGAGTGGTGGTCTCACCCGGCCCGTTCTCCGGACCGGGAGACGGCGGCAAGTGCTGGGGCTTCGGGGCGACGGAGGAGGGCGGGGTCGGGTTAAAGGCGCACGCCGTTGGGCTCACGGAGGACGGAGGGGGTTGGGCGAAAGGGGTGTGGTTGCTCGGAGGGGGCGTGGCCTGGGGCAGAGGCTGGCTCGGTCTGCGGCTGGAGGAGGAGGTGGATTGGGGGAGAGCGGCGCGGCTGCTCGGCGGCGGCTGAATGCTAGATGGCGGGCGCTTAGCAGGGGGCGTGGCCAGCGGCAGCAGAGCACGGGTCCCCGGTGGCGTCACGGGGGGCAGAGAGACGGACGTGTCCAGGCGAGCGTGACTGCCCTCGGGAGACTGCGGCGTGCTGTCCAGCCTGGATGCCAGGAGGCCGTTCTGGTACTGAGCACGCGTGATCTGAGGACGACAAAACACCAACGATAAGACCAGGACAGAACAGATGTTGGTCTTTTGATTCTGGCGCCCCCTGTTGACTAAAGAGGTAGTGTCTCTGAGCACCAGGGTCCCTTTAGGAAACCTCTCATTGTACTGCAGCAGGGTCTGACAGTCTGACCTTCTCAGTCCTGGTTCTGGTTCTCCCGTGCCCCCCTTCCCTCCAGCGGGTCCAGTAATAGCCAAAATAGCCTTTTAAAGTAGAGAAAAAAAGAGAACTTCTTCTTCTTCTTCTTCTTCTCTTCCATTAATCGTCCCTCCCTTCCCTCAGATTTACCTGGTGACCCTTTGGAGGGGCCCGACCCCTATGTTGGGAACCCCTGTTCTAAACTATCTGACTGAATATGAAGTAGTTAAAGTATCTACAACAGTAACAAGCTGCTCCAACGTTGATGCTTCAGAATGAACTATCTAATGATGTCACAGGAGACGTTTTACTGCACAATGAGTACTGCTGACGTAATGGTACTAATACTTTTAAGTGAAGGACCTGAGTAGCAGAATGGTACTTGTACTGGTACTGGTACTTATACTTTTAAGTGAAGGACCTGAGTAGCAGTCTCGTACAGGTACAGGTACAGGTACAGGTACAGGTACTGGTACTCGTACTCGTACAGGTACAGGTACTGGTACTGGTACAGGTACAGGTACAGGTACTGGTACTTACCTTGACAAACTGCAGGTCGGTGAGAGCTCGTACGCAGAAGTCCGGGATGTACTGGAAGGGGGTTCCCGGCATCTGAGTGATGCTCCCGCCGACGGAGACATTTTCCGGAGCGCGCTCAGTGCAGCTCAGAGACGCCGAGCGGTTGAGGTTTCCGGCGTGTGACGGAGAACGAAACTCTGGGGGGGGGGGAAGAGGGGGGCAGAGAAGAGTGTGAGCGAGAGGAGGCAAAGAAAACAACAACAACAACAACAACAACAACAACAACACATGAACGGAAGCAGAAAACAAATTGACATGGAAATGACGATGAACACAAACACGTATCAACGTCGACGCCACACATTAATGAGTCGATGGAAGAGACGAGAGAGTGTTTGTTATGCAAAGAGTGAGACAAACGTGCCTCGAGGCGGAGTGCAACGTTTGAGCTTTTCTTTCTGGGCGACGACAGGACCGTCTGAGCTCGGAGGAGGAAGCTCTCTCATTGGCTGGGATTAGTGATGTCGGGGGGTGGAGGGTGGGGGGGGTGTCGGTGATGATCATTAGTGCTTAAAGGAATAGTTTAACATTATCTGGTTTCCTTTTCCCTCGAGAGTTAGATGAGAAGATTGATACCAAACTTTGGAGCTACGGCTCATTAGCTTAGCTTAACATAAAGAATGGAAATGGGTGGAAACTGCTAGCCTGGCTGTGTCTGAAGGTAAAGCACCTCTAAAGCCCAGATTAACACAGTATATCTTGGTTTTCATAAAGAGAGGGGAAGCCCCGCCCCTTCCGGTGTCTCCACGGGACCTTATTTCAGGTTAAAAATAAGTCAACGGTAGTCAAAGGTGAGAGACAAATAATTAATTTTATCCCATTTGAATTGTGCAATTTATTACACACATGTTTGTCACGTCAAGAAAGTTGCAGTTCTTCAACAGTTTAACTAAATTTCTTGTCTTGACGAACAACGTACGTCACCAACATGGCCGTTAGCTTAGCTACGTTACACGGACAAATATACCGGTATCTTACATGTCACGTTTCATCCAGCGACTCCGTCAGAGAGTGAGAGGCGTTACGGACCCCCTTTTGGGTGCGTCGTCTTTTTAATTCCGTATTTTTACAGTCTTATACTTCAACAGTTTTACGACAAAATGCGACTTTCATGTTGTTTCAAAATATCTTTTAAAATGACAAATATCATATGTGTAATTCATGACACAAAGCAAATAAATATTTGTCTCTTGCCTTTGACTTCCGTACTTTTTGTTTTCTAAATAAGGTCCCACAGTATTCCTTAGTGTCTCTATGCAGATTAAACATATATCACAATTGGACAGAGCCTTGCTAGCTGTTTCCAGTCTTTATGCTAAGCTAAGCTAACTAGCTGCTATGCTAGCGTCATATTTTAAAGGACAGACGTGAGTTTTATCTTTCTTTCTAAAAAAATGTCAAACTATTCCTTTAACCAGAGGTCTCCGGTCAGATTAGCCGATTCTTCGTATTGGTAGAACGTCACAGGAGGCGTGAGTAACATCTGACCACAGATCAGTGGTTAAAGGGGAGGAGGTGCTGCTGCTCCTCGAGCCCCATCCAGCAAGTCTTTCTCCTTCACGCTGAAACAATCTGAGCGTTAACAGTCGGATCACGTGGTCTTAACTCTGCTGCAAAGATCAGGTAACTACTGACGACTTCTAGAATAAATACATCTATTGTAGAGCTGAAACAAACAGATATTTAATCAATTAAGTCAACGGAAACTCAATCGAGAAATGTTTTTATAATCGATTAAGAGTTTTTTAAGTGTTTCAAATGTAAGAAATACTTTCCTCTGTTATTATTACAGATAATTATTAAATATCAGGTTTTTTTATCCATTAAATGTTTTGCCAGGTTAATTTTTTTAAGTTACTCTTTTTCCATCTGTGAAAAAAGAAAAAGAAAAAGAAAAAAGTGTGTTGTTGTAATACTCATTTCAGCCACAAGAGGCTGCCGTGCTCCACAAGCTCATATTATAAATACAACTAAAAGCATTCATGTTTTCTTCATGGTGAGTTTTATTTTGAATAACTTGCATGTGAACCTTTTGTTTAGTGTTTATGGAGAAATTAACTCATTTAATTATAATTATTATTTGTTTTAAATCACCTGTTTTTAAGTCATAAACACATAAACAATTTAAATAAGACTTTTTGTTTCTCATTTCCGTAGATGTTCGTTCAAACCTAATAATTTAAAGAACTTAAAGATATTTTCCTTCTCTTTAACTGAGTGTCGCAGTACAAATAAACCTCTTTAAACTACTTAAACATAAACATTTTGATCTTTTTATTATAAAAACTATCTCTGCAGACGAGGACTTGGATTAAAAGATGTCATCGCAGCCCTAAAAGAAACTTAAATTATCTTTATATTCTCCTAATTAAAAATGTAATACATGCAGTAAAAAATAATGAATTACAATTTCAGAACTCAAGGTATTTCTTTTTAAAAACTCCAAAATATAACATTTTCAATGCAATGAAACAGAGAAAAGCAGCAGATTATCACATTAGAGAAGCTGGAACCAGAAAATATTTGTGCTTATTTTGTGTTTAAGTTTTATCATCAGGTATTTGGACGATATTTAACATTTGAGAACTTTCGCTTTCCTACTTTTTTGGGGGGTTTTGGCTCAAAACAACACTGATGTTGAACAATGTCTCTACCGATCGAGGCCCTGTTTTAAATCTGTCCGAATGAGGTCAAAGGTCACTCTGAAGGGCGTTTGTATAAAAAAAAAAAAAAAAAACTAAAAAAGGGAATAATACTGTTTGTATTTCAGGTGTGTCCTTGCTGGATCGGGGCTCTGAAGAGGATGAAAAAAAGGGAAAATCATGAAGAGGACTCCCCTCCCTCCCCCCCCCCTCCCGCCTCCCCTCCTCCCCTCCCTCCCTCCTCTGGCCCATGCAAGTGTTTACCTGGGAAACGAGAGAACAGAGAAAACCTCTTAAGAGAGAGGCGTCGTGGAGGGGGAGACGCCACTGATGGGGAGAGAGGAGGGGTGACGGCTGAGAGAGGAGGAGGAGGAAGAGGAGGAGGAAGAGGAGGAGGAAGAGGAGGAGACAGAGAAAGATGAGCTGGTTTACTTTATATCAGCGCTCTGCATTTTATTTTATCTGTCGTCTTCTTCGACCAAAGAGGAAGATTCAATCTGCAGAATGAGCCTCGGAGCTGAGCGGTTGGAATAATAACGATAAATTAACGTTAAAAAACATTTTCTTGTACTAAACACTCGATGCGAAGGGAACATATGATACTTATATAAATATTTAAATAAACGATAAAAGAACTAAACACGGCTGTAGATTACTTAACGTTGCAAACATTTAAAAGTTTAAAAAAATAAAAATACGTCAGCTTTTATTCTAAAAATAAAACATCTTTGATGAGGATCATTTTAGAGTAACGTGTTATTTTATGGGTCACAAAGTTTCCCACAATTTACTAAAATTCATAGTAATTCAATACGATTCATAAGATGGAAAACAGACACAATATTTAAGTACACACTTCTAATAATTCATTAAAATGAATGAATGAATGAGCACATACAAAAAAAACACATTTATCTACAAGCAAACATGTAAGTTATCAATAATAAATACATAAATATTGACTTTAATTTACACATATTACACATATTTAAATCAATAAATCAGATTCTGATAAAATCAACTGTCTCGGAATCTTTCATCATTGGTACAAAAACAGTAAAATACTAATAAAATAAAAAATATTTACCCATTTAGAAGGAAAATGAGGCGGTCAGAGCTTCTGGTGGTGACACGGTTTAAATGTTCTCATGTGCTTATTGTCTGATGTATACAGCAACAATTATTACTAATAAATAATATTAATTATTAACCTAACTGTTAAATGTTAAATAGTTAAATATTAAAGAGTTAAATATTAAACAGAAGAAACAGAGAAATGAGTCACGTGACTTTTACATCTGACACTCGAACACAAAGACACTGAGCTGCAAAACAGGAAGTACAGCAGTTTATCCAGGAGGAGGAGGACGAGGAAGAGGAGGAGGATGAGGAGGAGGAAGAGGAAGAGGAGGACAAGGAAGAAGAAGAGGAAAAGGAGGAGGAGGAGTAAGAGGAGGAGGACAAGGACAAGGACAAGGACGAGGAAGAGGTGGAGGAGGAGGAAGACAAGGACAAGGACAAGGACGAGGAAGAGGTGGAGGAGGAGGAGGAGGAGGAGGACAAGGACAAGGACAAGGACAAGGACAAGGACAAGGACAAGGACAAGGACAAGGACAAGGACAAGGATGAGGAAGAGGTGGAGGAGGAGGAGGACAAGGACAAGGACAAGGACAAGGATGAGGAAGAGGTGGAGGAGGAGGAGGACAAGGACAAGGAAGAGGAAGAGGAGGAGTCAAAGGAGGAGGAGGAGGAGAAGGAGAAGGAGTAGGACAAGGACGAGGAGAAGGAAGAGGACAAGGACGAGAAAGAGGAAGAGGAGGAGGAAGAGTAGGAAGAGCAGGACAAGGACAAGGACGATGAAGAGAAGGAGAAGGAGAAGGAGAAGGAGAAGGAGGAGGAGGAGGGCGAGGAAGAGGAGGAGTAGGAGGAGGACGATGAGGATGAGGAAGAGGAGGAGGACAGGGATGAGGAAGAGGAAGAGGAGGAGGAGGAGGAGGAGGAGGAGGAGAAGGACGAGGAAGAGGAGGAGTAGGAGGAGGACGATGAGGATGAGGAAGAGGAGGAGGAAGAGGACAGGGATGAGGAAGAGGAAGAGGAGGAGGAGGAGGAGGAGGAGAAAGAGGAGGAAGAGGAGGAGGAGGAGAAGGAGGAGGAAGAGGACGAGGAAGAGGAAGAAAAGGAGGAGGAGGAGAAGAAGAAGAAGAAGAAGAAGAAGAAGAAGAAGAAGAAGAAGAAGAAGAAGAAGAAGAAGAAGAAGAAGAAGAAGAAGAAGAAGAGACATATAATCATCAGTGATGAAGATGAACCACTAGAGGTCCCTGGTGAGTCAAACATTGACGTGTTTCTTTATTTTTACACCTGAAGAGTAAAAGTTGATGGTTGAAATCTTTATAAAAGAATCTTTATTGTATCTTAAAAACATTTTTAAACTCAACCCAAATTAACATTTTGTGGCCGACTAAATAATTAATTAAATAATTAAATAATTAAATAATTAATTAAATAATTAAATAAATAAATAATTGCTGCTGGAAACAGATTAATGTTTGAAGATGAATAAAAATATTCCTCACTGCTCAAAGAATCTGAAACAAGAACAACTGAACCTCACGTCCATAACATTATAAACTCTCATAAATTAAATATGGAGGTTAAAAATATCTACGAAAGACGAACTCCGTCTGAACTCGTTTTGAGCGTTTCCCTTTTTGGGATTAAGCCTCTTGACTTTTCCACTCCTCTCTTCAAACACACAAAGCTTTATTAGCACTTTGTCCACGGAGCACCAGCGGGTTGTTGTTTCTTTCACTTGTAGTATTTGAGGTAGTAATTTGAATGTGGTACTACCACCGATACGTAGTAAACACGTCACTCAACGTGCAAAATATCTCCTTTTAACGTCGTCGTCATGAGACTTATTTAGTTTGTCGCCGAGCAGTTGCTCTTTATAATCACTGTGTGTGTGTGTGTGTGTGTGTGTGTGTGTGTGTGTGTGTGTGTGTGTGTGTGTGTGTGTGTGTGTGTGTGTGTGTGTGTGTGTGTGTGCTGTCTCACCCAGTGATGGTGAGCTCAGAGCCATGACTCCGTAGTAGGAGAACGGCCCGCTTTCAAACTTCATGTTTTCGTTTCCGGCTTCCACCTCCACCCGCCCCTGAAACACACATTTTATTTCACATTATCTAACAGCATGTGTGTGTGTGTGTGTGTGTGTGTGTGTGTGTGTGTGTGTGTGTGTGTGTGTGTGTGTGTGTGTGTGTGTGTGTGTGTGTTGCGGTGCTAAATCCAGGAGTGGTCGTCTCCTGTGGCAGGTAACAGAAACACTTTGACGGCCTATAAATATTACATTCTGCTTCAGGTGTCTCTTTACCTCACACACACACACACACACACACACACACACACACACACACACACACACACACACACACACACACACACACACACACACTGAAACAGGAGCGGCTGTGTTCAGGTTGCATGCCGAGTGTCTGAAGTCACTTCACACCTCAGGTGTTCAAACACTCTTCAAAATGGAGAGATAAAACCAACGTCCACACACAAGGAGCTCAAATGAGAGTATGACGGACCAGGTGTGTGTGTGTGTGTGTGTGTGTGTGTGTGTGTGTGTGTGTGTGTGTGTCCAGAGCATACTCCATTAGGGGTCTGCAGACTTAAGAGGCGTTTTCAAGAAGCTTTAGAAACAGGAAGTCTGGAAAAATCTTCATTTGAGTAAATATTTTGCAGCCATATAAAATATTTTACAGGATATTAAACGTTTGTTTCCTCTGGTTCTTCTCTTTTAGCCGTTCAAGAACAAAAACATTTCTGTTATCTGACGATAATGAGGTTTTTTTCTTTTTACAGATAAACGGTGTTAAACATGTTTTAGGGTTCAGAGTTTTCTAAAAATAAGATTCAAAACGTTCATTAGTGACATTTAGAGGTGTCGGTGTAAGGCTAGCTGTTTCCCCCTGCTTCCAGTCTTTATGCTAAGCTAGGCTAACCACGTCTTTTTCAAAATAAAAGTCATCTCCTTGGCCTTATCGTGCAGATATCGCCGTTATTTCAAAGACACTTTTACACCCGCAGAGTAAAGGCTCCAGATGCTCTGCTTCTTCTCTTTTAGCTGTTCAAGAACAAAAACTAAATTATGACGTCTGATTTTAGAGTGTTTTTATGCAAAAGTTTTAGTATTTATACATATTTTATTTCTTATTCTATTTTGCTAAAATTTCACTTTATTAACATTTTACTGTTTTACTTTATTTTTGTTACCTTCCAAATTTATTTTGCAGTGTGTTAGTCTCTTCATCTTCTCACCATATATATACATATATATATGTATATACATATATACATATATACATATATATATATATATATATATATGTATGTATATATATATATATATATATATATACATACATATATACATACATAAATACACATATATATATAAACTTGATTGATCAATTGATTTGTTGGTGTTTTAAAAACAGCATATATAAATATATATATAATTAAATAAAACTTGATTGATCGATTGATTTGTTGGTGTTTAAAACAGAAACTAAAAACTACTCAGTCTGGCATTTATTTAGTGTTTTATAATTTCATGTTTTCTATCATTATTGTTTATTATTACGTTTGATTTTAAACCGTGTCGTATGTGTAGTATTTATACATATTTTATTTTGTATTTTATTTTGCTCTAATTTTACTTAATTAAAGTTTCACCGTGATCCATTTGATTTGTTTGAAAGCTGCTAAATACATATATATAATAATTGATTTGTTTGACACATCAACGGTGAACTTCTGCCTCCTTCCTGCTCCTCTTCCTCCCCCTCTGCTGCATCTCTTCTCACCTGATCCCCGCCCCCCCTCCTCCCCCTCCTCCCCCTCTCCTTCCCCTCCCTTATGTAAGAGGATCTATTAGTCAAGGTCGTGCAGAGAGAAGCCCCTCAAACACTAAACCACAGCTTCTCACACGTTATTTATATTATAATAAATGTTTGTTAGCAGCTTTAATGAGCTGCACATTGAGCTGAATATTATATATATATATATATATATATATATATATACCTGCATCTTGATATTTAATTAACCATTGAAGACATCTTTTTTAAAGGGAAAATAACCGTTACTTTGTTCCAGCTTCTCTAATACACATTTAACTATATTTACCTAAATAATTGGTTTCTTGTTGGATAAAATGAGACTTTGGGTTTAAGGAGATTTTAACTTTAAATTATTTCCGGACATGAGACCAAAAAAGTATTCGATTATTTGAGAAAATAATTAATTAATTAATTAAAAACACTTAAATGAGCCAGAAAAAAAAACTATTCGTACAACGAAACATTATTAATATTGCTCATTGTTTGTTTTGACATAATATTAAAAAGGATTTTATTGTTTATTTACAATAAATATATAAGATATTGATGTTTTGTCATAAAACATGTAAAAATAAAAAATATTTACTACTTTTCTCTGTTTCATAATCATTACAATCTGAATATATTTGGGACTCAAACCCTGAACCCTCAGGGACTCACTGACGTCACCTGTTAAGTGGTTGAGTGTGAGAGCCTGTAAGGGCTTGAAACAGTGTAAATAGGAATGGGACAGCACTGCTGCAACATACCACGTTACCATGACAATGTAAAAATAAATATTGTATTAATTTATACTTTTTACTCCCTGATTTCTTCCAGCCTCTTTTCCTCACAATATGAGACGTCATTAAAATAATACATTTACTCGTTTTTGTCAAAAATAGCTTGTCAATAACAAAACAAATGTTTGATGGATAAATCTTTTTAAGATATATATATATATATATATATATATATATATATATATATATATATATATATATATATATATATAATCTCTGGTTGCATTCCTCTGATTTCATGTGTTTTCATGTCCCATCTTTAATCCTTAATGTTGTTGTAAATGTAATTTATCGGGCTGAACACCCACGTGCCGTCCTCTTTGTTTACCTCTTTTTTTACGTCTCCATGCTTCCATTGCTAACGCCGTATTTAACGTCACGTTGCTATGAATTGTGGGTAATTCCCTTGAGCAAAGTCTGCATCTAATGCTGACTCACGGTAAGGGTTCATAAAGGGCTCAAATGTCTGAGAGACTCAAACACTCTTCGATGTGACGGGGACAGAACCCTAAACCCTCGTGAGTCTGTGAGGGTGGAGACTGGGATTGGGCCTTCGTCTCCACTGCAGCTCTCTATGAGTCGTTTAACAAAAAAAACACTTCATCTGCATATTATCAACATCAACGCGAGTATCAGATTTATGATTTAATATCAGTACTGGGGATTTTGTACTTTGAATAAAACTGTGATAAAGAGAGAAAACCTCATTCAGGTTAACACAAGCAGTTAATTGTCTTAAGTCTTAATGGGTGAGATGAGTTTACGCCTGCTTGTGTGTTAATTCCTGACGCACACCATTAAACCATGTTCTCTAATCTCACGTCACGGTGACACCGTTTCACCGGCTGGCCCTCTGACTCCCATTAATCAAGACTCATCGTCGTCTTCAGGATGTGAGGTTTATGTTGGTTTATGTTTAACACGTTCCTCTGCTGGAGATATTTACTCCTTTAATAGCGTCTCTGTGGCTTTCAATCTTATAATTCTAATAATTATTCTGTATTGTGTATTATGATTTTATATTGTATCACAGTTATGTTTTCTGTGTTTAAAAACACAGCAAGAAAAAGAGATATTATATATATACATATACTGTATATATATATATGTACATATATATATATATATCTATGTATATATATATATATATATATATATATGTACATATATATATATATACAATATATATAATTAAAGGGCGACTAACGTTGTGGCTGATATTGACTTCTGACTTCTTGATCTCAGGATATATATATGTGTATATATATGTATAGATATATATATACACATATATATACGTATATATACGTATATGTGTACATACACATACATATATGTATATATATATATATATATGTATATATATATATATATATATATATATACATATATGTATGTATATGTATATATATATATATATATATATGTATGTATATATATATATATATATATACACATACACATACATATATATATACACATATATAAGTATATATACACACATACATTTACATACATATATATATATATATATACATGCATATGTATACACGCACGTGCGTGCGTGTGCGTGCGTGTGTGTACGTGTGTGTGTGCGTGTGTGTGTGTACCTGCAGTACGAGGATGAAGTAGTCCACAGGTTTGCCTCTCAGGAACAGGAAGTGCTGCGGCGAGCGTTTGTCACTGTCGTTGAACTTGAGTTCCTGGATGACGTCAGGGTGTCGGAGGACCCTCAGTAAGACCTTCTCTGTGACCTGGAACGGGCTGAACAGCGTGACCTCTGGGGGAGGGGGGTGGGGGGGAGGAAGGGGTGGCAACGACAACACGTCTTCTTTCAGATTAGTGGAAACATTTATTTTACTTCTTTGTCTGTTTACGTCTGTAGATTTCTCCTAAATTCACCAAAAGGTACCATTAGATAATGTCTCATTTGCATATTTAAACATAACATTTAAGTAAACTTGTAATACAAAAAAGAACAGTCTTAATGTCAGTAATGAACTGGGGAAGTTTCATGTTGATATCTATGAGTTCATCTTTTTACCCTCTTCACCTGTAGAGTCTTCTTCATGTCTGTAATTTAACAAAACATCTCTTTAAAGGCCGGTTTCTCTAAATGAGTTTGTTCTCAGACTCTGATCCAGAAATCTCCACTTCAGTAGCTCTTACATCCACCAAACTTTACACTTTCATTCTGAAATATATTCTGAAGCTTTCTACAGAGGGGTTTGTTCACATATCATTCAGAGCCTCATTTATACAACATTTGAAAAAAGTATTAATATATATATATTTTATAAAAACAAATATAAATATATGACTCCACGCTGAGGTCGCCATGACAACAGCGCTCACCTGTCGCCAGGAAACGATGCGCCGCCAGCATGAGCTGAGGAGAGATCTTCACTTTGCTGTCGCCGTCCTGCTTGAAGGCCGAGAAGTCGGGCTTGTTTTTATTGGGATCCACCTTCTTCCTGTTTCGGTTGTCAGCTGCAGGAAGAGGAAGAGGAAGAGGAAGAGGAAGAGGAAGAGGAGGAGGGAGAGTTTATGATGATTTGTCATCGAGACAAAGAAATGAAATGCAGAGAAATGTACAGAATAAAAAATATAATAAATAGAATGTAGGTATGAATACATTAGATATGTACAGTATTAACATAGTATAAGTATATCAAATATATAGTAGAGTGTAATTACAAGTAGACAAAGAGTTAGGTAGACACATATATATACAGTGAAACATATATATATCGATATATGCACATATATATAAATACATATACATATATACACTATATATAAATACATATACATATATACACTATAAATACATATACATATATATGCACATACATATACATACATATATATATGTACATATATATAAATATACAAATATATACATATAAATATATACATATATGCTAGATTTTTAGACAATGTAGCATTAGTACTTTTACTTAAGTATAAGTAAATGGACCTGTACTTGTATAGCGCTTTTCTAGTCGTCCGACCACTCTACATGACATCATTCACCCATTCATACACCGATTGGAGGGACTAAGGTGCCGCCTGCCCATCAGGAGTAGCGACCGTAGGCACAGCTACGGGAGCAATTTGGGGTTAAGTGTCTTGCCCAAGGACACATCGACATGGGCTAGTGGAGCCGGGGATCGAACCGCCTCTGATTGAAGGACGACCCTGGTCCCCACAGTCGCGTAAGTACTAATGTGTGGATACATATATATATATATATATATATATATATATATATATACACACATATACACACATATATGTATATATTTTCATTATATATATATATATTCTGTTAGTTAGTTAGTCGGGCTGCCATTCCAACGCTGAATTTAGAGATTCACAGAAACATAAAAAAAAATATATATATATATATATATATATGTCCGATTGACATGAAATTTGACACACATGTCCATCTCCACCTTTTCTACAAAAAAAGCCTCTCTTCCGCCATTTTTTATTTTGTGAAAAACACATTCTTGCAAACTCTTCCTACATGCTGGGTTCGATACATACCAAATTTACTGTGGGTAATTATTGGAGCTATATCATCAAAATGTATCAAAAGCTTGTTGATATCTTATTGCATTCATAAGATAGGGACCAATGAACTTCTTAGGGGCGTGGCTTGAACATCAATACATATAACTTCAAAACCATTAGGCCTAGTGTCACAGGATTTGCAGCATATGTGCACATTGCATCCTGTAACATACCCCGCCATACATCATGCCATTTAGACACTAGGGGGCGCTACAGTAATTCGGCCAATTTGGGCTTTTTTTGTCATTTTTCGCCGTTTTCAGCATTTGTACTTTTACAAACTCCTCCTACAGAATTTATGCAATCAACTTCAAACTTGCTCAGAATGGTCTTTAGACCTTTGTGAAGAAAACTTATAAAAATTGTCCGTTTTTTCTCAACGACCTTGACGTGGCGTAGCGCCCATTTCCCACCCATTTTGTGCGGTTCGCTATGTTAGAGAAAGTTGTTGTAACTCCAAGGTACATCATCTAATCCACCCAAAATGTCTCATGCATGATGCCGGTCCAAGCCTGAGCACATTTCTATGAAGAAATGTTCACATTGTCATAGCGCCCCCTACTGGCAAAAGGAAATTACACGTTTTATACTTTGATTTATTCCTCCGAGCCAGTTGACCAGATTGACCTTAGTATGGAAAGCCTTAACACATTGCTGATGCATTATCATGAATATTGTGAGTTTTCATGAAACTCGGTTGTCGTGGCGACGCATCATTGCCAAGTAAAGTTAAGCTGATTGTTTTGTGGCTTAGGATGATCAAAAACTCATGCAACTTTACACATGTGTCATGGGTGATGGAAATAAACAATTCATGTGGGTTTTTGCCTTGCTTGTTAAAAATCCCCTGAATAGCGCCCCCTACAAATTTTCAAAAGAGCAGCCCCAGCGCTGCGTTGGCCCTACATATATAAAATTTGGTATGCACATGTATCACATTGAGACTTAAAAAAGGCTCTTGGAACCATGCTTTAAACCGTACCAGAAGTCGGCCATTTGCATTTTTGTGTGATATTTTTCATTCTTTTATTCCCCTTTTCTAAGCGCTTTACTTTGCGAACTCCTCCTAGGGAGATCGTCAGATCCACTTCAAATTTGGTCAGTATGATCTAAAGACCTTTGTGAATAAAAGTTATCAAAAGCTTTACGTTTCACAGAACAGCGTGACCGTGGCGTGACGGCCATTTTACCTGAATCCTCATTAAACAAGCTCATGTAACTCAACTGGACTTGCTCGAATCTGCCCCAAACTTGTCATGCTTGATAAAAGTAAGGGCCTGAGGATATCGACAAGCCTATTTTCACTCAAAGTCAAAGCGCCACCTACTGGCGAAAGGAAATCAGCGTTACGTGACAAACGGCATTGGATTTACATGACATTTACATGATGTGGTCTACACTTCACATAGAGAAACATGATGTTGTTGAGTGTTTGTTGTCTAGCGTCACACAGCGATACAGGAACTGGTGAAGTATTTGCATAGCGTAATTTCCCGCGTCACGCACGTCTGACTTCCGGTCGAACGTTCTCGGCCGAGCAAGGCTGCATCCCGCCAGCGCCCCCGACACGCGCAAAGGTGCTCGGACCTGTTCATCGCTGCTTGCAGCTTTAATTGTCATTATTATTATATCACATCCACTACTGCTGTTATTATTAGTCGTCATAATATATATATATATGTATATCATTTATATATGTCACTCAGTACACATATTGTACTTCTGTCCATCCTGTTGGAGGGTTCCTTCCTCTCTTGATTTTTACCAGTTAAAGGGTTTTATTTGGATTTATCAAAAATCTGATCGTGTACATATTTTTGTGCCGCTGGCTGCAGCTTCACGTTTAGCCGACGCACAAATTTTATTTTACAAAAATGTTCCTTTAAATCAAACGCAGATAATAGGAAACTTGTTTCTTCTTGCATGATGTCAGGAGTGTGTGTGTGTGCGTGTGTGCGTGTGTCTGTGTGTGTGTGTGTGTGTGTGTGACGTCTGCGTCTGCTGACTCACTGTAGAGGTCAGACTCGTCCAGGATCTCCGACTTGATGATCTCCTCGATGACGTCCTCCAAAGTGACCAATCCCAGCACCTCGTAGAACGGGTCCCCCTCCCCCTCGTTGTTCACCTTCTGGACGATGGCCAGGTGGGATTTACCTGCAGAGCCAGAGAGGGATCACCTGAAGGTTACCGACAGGATGCGTGGACAGTTATACGCTTGCACAAACTGAGCTGTCAGGGGAAAAAAAAGTAGGGCAGCGTCAAACTGTGAAAGAACAAAACGTTGCTTTATTTTATTTTGGAGGCTGCTGCTCGACCCGTCGCTGTGTTTATCCCACGAGGAGACTGATGCCTTAATTTAGCCCAGACTGGAGTAAGAGCTTTGCAGAGAAAAAGAGCTGGAGGAACTGCCAAAGCAGAGATAAAGAGGAGGGGGGAGGAGACACAACAGATTAATCCTCCCCTCATTAAAAACAGACCATGTTCACTAACTGCTCCAGTGAACAGGAAGAGAAACACAAAGCGCAGCGGCAGCTTTTTGTGACCTCTTTGGTCATGAAAGTCTGGATTCTCTGCACTATTCTTCTTTTCAGAGAACAATTTGACAATATCCGTCTACGTCTCTGGTGTCGACCTGTCAATCAGCTTGTAGCCCCGCCCTAAAGCATCCCCTGCTTTATGGTCTGTTTGACTCTAAATGGACCATAATTTACTAAGTGAACATCATGCTGTATTGAAGAAGACTTGAAATTAGAGATTGAGACCATAAACTCATGTTTACAATGTTTACTGAGGGAATAAATCAAGAGAGAAGTAGAGTCACTTTCTCATAGACTTCTATACAACCAGAGGAGTCGCCCTCTGGTGGTCAGGAGAGAGAATGCAGCTTTAACACATGAAGCTTTGACTTCTATACAACCAGAGGAGTCGCCCCCTGGTGGTCAGGAGAGGGAATGCAGCTTTAACACATGACCCTAACCCTGTCTGTCCACAGCTTGTATCACATTCTACTGGACCCATCAGTATCATATTTTCTCTGCTCATTCATTAATGTTTCCTCAAGGACCACTAAACACATTTTACTGACATTTCGGCTAAACGAGCTTTACTCATTCTGTTACAGGATTATGTGTCGTGGCTCAAAAACTGACATCCATACAAAAGTTTGGTCTCATTTTGAAGTGGGGCATTCGCAGATTAATTCCATATCTGACAAAGTTATGATCCACTGAAGTTTGGAACGATATCAGATGAATAAATTAAAGTTTTTTCTTATATTTGCCGGCATCTTGACAAGGAAGGCACATGGAGACCTGAACTCCACCACTGAGAGCACTTTCCTAGTTTAAAGGGTTGGTAATATCGAGACACTAGCAAGAGTACGCTACATTAAATAAAATAAAACAACTTAAAAACCCAGCAAAGTTTTGCCAACTCCTTTCCAATGAAAGTGGCGAGCAGCTCTTGCTCCAAAAGTACAGCCCAAGACCCAAATCCAAATGTCCCCCCTAAACCCTTGAACCCTCAGAGGCTGTAAGGGGCTCGAAATGGTGTAAATACGAATGGGACATATCATGTTACCGTGACAACGTCACAACATTTCATGTACAATTGGGGTTATTTATTTTATACTTTTTTTTACTTCCTGATTTGAACATCTTCCAGACTCTTTCCTCACGAGATGAGTTTTTTTTCTGTATCTTTGTCTCTTTGCATGTGTTTTGTCTCTTTGTCTCTTTGACAAAGTGTGTCATGTGTTTTCATATGTTGCAGAGCGTTGAGCTCTCAGGGAGCCAATCAGAGCAAAGAAAAGCTCTGAGTCACCCTGCATGCTGAAACATCAGCCGCTGTCACGACCGAACACAACCAGGCCTGTGGTCGTTGTCGTGTAGAGTCATCATCATCATCATCATCATCATCATCATCATCATCATCATCATCATCATCATCATCATCATCATCATCATCATCACCATCATCATCACCATCAGCTGCTCTAAAACACACCGACCTCATGATAACTGTGTTCCCTCTAAACTAACAGGAAGGTCAGCGGTCACAGCCAGCATCAGTGACTTTGCTTCAGGGCACTTCAGCAGGACAAACGTGAAGTTAAAGTTAATTAATCTGCATCTATTTTGATAATCGCTTCATTAACATTTTTCAAACCAAAATGCCAAATTATCCAGTTTCTAAAATGTGAGGATTCAATGATTTTCTTTGTCATAAA